>CAWUFW010006255.1:600000-1181574 GCA_963921515.1 Calotriton arnoldi | reverse complement strand
GTGTTAGGATGGGGGGCATTGCATTCTACCAGGTGGGTTCTGTGGAGTTTGTGTTGGGGGTGTGTGAGGGGAGGTGCTTGTGACTATGGTCAGTGCTGCAAGTCCCCCTTCCCACCCAGCTAGCCAGATTTCCCACCATGGAACGTGCTTGCATTGCAGGGAGTGTAAGTTGTCTCTCAGGATGTCAGTCAGTGGTGTCCTGCTGTTTGTTGGTGCACAGTTGCCAGCAGGGCCTTGTGCTCCCCACAGCAGTAGCCAGTGTCAGCCATCTTGTGAGTCCTTCTCCACTCCCTGTGATGTGCGCATGGTTCATGGTGGTGTTGATGGGACAGTTGTGGGGGGGCAATATGTGTGACTGCGACTCCCATGATGCTATTGGCTACACTGACTTGGCCAGCATACACAGAATTCCTTCCTTTGAGTGGTCTTCACTGTGTGTTGGTGTTGTTGTGGTGGTTACATGTGTGGATGTGTTTGTTAGTTCTATTTGTGCCACTGCCTAGCTGTAGTTGTGGTTGTGTTTGTACATGTGTTGGCACAGTTGGATGTGACTTTTTTGATGGCATGTGTTGTGTTTATCTGACTGACATACACATTTTGGGATGATTCTGTTCTGGTTGCTGTGTAATTGCTATGAGTGCATGGTTTGACTCTCCCCTTGACAGTGATGTGTGTGTTTTGTGGCAGTATATTGTGTACATTTGTTGTGTACTCACCAGGCTCTGGGATGTCCTCTAGTCCATATACGCTCACTGGCAGAAGGATGGCCCGCACCTTCTCCTCCCAGGGCCTGAGGTATATTGGCTTGGCAGGAGGGCCACTGCCGGTGTGTTGGCTGTTGATGTAGTCTTACGTCAGCATTTTCCGTACCCTCCTGCGCACGTCATACCACCTGTTCTGGATGTCGGTCTTTGTGCGCCGACATGGTGATTGGGCGTTCACCCTGTTGATGATCCTCTCCCACATCTTGGTTTTCTGCGACATGGGGGTCACAAGACACAAGGTTCAGGGAGGGCTAATACAAGAACACTGAGGACAAAGTGCACAGTGCGGAAAGTGCCAATGAAAAAATGCAAAGTGCAAAATGCAAGGAATGCAAAGTGCATAAAGCGCAAGTACAATTACACAGGCCAAAGTGCGAAGTGCAAAAAAGCGCAAGTGCTAAATGCAAAATGCAAAATGCAGAGAATGCAGTATGGCTGGGAGCGCAAGTGCAGATGCGGAAGACACAAGATGCACAATGCAGAGAATACAAATGCAAAGAGCACAAAATGCAATATGTCTGTACACAAAGTTAGTTGTGCAGCCAAATGTACAATGCCTGAAAAAGCACAGTCAGGAAACGTAATAGCGTTAACAATATTCGATGCTACAAATAATTTGTTTCAGATTAAGTCTAAAAAATCTTAGTGTTTATGGATGCACACCAGAGTAGGAAAATAACATAGAACTCCTATCACTATTAGGTAGATGCACTCCTTAAAACCTTTATAAATCCTGCACAAGTAAAATAAAAAATAACAAGATTAAAAAAGTGAGTGTGCTGTCAAAACTGGTCCGTTAGCTCTCTATAAATAAAATATCAAAAGAATACCATGTAACAATTTCCTTTGCGCCTCCCTAAAAGGGAGAGCCCCTCTTATTAAGCAGTCTGCGTGGTTTTATCAGAAAATAGGGTGGCGGATAACACTGGACCAATATCTATAAAAAAACAAGAAGGACAATAGAGAAAACGGGGTTAGGCCTCACTGTCTAGCTGACCCAGTGTTTAAGGGGACCACTCTAGTTCCAGGGGCAACTGTGGTGGTGTCTAGTGAAGGAACCTTTGCAACGTACTACATCTGATTTTCCAGTGAGCAGCAAATAAACGTAGATTTCAGGATACTATTGAATGCGGAGTAAAAGGCAGGAAGCGGTGATATATCTGTTCTTGTTTTACATATAACTAAATATGTTTTAACTAATTTTACCTTTAATAATATTATTATAATATATTTAAAAAATACTCACCTAAATTATGCTTACAACTCCACTCAACATAAATACTCAATAATATTTTTTATTTAATTAACTTATTTTACTGTTCCCACTACACTCTGTATTTAATTGGGGTAGGTGCTGGACACTAACCTTAATTAATTTACTATTCCCACTCCAGTCTGTATTTAATTGTGGTAGGTGCTGGACACTGAACTTAATTAATTTACTATTCCCACTCCAGTCTGTATTTAATTGGGATAGGTGCTGGACACTAACCTTAATTAATTTACTACTCCCACTCCAATCTGTATTTAATTGGGGTAGGTGCTGGACACTGAACTTAATTAATGTACTATTCCCACTCCAATGACTATTTAATAGAGGTAGGTGCTGGGCACTAACCTTAATTAATTTACTATTCCCACTCCAGTCTGTATTTAATTGGGGTAGGTGCTGGACACTAACCTTAATTAATTTACTACTCCCACTCCAATCTGTATTTAATTGGGGTAGGTGCTGGACACTGAACTTAATTAATGTACTATTCCCACTCCAATGACTATTTAATAGAGGTAGGTGCTGGGCACTAACCTTAATTAATTTACTATTCCCACTCCAGTCTGTATTTAATTGGGGTAGGTGCTGGACACTGACCTTAATTAATTTACTATTCTCACTCCAGTCTGTATTTAATTGGGGTAGGTGCTGGACACTGAACTTAATTAATTTACTATTCCCACTCCAATCTGTATTTAATTGGGATAGGTGCTGGACACTGACATTAATTAATTTACTATTTCCACTCCAGTCTGTAATTAATTGGGGTAGGTGCTGGACATTGACCTTAATTAATTTACTATTCCCACTCCAGTCTGTATTTAATTGGGGTAGGTGCTGGACACTAACAATAATTAATTTACTATTCCCACTCCAGCCTGTATTTAATTGGGGTAGTTGCTGGACACTGAACTTAATTAATTTAATATTCCCACTCCAGCCTGTATTTAATTGGGGTAGTTGCTGGACACTGAACTTAATTAATTTACTATTCCCACTCCAGCCTGTATTTAATTGGGGTAGTTGCTGGACACTGAACTTAATTAATTTACTATTCCCACTCCAATCTGTATTTAATTGGGATAGGTGCTGGACACTAAACTTAATTAATTTACTATTCCCACTCCAATCTGTATTTAATTGGGGTAGGTGCTGGACACTGACCTTAATTAATTTACTATTTCCACTCCAGTCTGTATTTAATTGGGGTAGGTGCTGGACATTGACCTTAATTAATTTACTATTCCCACTCCAGTCTGTATTTAATTGGGGTAGGTGCTGGACACTAACATTAATTAATTTACTATTCCCACTCCAGCCTGTATTTAATTGGGGTAGTTGCTGGACACTGACCTTAATTAATGTACTATTCCCACTCCAGTCTGTATTTAATTGGGGTAGGTGCTGGACACTGAACTTAATTAATTTACTATTCCCACTCCAGTCTGTATTTAATTGGGGTAGGTGCTGGACACTTAACTTAATTAATTTACTATTCCCACTCCAATCTGTATTTAATTGGGGTAGGTGCTGGACACTAACGTTAATTAATTTACTATTCCCACTCCAGTCTGTATTTAATTGGGGTAGGTGCTGGACATTGAACTTCATTAATTTACTATTCCCACTCCAGTCTGTATTTAATTGGGGTAGGTGCTGGACACTAACCTTAATTAATTTACTAGTCCCACTCCAGTCTGTATTTAATTGGGGTAGGTGCTGGACACTGAACTTAATTAATTTACTATTCCCACTCCAATGACTATTTAATAAGGGTTGGTGCTGGACACTAACCTTAATTAATTTACTATTCCCACTCCAGCCTGTATTTAATTGTGGTAGGTGCTGGACACTAACTTTAATTAAGTTACTAATCCCACTCCAGTCTGTATTTAATTGGGGTAGGTGCTGGACACTAACCTTAATTAATTTACTATTCCCACTCCAGTCTGTATTTAATTGGGGTAGGTGCTGGACACTGAACTTAATTAATTTACTATTCCCACTCCAGTCTGTATTTAATTGGGGTAGATGCTGGACACTAACCTTAATTAATTTACTATTCCCACTCCAGTCTATATTTAATTGGGGTAGGTGCTGGACACTGACCTTAATTAATTTACTATTCCCACTCCAGTCTGTATTTAATTGGGGTAGGTTCTGGACACTGAACTTAATTAATGTACTATTCCCACTCCAGTCTGTATTTAATTTGGTTAGGTGCTGGACACTAACCTTAATTAATTTACTATTCCCACTCCAGTCTCTATTTAATTGGGGTAGGTGCTGGACACTGAACTTAATTAATTTACTATTTCCACTCCAGTCTGTATTTAATTGGGGTAGGTGCTGGACATTGACCTTAATTAATTTACTATTCCCACTCCAGTCTGTATTTAATTGGGGTAGGTGCTGGACACTAACAATAATTAATTTACTATTCCCACTCCAGCCTGTATTTAATTGGGGTAGTTGCTGGACACTGAACTTAATTAATTTAATATTCCCACTCCAGCCTGTATTTAATTGGGGTAGTTGCTGGACACTGAACTTAATTAATTTACTATTCCCACTCCAGCCTGTATTTAATTGGGGTAGTTGCTGGACACTGAACTTAATTAATTTAATATTCCCACTCCAGCCTGTATTTAATTGGGGTAGTTGCTGGACACTGAACTTAATTAATTTACTATTCCCACTCCAGCCTGTATTTAATTGGGGTAGTTGCTGGACACTGAACTTAATTAATTTACTATTCCCACTCCAATCTGTATTTAATTGGGATAGGTGCTGGACACTAAACTTAATTAATTTACTATTCCCACTCCAATCTGTATTTAATTGGGGTAGGTGCTGGACACTGACCTTAATTAATTTACTATTTCCACTCCAGTCTGTATTTAATTGGGGTAGGTGCTGGACATTGACCTTAATTAATTTACTATTCCCACTCCAGTCTGTATTTAATTGGGGTAGGTGCTGGACACTAACATTAATTAATTTACTATTCCCACTCCAGCCTGTATTTAATTGGGGTAGTTGCTGGACACTGACCTTAATTAATGTACTATTCCCACTCCAGTCTGTATTTAATTGGGGTAGGTGCTGGACACTGAACTTAATTAATTTACTATTCCCACTCCAGTCTGTATTTAATTGGGGTAGGTGCTGGACACTTAACTTAATTAATTTACTATTCCCACTCCAATCTGTATTTAATTGGGGTAGGTGCTGGACACTAACGTTAATTAATTTACTATTCCCACTCCAGTCTGTATTTAATTGGGGTAGGTGCTGGACATTGAACTTCATTAATTTACTATTCCCACTCCAGTCTGTATTTAATTGGGGTAGGTGCTGGACACTAACCTTAATTAATTTACTAGTCCCACTCCAGTCTGTATTTAATTGGGGTAGGTGCTGGACACTGAACTTAATTAATTTACTATTCCCACTCCAATGACTATTTAATAAGGGTTGGTGCTGGACACTAACCTTAATTAATTTACTATTCCCACTCCAGTCTGTATTTAATTGTGGTATGTGCTGGACACTAACTTTAATTAAGTTACTAATCCCACTCCAGTCTGTATTTAATTGGGGTAGGTGCTGGACACTAACCTTAATTAATTTACTATTCCCACTCCAGTCTGTATTTAATTGGGGTAGGTGCTGGACACTGAACTTAATTAATTTACTATTCCCACTCCAGTCTGTATTTAATTGGGGTAGATGCTGGACACTAACCTTAATTAATTTACTATTCCCACTCCAGTCTGTATTTAATTGGGGTAGGTGCTGGACACTGACCTTAATTAATTTACTATTCCCACTCCAGTCTGTATTTAATTGGGGTAGGTTCTGGACACTGAACTTAATTAATGTACTATTCCCACTCCAGTCTGTATTTAATTTGGTTAGGTGCTGGACACTAACATTAATTAATTTACTATTCCCACTCCAGTCTCTATTTAATTGGGGTAGGTGCTGGACACTGAACTTAATTAATTTACTATTCCCACTCCAGTCTGTATTTAATTGGAGTAGGTGCTGGACACTAACCTTAATAATTTACTATTCCCACTCCAGTCTGTATTTAATTGGTGTAGGTGCTGGACACTAACCTTAATTAATTTACTATTCCCACTCCAATGACTATTTAATAGGGGTAGGTGCTGGACACTAACCTTAATTAATTTACTATTCCCACTCCAGTCTGTATTTAATTGGGGTAGGTGCTGGACACTAACCTTAATTAAGTTACTATTCCCACTCCAGTCTGCTTTTAATTGGGGTAGGTGCTGGACACTGACCTTAATTAATTTACTATTCCCACTCCAGTCTGTATTTAATAGGGGTAGGTGCTGGACACTGACCTTAATTAATTTACTATTCTCACTCCAGTCTGTATTTAATTGGGGTAGGTGCTGGACACTGAACTTAATTAATTTACTATTCCCACTCCAATCTGTATTTAATTGGGGTAGGTGCTGGACACTGACCTTAATTAATTTACTATTTCCACTCCAGTCTGTATTTAATTGGGGTAGGTGCTGGTCATTGACCTTAATTAATTTACTATTCCCACTCCAGTCTGTATTTAATTGGGGTAGGTGCTGGACACTAACACTAAGTAATTTACTATTCCCACTCCAGCCTGTATTTAATTGGGATAGGTGCTGGACACTGAACTTAATTAATTTACTATTCCCACTCAAGTCTGTATTTAATTGGAGTAGGTGCTGGACACTAACCTTAATAATTTACTATTCCCACTCCAGTCTGTATTTAATTGGTGTAGGTGCTGGACACTAACCTTAATTAATTTACTATTCCCACTCCAATGACTATTTAATAGGGGTAGGTGCTGGACACTAACCTTAATTAATTTACTATTCCCACTCCAGTCTGTATTTAATTGGGGTAGGTGCTAGACACTAACCTTAATTACGTTACTATTCCCACTCCAGTCTGTATTTAATTGGGGTAGGTGCTGGACACTGACCTTAATTAAGTTACTATTCCCACTCCAGTCTGTATTTAATTGGGGTAGGTGCTGGACACTGACCTTAATTAATTTACTATTCCCACTCCAGTCTGTATTTAATTGGGGTAGGTGCTGGACACTGAACTTAATTAATTTACTATTCCCACTCCAGTCTGTATTTAATTGGGGTAGGTGCTGGACACTAACCTTAATTAATTTACTATTCCCACTCCAGTCTGTATTTAATTGGGGTAGGTGCTGGACACTGAACTTAATTAATTTACTATTCCCACTCCAGTCTGTATTTAATTGGGGTAGGTGCTGGACACTGAACATTAATTAATTTACTATTCCCACTCCAGCCTGTATTTAATTGGGGTAGTTGCTGGACACTGAACTTAATTAATTTAATATTCCCACTCCAGTCTGTATTTAATTGGGGTAGGTGCTGGACACTAAACTTGGGCATATTAGCAAGAACAGCGTTAGAATTATCGCCGCTTTAGCGGTAGGAAACTGTCACTAAAGCGGTGATAATGGGCTTGATAATATGCCCTTGAGAATACCAATAGAAGCCCATGTTCTGCTGTGATCCTGGGCTTCTATTGGAATTCTCAAGGGCATATTATCAAGCCCATTATCATTGCTTTAGCGGCAGTTTCCTGCCGCTAAAGCGGCAATAATTTCAACGCCCTTCTTGCTAATATGCCCCCTCATTTATTTACTATTCCCACTAATATCACTATTTAATTAACAAATGTTCACACTAGTACATACATTGTATAACATTATACTTTTTTGTTTGTAACATATTTTATAATTCTTTGTATTAATTTAATTTTTTCAAATTTGTTTACATTTCCTACATTTAATTAAATTGTAATATGTTTATAGTATACAATAAAATATTTTGTAAAATTTTTGCAAATGTATATATATTTATTTTTCAAATTAAAACACCCTTATCTCCTATAAATACAACATTCCACTCATAAATTTTACTTAGAAATTTGAAAAAAAAATTAAAAATAATGTTTTTATCTTTTACAATTTATACAAATGAAAATATTAATTTTACAAAACACTCCTCACCCTTATACCCAAGAAATTCAACATCCAACTCCTAAATTTTTATTTTTAAATTCGAAATTAATGTAAAAATTCATAATTATTAATTTTAACATTTTCCAAAATATTTATTTATTTTTTAAAAACACTCCCCACCCTTATCCCCTATAAACGCAACATCCCACTCCTAAAATTTAAATTTAAATTCGAAATTAATTTTTAAATTCACACTTTAATTTTCAAATTTATCATAATAAATATATTTTTTATAAAACACTCCTCACCCTTATCCCCTATAAACACAACTCCCCACTACTAAATTTTATTTTGAAATTGAATATTTTATTATAAATTCATACTTAAATATTACAAATTTATACACATATTTTATATATTTTTTACAACACTCCACACCCTTATCCCCTATAAATCCAACATCCCACTACTAAAAATTTAATTTCAAAATCTAAATTTAATTAGAAATTCATACTTAAATTTATCAAATTTAAAAAAATTAAATTAATTTATTTTAAAACACTCCCAACCCTTATCCCCTATAAACCCAATATCCCGCTCCTAAATTTTAATTTCAAAATTGAAATTTAATTTTATAATAATTATTTTTTAATTTACAATTTAAACAAATTAATTTTAACTTTTTCAAAACACTCCCTACCCTTATCCCCTATAAACCCAACATCCTGCTCTGAAATGTTAATTTCAAATTCGAAATTTAATTTAAAATTATTTTTTTAATTTTTACAATTTAAACAAAATATTTGTGACTTTTTAAAACACTCCCCACCCTTATCCCCTATAAACCCAACATCCCACTCCTAAATTTTAATTTGAAATTGGAAATTTAAAAATAAATTCATACATAAAATTTAAACATTTATATAAATTAAATTAATTTTTTTAAAACACTCCCCACCCTTATCCCCTATAAACCCAACATCCCGCTCCTAAATTTTATTTTGAAATTTGAAATTTATAAATAAATTCATAGTTAAAATTTAAACATTTATACAAATTAAATTAATTTTTTTAAAACACTCCCCAACCTTATCCCCTATAAGCCAACATCCCGCTCCTAAAACAGTATAACAAAAAAACATTATTATATACATTTTAAACACAATTTACTACTTAACATTGACTATAAAGTATTTCAAAAAACATACAAAAAGGATATTTTAACATGTCGATATTTTTACTATCGTTATTTCTAACATCCATATTTACCTAAACACCTCAAATCGATATTTACTACATCGATATACAAAACATCGATATTTCACACTCTCGATATTGTGAACTCGATATTTCTGTACATCGATATAAAAATTTCGATATTTTGACTGTGCACCAATCATGACATGTCATAAAAAGCAACCAAAATCCACTTTTTGATTTAGACCTTTTGGATCTTGAGAATCTAGTCTCCGGATCCAAAAGATCTCCCTCTGCAATAAGGTCCTAGTAATGTCCTTCCCTGGAATGGGTACTACAACTTCTATCACATGGAATTTCACATGCGCTATAGTGTGTTTGGCTTCTAACCAGTGTAACGCTAACGCACTAGTCCTGTTCTGTGTTCTTATTGTGCTTTTGTGTTCTGATATCCTTGATTTTACTTTTCGATCTGTTTTTCCTACATAGTACAGTCCACAGGGACATTTAATCCCATATATCACATTTTTCGTGTTACAATCTGAGTTGTGATGCAGTTTTATGCGTTCTCCTGTGTAAGGGTGATTCATCCTGTTTCCCTTTATAACATTATTGCAGTTTACACAGTTCTGACACTTCCTGGTGCCATGGTATTCTTGAACAGTGGTAGAACGTGTAGTGTTTAACATTTCTTTGAGATTTCTAGATCTCTTGTACGCAAATAGTGGTCTGTCTTTGAACAGATTGTTGAAATCCGGCTCATTCTGTAATATCTCCCATCTGTTGTTGATTATCCTTTTCACTTTGTTGGAACATGTAGAAAACATGGATACGAACACTTGTCGTTTTTGTTCTTTTTTAGGTTGATTAATCAGAAGAGTCCTGCGGTCTAAAGTGTTCACACGCATTATGGCTTTGTCCAGAATTTCCAAAGGATACCCTCTAGCAATGTATTTTTGTTTCTGTATCTGTATATTCTCTTCTAGTACACTGGTGCGGGAGCAAATCCTTTTCATTCTCAGTAATTGAGAATATGGTAAATTCTGAATTAAATTCTGTGGATGGAAACTTCAAAACAGTAGTGCGTTGTTCTTATCTGTGTCTTTTCTGAAAACTTCTGTGTGAATCTCATTGTTTTCCCATTTAATAAGAACACCTAAGAATGCTGTTGATACTTCACTGATGTTGTGGGTGAACTGTATATGTGTGTCGATTTGATTCAATTGTGCTATCTTCTCTTCCAAGATCTCTCGCGTGTTGATCCAGATGATAAAAATATCATCAATATACCGGCAATACAGTAAAAGGTTGTCTGTCCATTCTTGGTCTTTGTACACACTCTGTTCCTCAAACATAGCCATGAAAGTATTGGCGTATGCGGGTGCCCCCGCAAAGCCCATCGAAGTTCCCGTGAGCTGTAAGTAAAAATTCTTCCCCCATTGAACATAACAATGGTTTAAACAAAACTGTAGGAGTTCCAAAAGAAACACTTTGTCAGCTTTAACGTCACTTTGGCGAAGTAGCGCCCATTCCACTGCTTCCATGCCTCTAGAGTGCGGAATTGATGTATAAAGTGACTTCACGTCGATTGTGCATAAAATGATATTACTTGTAGGTTTGATGGCATCCAATTTGTACAAAAAATCTGTGGTATCCTTAACATATGACTTCCAATTTTGTACACAGGAATGTAGAAAATGATCTAGATATTGTCCTAGAGGTTCAAAAATGGTACCACATCCTGTTACAATTGGTCTGAATGGTGGGTTATTGAGATCTTTGTGAATCTTGGGGAGCATATACAACTGCGGTCTTCTGGGATTCATAACTGTCAAGTATGATTTAGTGGTGTTAGTAATCCATCCCATGTCTAATGCTCTCAACAAAATTTGTTCCAATACTTCCATCATTCTATATGTGGGATCTTGCTCTAAGAGAAGATATGTGCTGGTGTCTGCAACATGTTCATTTACTTTCTCCATGTAAAAGTTGCGATCCATGATAACAGTAGCTCCTCCTTTATCTGCCTTTTGGATAACTATTTCTGAATTGTTCTGTAGTGATTCTAATGTTTTCTTCTCCTTTAGTGTAAAATGTCCTCTTTTTGAACTTTTCATATTCAGTTTTTGAAAATCTGTCTTTACTAACACTTCAAATGTGTCCAGGACTTTATGCGAAACAGGAGCTTGAAATTTAGATTTCGGTCTAAATTCTAAAAATTCCACATCAGGAGTTTCTGTTTTGGGAGGTAGAATGTTGCTAAAGAAATGTCCTAACCTCAACACCCTCATAAATTTATGAAAGGCGATTTCACATTCAAGCAAGTTAGTGTCATATGTAGGGACGAAACCCAATCCTTTGTTTAAAACTTTAGATTCCTCAGGTGTCGATGCATGAGATGAAATGTTGATTATTAAGTTATTCTCTGACTCCGTAAATTCGGTCGTGGCTTTTCTTTGACTTCTTCTTGATTTCCTCCTGGTTTTGTTCCCGGTAATTGACTGGTCTCCGCTATCTGTGACAAAAAAGATGTTGTGGTTGAAGAATGTGCTCTGTCCTCTTTTTCTGGTTCTTCTCTTGTATGTGCTACGTTTAGCTCGAGTGTTGCAGGTGTTCTGTTGGTATTGATATCAGCGTCGGTGACAATACTCTCCTCTGATGAGGTCACAGTGTTTTTCTTAAAATAAGTTCTTCTCTGTGCGTAGACTTCCGCCCACATATACACTTCGTTTAATTTGTAGTCAAGAGTGTCTCTCTTATATTTCCTCAGTTTTCCTTCTTGTAATTCCTTGGTATATTTCTCTAACTTCTGATTTATGTCCTCCAATATTTTATTCCAACTGTCAGACTCCATTCGGGTCTGTATATCATCCTTTATCTCGTTGATTTCCCTCGAAATCTCATGTATGGTCTTGGTGAGTTCCTCGATAAGTAACAAAATGAGATCCAATGAACATTTATTTAGTATAGAATACCATTTCTCCATGAATTCTTTATTGAGATGGAAGCGAAATAACATCGGTTTGATTGATAATCTCAGCCCTCGTGGTATTCTTTTAGCTTTGTGATACTGAACAAGTGTTGGCGCATGAAGAAGCTGGTTCGGTTCTCTTCTTGTCAAATATTCCAAATGTTTCAACTGTTGTGATATGGAGCTTCCTTGTGCATTGAATGATCTTACTTCTTGTACCAATGAGTAAATCTCTGAAGCTTGTTCTGCTGTATAAGCTAGGGTTGTAGCCCTATTATCCGTGATATTTGATATAGCATCAAACGACATGGTGGGTGCTACCTCTCTGGAAGGCTGAAAAATCTAACTGTAATTGGGAGGGGGGAAGCACTCCTATTTTTTTTAAATATAATCCTTAAATCAAATAATTCGTTGGCGTGCTACAGTGGTGTGCATGCTGCCTAAACCATGCCTGTCATGTACCTTCTGCAATCAATTATATCTACTTGACCACTGTGCACTGTTGCCGCTTACTACTGTATTGTACTTATATAGTGACTTAATCACACATAAATCACATTTAAACTTTGCACATTCACTGTTTACATCTCAATTTATAAAATACATTAATCATAAACACAATACATAGAAATGATTCTACATATCTTAACTTCAAATCAGTTATGATACAAATAACAAGTTTTTAAGTCATGTAGTGAATAATCTCTGATTCCAATTTTCTTATATGCCCGCCCAATGCATTTCGGGCTCACGGCCCTTCGTCAGGGGCAATGAATCTGTTTCTTTTTTTGTTTTGTAGTTTTTTTGTGAATGTAACAATGTAGAGAGCACATGGGTGACGGGGAACCTCTGGATCTTTTGCTTCTGTCCCTTGGAAGACCGTTTCAGTCAATTCTTTAAACACCATACACTTGTCTAGAAAGTGTCGTTCACTGGGGATATAATAGGTGAGCGATGCAGTATTTTGGAAATATTCCTTGTGCTATGAAATGTATGACATTAGACTATGCTTTGGATATTTTTCAGATTCATTGCCCCTGACGAAGGCCGTGAGCCCGAAATGCATTATTGGGGACAGGGCTACTTTGCGTAATGAAAATGACTTCCTCTTCTTCACCTTCCACGTGATCGGATCTGATTCCTTGCTTAGCCTTTCACCCTCTTCGCCAACAACACTTGCAGTTTTTTGGCTGCTAAGGTGCCCCTCCCACTAGATTGTGTGGTGCTTTCTCAAATGGGTTGTTTGGCTCCGGTACCATAGTTTGTACCAAGTTTACCTGATGAACACTTGCTCCACAAATGGATCATATGGCAATGTTCACCTCCTTCTTGCTAACCGTAAAGAAGTCCCAAACTGAGGAGGTCAACTCTATCACAATGGTGCCACTGCCAATGTCAGATGAACTGGCGGTAGGTGGGCGTTTTGATGTTCGAGTCTCTGCAGTACCTACTTCTACTGAGGTGGGTGTGGATGTAGGCCACTGCCAGGACTTTACAAATATGGCAGAAGGCGGTGGTGGTGGGGGTATCTCTGGTGCCACATCCCTCACAGCAAGTTGGGATAGGATAACGTCTTTCTCCACTGGGGCGGGGCTAACATCCATGATGACTGGCTTGTCATCATCCTCCTCTTCTACATCTGCATCCATAATCTAAGGCTTTCAGCAACCTTCCATTTCCCTAGCCTCTCGTGGTGGGATCCAAGTGGTGTCTAGATCATCAGAAGGGGGGCTTGGAGTAGAAGATGGTGCAATGACCCTCTTTTTCTTTTGAAAGAGTAGCTTCCTCTACTTCTTCAGCATGAAGCTAAATCTCCTGAACTGCTCCTACTTCAAGAGGAACTACTATTGGTGCTTGTGGCTGTTGTCTACTTCTCTGAGTTTCCTTCAACGATTGGGTACTACTTTACGATAGAGATAACTCAATTTCAATGTCACTGCTCATTGGCGTGATTAGACTGGCTGCCTCTGTGACAGACATGGGCTGGGGCCTATGTTGGGGCGCGTCCACCGATGCAATGATTCCAGCTTTCTCCCTTGAGGCCGGTGTGGCAAGCACCGTTTTGTTCCCCGAAAAAGGTCTGGGTGGACATACCAGTGGTGGTAAGCTCCTTCTTCTTCTCACTGGCCACTTTCTTGGCAGCACATTTCTTTGGCGCTTCCTGAAGCTGTCTGTTAGCTGTGGCACTTAGCTTCATAAGTTGAAGAGATGTCTGTGATGTGTAGTCACACATCACGTCATGCACAGACCTTCGGTCTGGCAGTACCATGGGTGATTTTGTCTCTTGTGCACCTAAAAGCAAAGAAGCAAGAAGAACATCAGTGAAATGTTGCATTGTTGTAGTTCAATTAGTAGTACAAACAAACAATATCATTTAGTGGGGTCGCTGGTTACTTAAGTTATTATAAATAATTAACAATGCAGTGTTTCCATTCATAAAATGGAAAACCACATCAACATAAACTTTCATGGTGTACACTCAGGAAAAATAAGAAAGAGCAACAACAACAAAATAATATACATATGAAACTGTTTGCTTTATGTGCATCACGTGGGATGTGGCTCTCAGGGAGGTGCAGCTGACAAATGACAATGGAATAATCCTTAGACAATGAATGCTGTTGTGCATCTATAGCAGATATGGGGTTGATTAATTAATGCCAGATGTTATGAAAATGGTTAAAAAAATCTAAATATGAAAAAAATTAAAATAAAAAATACATATTAATAAAACAATAAAAATAAATATTAAAAATTACAAAATAATTTAAAATGGAAAAATTAAAAAATTAAAATAGAAAAATTAAATTGATTTAAAAAATATATAAACATTATAACTAAATGAAATTATGCTCAAGACTATAATTCTAATTTATTATACTGCTATCTCATTGCTCAACCATCCATGCAAGCATATGCATAGGGCCAAACTGGGTGAATGCACAAAATGGCTGCCTGCCATTGCCACATGGTCATCAACAACAATACTTAGCAAGAAGGAATTGGGAACAAAGAGAAGATATGCAGGCCTATGGCAAAAGCACACTGGCTGCCTACACAAAATGGCCACCGACCGACCACATGGTGAACCAGCAAGCAAGGAGGCATGGCAACAACATAATGATAGAAGAACAACACCTGCAGGCCTATGGCAAAAGCACACTGGATGCCTACGCAAAATGGTCGCCAGTCACATGGTCAAACAGCAATCAAGGAGGCATGGGAAACAAGGAGCACATGCAGGCATATGGCAAAAGCACACTGACTATCTACTCAAAATGGCCGCCAGCCACATGGTCACAACAACAAGCAAGAAGGCATGGGGAACAAAGAAACGACATGCAGACCTATGGCAAAAGCGCACTGGCTGCCTATACAAAATGGCCACCAGCCACATGGTCACAACAACAGGCAGGAGGCCTGGAAAACAAAGAACACATGCAGGCCTGTGGATACTGACTTTACAAAATGGCTTCTGGTCGCATGGGGAACAAAGACAAATTGTGGCCTATGCCAAACAAACTCACACACTGGCCAGACAAAGGAGGCATGGTAAAGAATACAGCATTAATTCAGCAATGCCAAAAATGAAAACTAACAGGGAAAAATATGTTTACAAGTTCCAACAACACACATCCTCCAAAGGCATTACCCCACCTATACACTGTTTGCAGGGGAAAAAAACATGAAATACCACAAAAAAACGCATTTTGTATTTTATTCTAATTCCATCAATGGCCTAAATGATGGTTCAATTCAACAGACACCACAGAAACAGTTGTTTCATGCACCCATGACTAGCACTGGGCCTACTGGCTGGTAGACCCATTGGCAGACTAGGCCACATAGTGAATTAAATCAATATTAAAACATGGAGAAAATGTAGTGAACTGTGCAACATTTTTCCTTTATAAAAGAAGAAACATTACTTGCAAAGAAATAACTAGGCCCCAATTATAACTACAGGCCACCCTCCCCAATAATTTTTTTAAATTTATTAGAAGTACAAATAAATCCATGTGCATGGTCCCAATCAAACAAACAGCACCAGTTTTTCAACTTATTTGTTAAACCTCAAATACAAAGTCATTAAATCCAATGGTCTATGCAGCAGCCACAAAGAGTGATCCTTCCAGCTCCAAATCCAAATGAAAAGTGACCGAGAGATGGACAAAGCACTGCTGGACAGGAACAGGACATTGGAGACTCTGTTGCACCTCCTTCCAGTAGGAAACAAAGTAAAAAAAAGGAATCCTCGCACAAAAAAACCAACGGCAAATGTCCATTTGTATAAGTGTTTGACTCCAAATCACAATTTCGAAAAGATGTTGATGCTTCTCGAGGAGAGAATCTTCCCCAGATTGCAGCTGCAGTAGATCCTGCATATTTGGGATCGGGTACATCAGAAAACATCTGCCGGGAGTCCCTGGTGCGCCCGAATGACTCATCCATAGAGTCGCTCAGACACCCACTCACTCATTCATACATGCAATCACACAACCACTCACTCACATAACCACACACTCACCCATAAAGCTACTCATACAACCAGTCACTTACCCATACAGTTACTCACAGGGTCACAAATTCACCCAAACATCTACTCACACACCCATTTATTCACCTATACATCCACTCAAAAAATCACTCACTCAACCATACAGCCTCTCAACACAGCTACTCACTCACCCATGCAAGTACTCACACATTCCCTCACACACCTATACAACCACTTTCATACCCATTCACAGATCCATACAAGCACTCACATATTTGCTCACTCAACCATAAATTCATTCATACAGACACTTACTTTACAATGCAGATACTCACACTCTAACTCACCTAACCAAACAGCCACACATTCACCCATACAGTCACTTACACAGCCAGTCACTCACTGATACAGCCATTCAGATACTCACTCACTCACCCATGCGGTCACTTACACACCTACTCACCCAATTATATAGCCAGTCACACACCCATAGAACCACTGACACACCCACTTACTCACCAATATAATCATTCACTCAGACACTCACTCACACAGCTCCTCAGATGCCTACTTATACACGATACAGCAACTCACACACCCACTCACACACCCATACCGCCAATCAGACACCCACTTACACACAGATACACACAGTCACACAGCCACTCACATATTATATGTTAGAAATAGTATCACTCAGTAGTGCAGAAAGGCACTATTTAAAATTTTTGCAATACCTTGGTATATATGTTTAACACTCATAAACGTTTAGAAAACATTCACTAGATGATGTAATCAGTGATTTCACCAGTGATGTCAGTTGAGACTTCATCAGTGATGTCATCAGTGATGTCACTGACCATGTCATGAGTGATGTAATATGCAAGGTCATAAGCAGTGCATTGCGAGGGTGGAAGTTATAACTAGCACAGCTAACTATAACTGCTGAATGTCACTGTTTTTGTACAATGTGAAGTCTGAGCCTAACTATAATGTTCCTGTAACCTTCTGTTTTTTCAGTAAGTTTCTAAGGTTTATTTTCATTCTATTTCTTAACTATAACGTCCTTGTAACCTTTGTTTTTTTCAGTGAATTTCTAAGGTTTTTTAAATGTTGTTTTCCTAACTATAACATCCCTGTAACCTTTAGCTTTTTTAATGATATTCTAAGGTTTTTTTAATTTTATTTCCTAAATGTGACCACTAACCTTAGACAGTGAGTGTGTAACTGAGGGCATGTGTGTCTCAGTACATCTGTGAGTGGTAGTTAGAACGTCTGAGTGAGTCTGTCATTGGGTATGTGAATGTCTGAGTAAGTCTGTGAGTGGGTGCATGAGTGTCTAAGTGGGTATGTGAGTGGGTGCTCATTCTGTCCATTATGTTGCCTCTTTCTGATTGCTCCTGGCCCTTATTCTGCCTCTTGTTGCTGTTTCTAGCCTCTATTTTCCTTCTTGCTTCTCGATTCTCTGACCTCTATTTTACCTATTTCTACTCATTCTGCCTCTTACTTTGACTTTTTCTGCTCGCTCCTGACCTTTATTCTGACTCTTGCTGCTTGTTTCTGACCTCCATTCTGTCTCTATTGCTCCCTTCTGAACTTTATTTTGCCTCTTTCTGCTTGTTTCTCTACTTTATTTTGCCTCTTTCTGTTTGTTGCTGACCTTTGTTCTGCACCTTTCTGCTTGTTTCTCCCTTTTATCTTGCCTCTTTCCGCTCGTTCCTGACCATTATTCCAACACTTTCTGCTCATTTTTTATTTTATTCTGCTTCTTTCTTACCTTTATTTGACCTCTTTCACGTCACCCTGGAACGGCGGGGTTACTCTAAAGGCCCCCAAATGTCTTAGCCGGCTCCCCGCCTCCTGGAGGAGCCGGCATTGCTCCCCCATGAGGTGAGCTGCTGGAAACGCAACTCCCTGCATGTGAGAGCAATGGTTCATCTCTTTCCCTGCCCATATATTCACGGGCAAGAGCACTTTGATAGCTCCTGCTTACTGAAACTAGAGTGTTTGCTTTTGATTGGCAGGAGCTGTGACAGCTCCTGCCAAGCAAAAGCAAACAGCTATATCCTGTGGGTGGGCACCCTGGGACATAGCAGGAGCTGGCCGTGGGGGTTAGTGATAGTCCCTAGGGCCATTATTTGCTGCAGGAGGTGGGCCATGTGGCCCCCTCCTTTCATCTGCATGGGTTGGCCATGAGAAGAGGATTGTTCCCAGGGCCATATATGACCCGGGAGGGTGACTGCGAGGCCCCCTACCTCTTTTTTTATAAAGGAATTGTGCCTGGGGAAGTGGTGGTGGTCCCCGGGTTGGGTGGCCCCTCTGTTAATTTTTAATACTTGATTCTGCCCCAGGGAGGTGGTGGTTCCTGGGGCCCGGGGGGATTCACACAGCCCCCACTAAATCTCAACATTAATTCTGGGAAGGTGGTAGTCCTCGGGCACAAATAAACCCTTGGAGGGGGGGCCCCTTGCCCCCCTTTTTTAAATGCCTGCATGTTCCCGGGAACTGGCCCATCCGGGGGCTATTATGTAAACAATTGGGAGGCTGCACTTGTTCTTTTTTATTTTTGTCTCAGATTTGCGGCAAAAAAATAAAAATAAATGCTTTTTTTGTCCTGGCGATGTCCCTGTGAGACCCCTATGCTAAAGTTAAGGGGTCAGGGTATTCCCTCCCTGCCCCCTTTCCTTTCTTTCTTTTACTGTTTTTTCAGCTGAGGCTGAGTCCCTAGATGGCTGCCAACACTTTCTGGTTGAAGTGGTGGCAGCCAATCAGATCTCAGCACGAGATTAGGGGGTTCGCGGAGCCTTCAAGTCCCTAGATATACAAATGTGTTTTATCTTTAAATCTTCAAAAACCACTGAATGGTTTTACACCAATTTACAAAAAGGTGGCTTTCTGAACCAACAGCGACCTTTCTGCCAAAGTTGGTGTAATTCCTTTCAGCAGTTTATGCAGTAGTCGTGTCTAAAATCCCTTGATGGATCACCACTAAAGTTTAAAGGCAGCAGCTGAAGTGAGCAATGTACTAATTTTGAAAAATTTGCGAGGATTCAATAAAGGGCATTCATTGGCAACTACCTTACAGAGTAATACATATAATACCTGCTGGCAGTTGCCAGTAGGTAGTTATAGTTAGGACCTTGTTTCCATATATATCGCCGGTAGGTAGTTATAGTTAGGACCTCGTTTTCATAGGAAAAGTTTTTTTTGTTTTGCTAATATCTTTGGCCCCGTTTGATGTACCTTCACAAAATTGTAAAAACTAGTTTGACAATCACTTAATTTGCTGTTTGAAATTGTTCTGGCGATTCGTCAAGTGGGGGCGAGAAAAAATGAGGGTCACAAAACGTGTTTTCCCATACAGATTTTAGACACCATTACAGCCCAAATTGCTGAACGGAATTACAATAAATTTGGCAGAATGCTCGATATTGGTCCAGAAAGAATGCTTTTTGTAATTTGGTGTAAATCTGTCCAGTAGTTTTGGAATTATTAAACAAAAAAGAATTATGTAGAGATGCATATCCACTGCAGATCCACAGCGGATCCACACGCCAACAGCAATGCTGTGATTGGCTGCGCTGCCTTTTTGTGAATTGGGACAAGGTTCCCGGGAGGAAATAAAATAGAAATAGGATAAAATGGGTCAGGCTAGCGGGACCCTGACCCTGTGTGACTGATGGAGGGGTCTTTGGAGGACCGCTTATGGGGAAGAAATTCTGGGGAAATGTTTTTTGCACACAAGGATCCATGGATCCACTGTGGTGCTCATTGTAGCCCACCGTGTGAATCCACAGCAGATCCAGGCCCCAATATAGAGAACACATACACCCACTCACAGACCCACTCAGATATCCACACTAACACTCACACACTCACTCATGCATCCATACACCTGCTCATATACCCATACACCCAACCAGACACCCATACTGTCACTCACACACTCTCTCACACATCCATACAGTCACTGATACATCCACTCAGAGACTCAGAGAACCACTCACACACCCAATCAGAGACCCACACAAGAACTCACACTCATACAGCCACTCTCATACCCAGTCACATATCCATACAACCACTCATACACACACTTACACACTCATACAGCCAGTCACATGTCTACTCAGAGACCCAGAGAACTACTCACAAGCCCACAGAAGCACTCACACACCCACTCAAACACTCATATATATAACCATACAGCCACTCACACATCCACTCATAGACCAACACAGTCAGTCACACATGCACTGGCACACCCACCCACCACACACTCACACACTAACTTACACACCCACACAACCACTCACACACCCACTAACACACAGAGGTTACAGGGATTTTATAGTTAGGAAATAGCGATAAACAAACATAGTAATTCACTGAAAAAACAAAGATTACAGACTTGTTATTGTCATAAGGTTTCTGCACATACACAGAGCTATGCACAGGATAATGGGACCCCGGAATACAGTGGTTTGCCTACCATATACCGTAGCACCCAAAAACCCCAACCCAACTAGCTTAGCATCCCATTAGCACCCAAGTACCAATGATTGGACAACCCAGAACACGGTATCTTTATCTCAGGACTCGCAGAAGCAAGAACACTCTTTCGTCACTCACTCGTACTTGTCCACAAGGTGCGTAGGAAGAGACACTGGATAGGTTAAAATGTTTATTCCAACTTACGTGCTCTAATGTACAGTACACGTGTCAGTACTAATAGCATAATGCATATGAATAATATAAGCAGCATGGTTACAATTCCATAGAATACAAACGGGGAAAGCATTTCATAACTCAGTGGATAAATGTCTAAATAACACTACCACCCTCCCCGTGCAGTAAGATAGTTTATTATAAAAATAGAAGACCTCTGGGCTTTGACTAGCGAACCCCCATACCTCAGTCTCTAGATGCAGAATTACATCAGCAGGACATCATAGCTCTTCTCACTGAAAAGGATTTCTCCAAGTGTGTGAGCGCCAGTAAAAACTGCAGTATTAAAGGCACACAAAGTTTCATGGCATTTGCGCCTAATGTTATGTCTGGGTGCTCGAGACTGGCCATATCAGGAAGAACCAAAATACATTGTTATGCGACCTTGTACATGTTGTGCAGTCTGAGCCCAAATCGAACAAGAGAAAAGGTGAAAGACAGAAAATGCAGACAGCGCAAAGGAACTTGGCAAGAGCAAAGGGCGAGGGAGCCCTGGCTCAGTGTAACGTGCGCAAAGAAAAGCAGCATGGCAGCTAGGCCTAGGCCAACATAACAAGGCAGGCAACAAACCACAAGACACCCTCCCCTGGTCAGTCCGGCGTCCAAGACAGAGGGCAAACAAAAAAAATATCCAGTAGAGCACAGGGAGCGCCCAAACGGCGAAAAACAAGTCAATCCATGAAAGTGTAAGTGCAGAAAAAGCCATACCCTCCAAAAGGGCATCATTGGAATCATCAAAAAACATAGATGCCATCCAATCCATGAGATCAAAAGAGCAGGAATGCTCCTCAGCAGAGGGAGCATCCAAAAGCAATGCGGGACAACTTGCGTGATAAACGAAACAGCTTTGTTGTAGGAGATCCTGGGCAGCCGCCCAGATATCCCATTGCGCCAAAATCCCCAGTGCAGCTGCACGCGCCATACAGCCGGCAACGGAACAGTCCTGCTCATGGGCCTCTAAGGGACCCATCAACTGAACAAAATCCGGAACAGACAATGACGAATTGGAGAGGCAATAATCCAAGGTCCAGGTGAAAGGACAGCGGATGCAAGTCATTACAGGTTGCACGCAAGTGAAATACGCAAAGCGAAAGGAAAGAGTATATGACACACTCAGTGTCGCCAACGGCAAGACACCAAAACCAGCCAAAAGGCGCTCACGAAGCAGCTGGAGGCGTTCTGGATCGAGCAGGTCCCATCGGGAGCAGCCATTGCGCATAAAACAAATTAATAACAGGACACCAGCCGCCAAGGCGATGATCAACGGGAAACCGCCAAAGACGCTGGAAAAATAGAATGAATAAACGCCGGGATGACACCAAAAATAGTTTGGAAGGAGGACACCAAACCAGACCCCACGACTTTAAAAAAGTGTACCAGACCCTCTGTGTTAGATGCGTTAAAAATACGATGAATTAACTCCCCAAAATGTTGGGGGAGATTAGTGTTCAAAAGGGCCTGTATTTCACTGTGGGTACTCGCCACCTGGAGAATGAATGTCTCCCGGGCGGACGTGAGCATAACTTCCTCGTTCAATAATAGTGCCTTTATTCTGCTCAGTCTATTGAAATCTGCCTCCATGGTAGGGATGGAAGGCCAAATAGAGATATCAACCTTGCCATGAGGGGGAGGAAAAAGCACATTTTTGCAGCAGACAACCCTGTGCGAAACTGTTACAATGTAAGGAATGCCAGCCTGCAGGCCACAACAGTTTTCGTTATTTAAAAGTAAATAACTACCATTGGAAAGGAGAGTGAAAGTAGGAGAAATAACAGGAGCAGGAATACCTTTCAGCACACAAGCAAGATTAGGAGCGGAAACGCTACATGAGCCATGCAATTTAATGTGTTTACAAATAAGCGAATGACCCATAGTCGAGTCGCAGTACTCCCCGTGAGAAAGACTTCCTTGCCGTCCCGAAGGCATTTATACATGAAAGGCAAGGACCAGAGTTCATGCAGGAAAGCACTGCCCAAGGGCCGGTAACGGCCCACAGGATAATGTTTCATGCACGAGTCAAATTCAAATAAGGAAAAAGGTAAAGCGATAACCCCATGAACTAGCCACACAGCAGAATCGAGTTCTGCAACAGAGAACGGCAAAGGATCCATCTTTTCGATATGTAATAGAGTGTAAGTTGCATCTTTCATGGACATAAATTGCTGTTTGTCAGTTAAGTTAAAAGGTAAAAACAAGGCAGAGGTGTTCAAAATGCCAAGGAACTTTACCTAACTTGAGCGTTTGTAAAGTCCATGCAAACTGCATGACTGAGCGCAATTGATTCTGACCATGATATAACACAGAAACATCATCTTGTACAATATCAACAACAGAGGACACAATATTCTCTAAAGTATAAATGCGAGAAGACAGGGTATTAATACTATTGTCAACAACAGCAAGCACCTTTTCCAAATTTGCTTGATCTATTTCCGAAGACGGAAGCAGCTTCCATTTGTGATAGCTTCCAGAGTTCATTATATGTCTCATAAATGAATCTTTAGGTCGGGGACCACGAGGTCCCAAAACAAAGTCGGACAGATCAATATTTGCCTGAAAGGAGGGACAAATGTTGTTTAACAGAATCAAGGGACGAATGTTGCAGCCATTGTTTGCATAATTTACCAACAGAATATGTAGTGACAGTACGAGAAGCAGTAAATCTCGGATCAGGCCTATCCTGTGTGTATCTAGTACCTGAGTCGTGAAAACGCATTTGACATGCATTAGATGATATAGGCCATACCAACCAGGGTGACTGATCCAGTTCGGAAACATTAAATGAATTATTCTGTAATAGAGCCTGTAGGGTCGTCAGGGACAGGTTAAAACGTGAGTTATCATTGGGAAAACTCGACAGGGATGGAATTGAGGGCGAGTTCAATTGTTTAATGGTAGCTAAGCCCCAACACGTAGTTTGATAGATGGAAGCATTTAGGAACATAATTTGGGTAGGGATGAGGCAAGCACGATGCAACGCCTCGGTTCCCTGTACCTGCCATGGCTTAGAGCCCCAAATAGATTTCAAATCTATTGTATCCTCCCAGTACTCATAACCACCCACTGCTAGGGCACTTAAAAAGGAACCCGAATAAAGCAATTTGGTGTGTGTTAACATAATTTTCTGAGTTGATGTGGTATTAAGTCTAAAATAATAGGATGCAGGGTTCGACCGATTAAAATCAGTAAAATAGGTAAACTTATTTCGAAGAGTTTGTGAGCTACCTGGCAAGGGGTTTGGACAATGTTCCCATTGGGTGTAGTTAACAGAACTACGCAGGGCACTTGGCTTATGGAGAAAATGATTACCCCAATGTTGGTAACAATACAAATCGGCATAATTCGTAGAATTCATATATAAATCTTCAGCATTAAAAGATGCATAATATTTTTAATCGGCAAACAATGCTTCAACGGCATGCACATCCCAATCATCAGAATGAATATTATTTTGTACTACATCACCCATTGAAACACGAAGGACATTAGGTACATTAATAATTTCCGTCGGACCATGGATTTGATAGTTCACTGCATCCCATACGATGCCATCAGCAACTGGAAAAGCTGAAATGTTCACAAATGTGTGGTCACGCTTCATGATGTGAGACGAGGAATGAGGAGCCAAAGTTCCAGAAACATAGTCTACAGCAGAGCGTTCAGGTAAATAGTGACCATTGATTAGTAGAAAAACACTGTGACAAAGCCAATGGACATGAACAGAAAATCAAGAAAAGTACCAACCAGAGGTATGTCCAGGGTGGAATCAAAAAATTGTCTCTAAACCAGGATACAAAAAGACTGAACTTGGATGGGACTTTTGAAGATGTGGAATCCGAATCAAAGGAATAACGAGTCGGGCTCAGTGGCGTTATTGGTTGATGTGCCACCGATTCAGATGCAGGATAAGTATACTCGTCCTCGTCGATATTGGTGGAGAGTTGGGGATCAATTGTAGTTTCAGGCAAATCAACCATCTCAATTACAGCATCAGCGACCGTTCGTGTAGATGGGCCACGAACATATGTCCGATAAATGGCAGGACAAGAGACCGCTGGTGTGACACTATTCAGGATCGGCCAGGTGCTGTAGCTTGACATTTTCCACTGAGATGTATCTGTTCTCCTTGCGACCAGGAAGCGGTGGTAAAATGACTGTACGTGTTCCCTTCAAGCCCAGAACTGGAACCGGTGCACGAAAAGAGGGGCCGAATTCTTTTTTGCTTTCGACCTTCTCTCGAACCAGTTCTCCAACCTTTGGAAGCCAGCCGGCTACCGGAATCTGCAACGCAGGATCTGTGGCTGAAGGCAAATGTGTAGTTGCAAGTTTGTCTCGGGCTTCTTGTAAGTCCTGTAACATAGCAGAATGGTTATCTACATCAAACTTGGCGGATTGCGCCGCGATGTCTGGACCCTCAAGGTCAGGCACAAACATTCTTATGCCAAAGAGCATTTCGTATGGGGTCCGCCCACCCAGAGGTCTTCTAGGGAGATTATTAAGTGCACGTTGAACGGTATACAAGTGGGCCAGCCAGTTCCTGCCAGTACCTATAACTCTAGCTGTTAAGGATTGCTTTAAGTCACGGTTCATTCGTTCAACGATAGAGTTGCCCTCAGGCCTATACGGAGACGAAAATTTCACCCGCACCCCAAGCGAAGCCATTGCGTCCTTGTAAGCCCTAGAGGCAAACGCTGGACCTTGGTCCGAATTGAAGGTGCCGCATGCGAAAATTCCCACAAAGACACGCAAATCCCTGATTACATTTCGAGCGTCAGCACTACGTTGTGGCCAGATCCAGAGGAACCGTGATGCACGAGTCCACTGCTACTAAGATGTATTTATAGGCAGTGTCTGATGAGAATGGACCGCAGTGATCCAAGTAAACACACCCAAAGGGTCTGTTAGCAATGCAGAGCGGGGTCTGTGGTGGGCGTGTTACCGTGGAAGGCTTAATCTGTTGACAAACATCGCAAGAAAGCACAAAAGCACGGGTGTCTTTATACAATCCACGCCACCAATAACGCTGCTGCAAGATGGAAACTGTAGCTGACACACCTGCATGAGCCGAGCCATGCCTTCGTGTGCAGCCGATATCAAGGCACTCCTGCGGTCCGCGTTGGGGATCAGCCGATCTCCAACGTCAGGTATTGTTACATAAGGAACCTGATCGGGACTTAATTTGTAAGAATACTTGGAAGGGAAACCTGTAGGGTAATTATCACCTTCCTTGGTTGCAGCAATAGCTGCTAGAATAACAGAGTCTATTTTAGACATGGACCTGGTAACCGCTGCTACTGAACACGTGACTACTGCTGAACGGGCAGCTTCATCTGCCAGATCGTTACCAATAGCGTGTGCGCCCACCCGCTGATGGCCTAAGGTGTGTACCACCTGTGTGAGGGGCAGACGTTGTTGCAATTCTGCCACTCGAACCCAAAGCATTTTATGCTTAATTGTGCTCCCTTTGCGTCCTTGTAGTCATTTTTTGACCAGAAAAACAGATTGTCATTGTAGGATTGTACACAGTAGAAGGAATCACATACAATAAGAGTGGTCTCATCCTGAGAAGCGAACTCAAGCGCAAGTAGCAATGCATGCAGCTCGGCCAATTGTGCGGTACTATCTCCAAGTGTGCGAGTATGCACTGCAGAGGATTTGAACTTTCCATCTACAAAGGAACCCGCAACAATAGCACATGCAGCTGAATAAGCGTGCTTGGACCCAGTGGCCGGTTGCGCCGAACCATCGGTGTAGATCACACATTTGTAATCCTCAAGCGGTAGTAAAAACAAAGGAGGAGGATGAACGAATTCATACTGCAAAAACTCCTGAGTCTGAAGAGAAGAATCAAAAACAAAAGTGACGTCCGAAGACGTCAAGGATGTAGCCCATTGTATCCAACGGGATGCATTGCTTTTGAGTTCGGTACACCTGCCTTTGTTACTGCCTCTAGGGCAGGACAGGGTGTTACCACTAGAATCCGCTTTCCTGTGCCAGTGCGCGTTCTTTTAGAATCGCCATTTGCACTGCAGTTAGAACTTTTTCGACAGATGTAAAGCGCAATTCAGCGGAAGTGTACAGATGTGACTTGTATGCGATGGGTACTGTATCACTTTCATTAAAGGTTAAGTATGTGAATCCCACCGCCCCCGGAATTATTCTAATCACCAGGTTTGTGTGGTTATCACGAGTCAAAAGATATTTAGACTCAAAAGGTCTGTCTGCAAAGACTGCAGAATTGAGGTATGCTCAGGCAGCCAGCAAGACCTTGAATAAGTAGGTTGTATCAAAGCATACAAAGGCTTGATACGCTGGGCATATTCGGGAATGTAAGTACGCCCGAAATTCAGGAAACCCAGCAAAGACTGAAGTTTCTTCAGAGTATTTGGGGGGCACAAATGTGCACATTTTTCCAAGAAATGGGGGCTAAGCCCTTACCTTCGTTGTTGAGCTCATAGCCCAAGAACAGAACGGTAAATTCAGTAATGTGTGACTTAGCAAAGTTAAATTTGTAACCCTGCTCCGCAAATTCAAGAATAATGCGGTCCCCACGGGACAGATGCTGATATAATTCGTCGTCTGTCAGATAGATGTCATCTACGTACGAACATGCGTCTTGATCAATGTCATTTAACAAAAGAAACAACACGGGCGGCGAATATACCCGGACTATTTTTGTAGCCCATGGGTAAACGCCGGAACTGGAATAATTTACCACCGGAAGTGAATGCGGTCCATTGACCACTCTCCGGGCTAGGTTGTGCGTGTAGAAACCGTTTGAAAGGTCAAGTGTCGTTTTATATTTTTACGAACAAGACTGTCTACAAGCGCAGAACTATGTGTATTCTGTACCGCAAAGTTCCGACAATGGGAATTTAAATGCCGGTAATCCAAAACTAAGCTGGTACTGATCCATCGGGTTTAGAAACCACGAAAAGGGGATTGTTCATAGGTGATACGCATGGTTCGATTACTCCCTGATATTCCAACTGTGTCAGAATTTCGGAGACGGGGCCTTTTGCCTGCCGTTTGATGGGATATTGGGGTTGTGGCTGCGGTAGTGACCGCAAAGGTATTGCATGAGGAGGTGATTCTTCATCCCATCCCACATGGTTGCGGTATAACGCTGGTGCCAGGTACACAGCCCACTCAGCTGCAAGTGCTTCAGCTTTGTCTTTTGGGACATGCCTTGAAAAGCTTGGAAGGATTACCTCCTCTCCTTTATGTGCAGCTAAAACGAATGGGGGTGGCCAATCCACCTCTGCTAACAAAATGTCATATGAAGAGGTTAGATTTTCCCAAAAATCCCTTTTATTTCACGCGGTATGTCACCTTCAATTTGGATGACTATGTTGTAAAGTCTGTCAGGGGTGCCACTCTCGTGTCAGCTGTCTCTACAGTAACGAATGTTTCAGTTGCTGTCGCCTCCATATGAGGACGTAGCGCCTCCCGCACTATGGTAACTTCCGCGGCGCTGTCTAGGAGGGTCACTGCCCACGTCCAATTCTGGAGTCTCGTTCTCACGGTCTGTGGCATATTTCGCTGTTACAGCGGCAACTTTTTTCTTTTGAAATTGTGGTCGAGGAAGGTGAAAGTCTTCTGCTTTCCTCTGACTTGTTGTCGAGGTTGGTCTCGCTCCTGGGGAGCCTCTCGGCCCCTTCCTCTATCTTGCCGTCCTCCTCCACCAGCCTGTGACGACGTCTGGGCCTGTGAAGAACGAGGAGAACGCGTATCAGAGCTCTGAAACCTTTCTGGTGATTTAATTCTCGACCTATCACGTAAATCATAAGTACGTTCAGAAGAAACCGACACTGGGGAAGCGCCTCTGACCCCGCTTCTTTTGTTGCTTACCCTGTTTTTTCTGTCTCCAACTTTTTTTAGTGAAGACTGGTCTATCATCTTTCTCAGATGTACTTTTTGTTTGTGTAACTTGTGTTTGCGATTGAGTTTGCATTTTTACAAAAGGCTTGTTGCCTAGGCTGTTTCTTCCAATTGTTTTATAAGCCCGGGCAATCATTTTCGGTAATTCGCGAGGCCTGTCCAACTCTGGGACCAAAGCCAAAGCATTCGCTACTTGAAAGTTCATAGCATCGCCCTTGACATTTCCAAGGATCAGTTCAGCTACTACATCAAACACTCTCACTAGTCTCATCCCTAATTCCACAGCCGCTTCAGGGCCATGCTCGTCCTGTACTTTTTTAATTACAGAGGGTAGAACCGTCATGGAAGGAGTACCAAAACATTTTGAATAAACTGCTGCGAATACCTTACCCCAGTTTTCACATGATGTCAGATCGGGGATTAAGTCTTTTGGCAAACTTATCGTAAGGATGCGATGTTTATCCACTGGGGACGTATGTGGAAACACCGCTTCTATCTGATCGAACTTTTCTGCAAGCCAGTAAGGATAATCGTCCTTATTTTGTGGACGTTTGCCCATCACAGAATTTACCATGACAGGACTTATGGTCACTCCAGCTGCAACAGCTGGTTGGCCAGCGACTACAGGGGCAGCTCCATGTAGGCTACCTGTAACGTATGTCACTAAGGCTCTATGCACTCGCACCAGTTCGGTATGCATAGTGCGCAGTTCCGCAATCGGTAATGCCAGATAATTTGGATGCGGGGTATACCCGGCCAATACAGGCCAAGTGGCCCCCTCAATGGATAAGGGGCCTAAACGAACTGCGGTATTTGGTTGTGGGAGGGCGCCATTAAACCAAACACGGTGCTGCCAAGCTGTGAGAGGCACTTCAAGATTAGTATAGGGTCGATAGGCAGCAGGAATAGCGGTGGGTTTATATTCATGAAACAGCTTATCACCTGCATCCACCGCTTCAAAAGTGATCCAAGTGTAAAACACTTCAAAGTGATAAGCCGGATCGGCTTGAACCACAAAGACCAACTCGACCCCAGCATCGGGCACTCCGTATACACCTAGGTGTTCTCGGATTGGTCCTCGGCTATGTGCAGCTATCGCCACACCAGCCATAACTAAACAATTGTATTCGACAACCTAACAGGGAGCACAAAATGGGTTATTTATGTAACCTTTTTAATAACTTCAAGCTTGAAAGAACCTATAAAACGTTCAATATAGGAGGTATCACCGTCACTTACGCCTCCGGAAGCGTACGTGAGGGTTTTGTGGACAAGCACAAGTACTACTCAAGCGTCTCACAGATAAGCAGCCCCACGGTGGTCGCGCCATGTCATAAGGTTTCTGCACATACACAGAGCTATGCACAGGATAATGGGACCCCGGAATACAGTGGTTTGCCTACCATATACCGTAGCACCCAAAAACCCCAACCCAACTAGCTTAGCATCCCATTAGCACCCAAGTACCAATGATTGGACAACCCAGAACACGGTATCTTTATCTCAGGACTCGCAGAAGCAAGAACACTCTTTCGTCACTCACTCGTATTCTGTCCACAAGGTGCGTAGGAAGAGACACTGGATAGGTTAAAATGTTTATTCCAACTTACGTGCTCTAATGTACAGTACACGTGTCAGTACTAATAGCATAATGCATATGAATAATATAAGCAGCATGGTTACAATTCCATAGAATACAAACGGGGAAAGCATTTCATAACTCAGTGGATAAATGTCTAAATAACACTACCACCCTCCCCGTGCAGTAAGATAGTTTATTATAAAAATAGAAGACCTCTGGGCTTTGACTAGCGAACCCCCATACCTCAGTCTCTAGATGCAGAATTACATCAGCAGGACATCATAGCTCTTCTCACTGAAAAGGATTTCTCCAAGTGTGCGAGCGCCAGTAAAAACTGCAGTATTAAAGGCACACAAAGTTTCATGGCATTTGCGCCTAATGTTATGTCTGGGTGCTCGAGACTGGCCATATCAGGAAGAACCAAAATACATTGTTATGCGACCTTGTACATGTTGTGCAGTCTGAGCCCAAATCGAACAAGAGAAAAGGTGAAAGACAGAAAATGCAGACAGCGCAAAGGAACTTGGCAAGAGCAAAGGGCGAGGGAGCCCTGGCTCAGTGTAACGTGCGCAAAGAAAAGCAGCATGGCAGCTAGGCCTAGGCCAACATAACAAGGCAGGCAACAAACCACAAGACATTATAGTTAGGAAATTCCATGAAAAAACAAAGGTTATAGGGATGATAGAGTTAGGAAATAGAATTTAAAAAAACATAGAAATTCACTTAAAAAAACAAAGGTTACAGGGACGTTATAGTTAGGCTCATATTGTGCACACACAAAATCATAGAAATTCAGCAGTTATAGTACCTGAGTTAAGTATAATTTACTCCGCCGGAATGCACTGCTTATCACCTCACATATTAAAATGCTCAAGGCGTGGTCAGTGACATCACTGATGACATCTCAAATGAGATTACTGATGGCATCTTCCAGCAATGTAAACTTCAATATACCTCATAAAATACCATTTATATTTTTTTAAACTAAGAAAGGGAGACGTGAGAGAGGCACAGGAGGGTGCTCACTGTAACCTTATCAACTACTACACTCACTTATCACCCAGGAGACAGTTCTCTTCTAAATCATTACTGTAAACACAAAATACTAAAGTAAGACATCTAACTGTACAGGCTAACCTATCGCAAACCACAACACCATTCGTCAACCTGGAACGAGGTTTTAGTGCAGACGGCAGTTTTACACAAACCACTTCAACACACACCCAGTAGAGAGGTCTTAGCAAACAGGCCACTGTGTCACAAACCACTAGTAACATTATTGTTCATCTTAGAGAAATGTGTCAGCAGAGAGGTCCGTATGCTGCAAACCATTACTACACTGAGCCATCACCCTAGAGCAGAGGTCTTCAATCTGTGGGGCGCAACCCCCAGGGGGGCCCTGGAGTCATGAAAAGGGGGTCGCAAAATTTCCAGGCCTCACTTTTGCCTGGAATCCAAAATGTGCTTTTCCTTTTGGAAAAAGACAACAGTCCGGGACGCTTCATTCTGATCTGTAAAATGCTTCTGCTGAAGTTAATTGCTGATGTTAATTGAGTCTCCTGTGCTGTGAAAAAAACAGGCTGGGCAGACAGGTAAAACAATCCTTCACACCTGGGTGCCTGCTTGGCTTCCTGGCTGAATGAAATGCAAATGCAGCTATGAGTTAATCTGCAAATGTAAAGGGTGCTTGGGAGTGGTAATCACTCCAAGCATTGTGATTGCAAAGATTATTTTTTTCCAGTGGTAGTAGGAAGAGTTAATACCTGGGCTGTGAAGTGCGTGCTTTTAATTGTAACTGTATTTACACCGCGCTTAGTACCCCTGAGGAGGGTTGACGGGACAGTTATGCAAAAAAAAAATTGCATTACTTATGTACTGGTATTACTAAAATCTACATTTTGGAAGCTCCATTTTATCCTAAAATATTATAAAATAATGACTTGCGCATTCACAGTGATTTCTGTCACAGGCTGTGACCTCGTAGCACAAAAAATTTCACGTCACTATTCTCCACTGGACCAACCAAATGTAAATCTGTGGCTCTCTGGTTACAAACACAGACCTCTGCAGTGCATTAACTAATAGAGGTTTCATAATGTACTACAGTGCATTTCCCACTGAGTAACATCTTTTTAAAATGTATTTTTCATTTAAGCTATCCATTATTTTTTTTATATGTAGCTACCTAATTGTGAAAGTTCTAAAAAAACAAACAAAATATTTTGGGGCTTATTTATGAGACGCTTGTGCCGGTGGAGCGTCACTTTTTTTGAAGCTCCGGCAGCGCAAGTGTCTCAAATATATCTATGTGGCGACGCAAAGTCACCCAGCGTGGCTTTGCATGGCCTCATAGATATGGAATAAGACAAAGCAGTGCAAGTCGCTGCGTTGCCTTACTCTTTGTCAAGTATGCGTTCCATGGGCATTGCGGTGGGTGTTCCCACGCAACGCCCGTGGATTTTGACGCTGCCCCAGATTTACAAAACCATGTAAACCTGGGGCAGCGCCAAAACTTTACACCTCCACAGAGCAGGCATAACGGGGAGAAATGTTTTAATTTCTCTTCATTATTTCCACTTTCCATGTGTGCTGCATTCTGCAGCACACATAGAAAGAGGAAAACCCCTCTCTGGATTGTTTTTGTGCAGGAAGGGGCCCCTTCCTGCACAAAAACGATTCTGCCTATGTTGGCGCTAGGCAGCAATTTGTGCGCCAACATAGGGGGAAAGGACAGGAATGTACCATATTTCATAAATAAGGTGCATTCCTGCCCTTTCACATTGGCGTAGGGCAGAGCCGCAAGAAGACTTACGGCGCTGCCCTATGCCAATTCCTCATAAATGAGGCCCTTTGTTTTTAGCCACACCTTTGACCATGCCCCCACGATCATTGACCTTTGCTTTGTTAAACACTGTTTAATATTATTTCCCCACTGTAAAAATGATTTGTTGTACGAATTGGGGGCGTTTATGGTTGTCGATAGTTGTCAATGATGAGGAGTACCAAGTTCTAGAAATTTTTGTCAGGAGGGGGTACTTATGCCGAAAAGATTTTGACAGGGGGTCTCGGCATCAAAAAGTTTGAAGACCTCTGCCCTAGAGAGAGGTCTCAGTGAACAGATACATTTATTGGAAAGTACTACTACACTCAGTCATCACAAAGGAGAGAGATCTTAGGACAGTGGTGAGTATGTAGTAAAGCACAACCATGCTCAGTAAACAGCTTAGACAGTCGCAAAGTTTTCAGGTTCTGGTGAGGGAATCCAGCAGTGTTTCCCCTTCTTGCAGGTTTTGTAGTTTTTGAAGGAATACGTTGATAAAATGCGAGTGCCTTTTATTATGTTGGGATAATTGTTTCTGTGATTTTATTGCTTACGTTTGTTTATAGTTTAATTTTAATTGTATTGATTAGTTGTCCTTTAGTTTAAATTGCTTTATTCAGATATGTCCTCTTACGCTGAACACTAATTCATGTATTTTTTATAAAGTTTAAATGTAGTTAGATACTTTTGTCTTATATATATATATATATATATATATATATATATATATATATATATATATATATATATGAAAAAGAGAGTTGCCGCTCCGGTGGGACTGCACTCGCTGGAGGTGAAAGCCAAAACTAAAGGCTGCTCCCATGAAGCACTTCCCCATGCTTCCACTGCCGACGCGTTTCGGGATACTCCCTTCCTCTGGGCAGATATTGGCAGACAAAGGACAAGCAAACAGCATACCAGATTATCCCCTCTTTTATTTCCACACTTCAGTTACGTTGTTGAGCAAAACTTGAATTATGGGACTGGTAGTCTCGTATTACCCATGTGGGTGCTGCCTTTAAAAACCATAAAAAATCAATCCATGGGACAAACAATGTTCCAAGGGGATGCCTTTACAATCAATGACTCCTCCAACTCCGCATAACAGCGGTGCCTGTGCACTGCGGCGGACCAGCTCGGGTATCGCTGTGGTGCTGTACCTTGGCCTGGGCTTGGCCACAAATATTTGAAAAGAGAGTTGCCGCTCCGGTGGGACTGCACTTGCTGGAGGTGAAAGCCAAAACTAAAGGCTGCTCCCATGAAGCACTTCCCCATGCTTCCACTGCCGACGCGTTTCGGGATACTCTCTTCCTCTGGGCAGATATTAGCAGACAAAGGACAAGCAAACAGCATACCAGATTATCCCCTCTTTTATTTCCACACTTCAGTTACGTTGTTGAGCAACACTTGAATTATGGGACTGGTAGTCTCGTATTACCCATGTGGGCGCTGCCTTTAAAAACCATTAAAAATCAATCCATGGGACAAACAATGTTCCAAGGGGATGCCTTTACAATCAATGACTCCTCCAACTCCGCATAACAGCGGTGCCTGTGCACTGCGGCGGACCAGCTCGGGTATCGCTGTGGTGCTGAACCGTGGCCTGGGCTTGGCCACAAATATTTGAAAAAGAGAGTTGCCGCTCCGGTGGGACTGCACTCGCTGGAGGTGAAAGCCAAAACTAAAGGCTGCTCCCATGAAGCACTTCCCCATGCTTCCACTGCCGACGCGTTTCGGGATACTCTCTTCCTCTGGGCAGATATTAGCAGACAAAGGACAAGCAAACAGCATACCAGATTATCCCCTCTTTTATTTCCACACTTCTGTTACGTTGTTGAGCAACACTTGAATTATGGGACTGGTAGTCTCGTATTACCCATGTGGGCGCTGCCTTTAAAAACCATTAAAAATCAATCCATGGGACAAACAATGTTCCAAGGGGATGCCTTTACAATCAATGACTCCTCCAACTCCGCATAACAGCGGTGCCTGTGCACTGCGGCGGACCAGCTCGGGTATCGCTGTGGTGCTGTACCGTGGCCTGGGCTTGGCCACAAATATTTGAAAAAGAGAGTTGCCGCTCCGGTGGGACTGCACTCGCTGGAGGTGAAAGCCAAAACTAAAGGCTGCTCCCATGAAGCACTTCCCCATGCTTCCACTGCCGACGCGTTTCGGGATACTCCCTTCCTCTGGGCAGATATTGGCAGACAAAGGACAAGCAAACAGCATACCAGATAATCCCCTCTTTTATTTCCACACTTCAGTTACGTTGTTGAGCAAAACTTGAATTATGGGACTGGTAGTCTCGTATTACCCATGTGGGTGCTGCCTTTAAAAACCATAAAAAATCTATCCATGGGACAAACAATGTTCCAAGGGGATGCCTTTACAATCAATGACTCCTCCAACTCCGCATAACAGCGGTGCCTGTGCACTGCGGCGGACCAGCTCGGGTATCGCTGTGGTGCTGTACCTTGGCCTGGGCTTGGCCACAAATATTTGAAAAAGAGAGTTGCCGCTCCGGTGGGACTGCACTTGCTGGAGGTGAAAGCCAAAACTAAAGGCTGCTCCCATGAAGCACTTCCCCATGCTTCCACTGCCGACGCGTTTCGGGATACTCTCTTCCTCTGGGCAGATATTAGCAGACAAAGGACAAGCAAACAGCATACCAGATTATCCCCTCTTTTATTTCCACACTTCAGTTACGTTGTTGAGCAACACTTGAATTATGGGACTGGTAGTCTCGTATTACCCATGTGGGCGCTGCCTTTAAAAACCATTAAAAATCAATCCATGGGACAAACAATGTTCCAAGGGGATGCCTTTACAATCAATGACTCCTCCAACTCCGCATAACAGCGGTGCCTGTGCACTGCGGCGGACCAGCTCGGGTATCGCTGTGGTGCTGAACCGTGGCCTGGGCTTGGCCACAAATATTTGAAAAAGAGAGTTGCCGCTCCGGTGGGACTGCACTCGCTGGAGGTGAAAGCCAAAACTAAAGGCTGCTCCCATGAAGCACTTCCCCATGCTTCCACTGCCGACGCGTTTCGGGATACTCTCTTCCTCTGGGCAGATATTAGCAGACAAAGGACAAGCAAACAGCATACCAGATTATCCCCTCTTTTATTTCCACACTTCTGTTACGTTGTTGAGCAACACTTGAATTATGGGACTGGTAGTCTCGTATTACCCATGTGGGCGCTGCCTTTAAAAACCATTAAAAATCAATCCATGGGACAAACAATGTTCCAAGGGGATGCCTTTACAATCAATGACTCCTCCAACTCCGCATAACAGCGGTGCCTGTGCACTGCGGCGGACCAGCTCGGGTATCGCTGTGGTGCTGTACCGTGGCCTGGCCACAAATATTTGAAAAAGAGAGTTGCCGCTCCGGTGGGACTGCACTCGCTGGAGGTGAAAGCCAAAACTAAAGGCTGCTCCCATGAAGCACTTCCCCATGCTTCCACTGCCGACGCGTTTCGGGATACTCCCTTCCTCTGGGCAGATATTGGCAGACAAAGGACAAGCAAACAGCATACCAGATTATCCCCTCTTTTATTTCCACACTTCAGTTACGTTGTTGAGCAACACTTGAATTATGGGACTGGTGGTCTCGTATTACCCATGTGGGCGCTGCCTTTAAAAACCATTAAAAATCAATCCATGGGACAAACAATGTTCCAAGGGGATGCCTTTACAATCAATGACTCCTCCAACTCCGCATAACAGCGGTGCCTGTGCACTGCGGCGGACCAGCTCGGGTATCGCTGTGGTGCTGTACCGTGGCCTGGGCTTGGCCACAAATATTTGAAAAGAGAGTTGCCGCTCCGGTGGGACTGCACTCGCTGGAGGTGAAAGCCAAAACTAAAGGCTGCTCCCATGAAGCACTTCCCCATGCTTCCACTGCCGATGCGTTTCGGGATACTCCCTTCCTCTGGGCAGATATTGGCAGACAAAGGACAAGCAAACAGCATACCAGATTATCCCCTCTTTTATTTCCACACTTCAGTTACGTTGTTGAGCAACACTTGAATTATGGGACTGGTAGTCTCGTATTACCCATGTGGGCGCTGCCTTTAAAAACCATTAAAAATCAATCCATGGGACAAACAATGTTCCAAGGGGATGCCTTTACAATCAATGACTCCTCCAACTCCGCATAACAGCGGTGCCTGTGCACTGCGGCGGACCAGCTCGGTATCGCTGTGGTGCTGTACCGTGGCCTGGGCTTGGCCACAAATATTTGAAAAGAGAGTTGCCGCTCCGGTGGGACTGCACTCGCTGGAGGTGAAAGCCAAAACTAAAGGCTGCTCCCATGAAGCACTTCCCCATGCTTCCACTGCCGACGCGTTTCGGGATACTCCCTTCCTCTGGGCAGATATTGGCAGACAAAGGACAAGCAAACAACATACCAGATTATCCCCTCTTTATTTCCACACTTCAGTTACGTTGTTGAGCAACACTTGAATTATGGGACTGGTAGTCTCGTATTACCCATGTGGGCGCTGCCTTTAAAAACCATTAAAAATCAATCTATGGGACAAACAATGTTCCAAGGGATGCCTTTACAATCAATGACTCCTCCAACTCCGCATAACAGCGGTGCCTGTGCACTGCGGCGGACCAGCTCGGGTATCGCTGTAGGTGCTGTACCGTGGCCTGGGCTTGGCCACAAATATCTGAAAAAGAGAGTTGCCGCTCCGGTGGGACTGCACTCGCTGGAGGTGAAAGCCAAAACTAAAGGCTGCTCCCATGAAGCACTTCCCCATGCTTCCACTGCGGACGTGTTTCGGGATACTCCCTTCCTCTGGGCAGATATTGGCAGACAAAGGACAAGCAAACAGCATACCAGATTATCCCCTCTTTTATTTCCACACTTCAGTTAGGTTGTTGAGCAACACTTGAATGATGGGACTGGTAGTCTCGTATTACCCATGTGGGCGCTGCCTTTAAAAACCATTAAAAATCAATCCATGGGACAAACAATGTTCCAAGGGGATGCCTTTACAATCAATGACTCCTCCAACTCCGCATAACAGCGGTGCCTGAGCACTGCGGCGGACCAGCTCGGGTATCGCTGTGGTGCTGTACCGTGGCCTGGGCTTGGCCACAAATATTTGAAAAGAGAGTTGCCGCTCCGGTGGGACTGCACTCGCTGGAGGTGAAAGACAAAACTAAAGGCTGCTCCCATGAAGCACTTCCCCATGCTTCCACTGCCGACGCGTTTCGGGATACTTCCTTCCTCTGGGCAGATATTGGCAGACAAAGGACAAGCAAACAGCATACCAGATTATCCCCTCTTTTATTTCCACACTTCAGTTACGTTGTTGAGCAACACTTGAATTATGGGACTGGTAGTCTCGTATTACCCATGTGGGCGCTGCCTTTAAAAACCATTAAAAATCAATCCATGGGACAAACAATGTTCCAAGGGGATGCCTTTACAATCAATGACTCCTCCAACTCCGCATAACAGCGGTGCCTGTGCACTGCGGCGGACCAGCTCGGGTATCGCTGTGGTGCTGTACCGTGGCCTGGGCTTGGCCACAAATATTTGAAAAAGAGAGTTGCCGCTCCGGTGGGACTGCACTCGCTGGAGGTGAAAGCCAAAACTAAAGGCTGCTCCCATGAAGCACTTCCCCATGCTTCCACTGCTGACGCGTTTCGGGATACTCCCTTCCTCTGGGCAGATATTGGCAGACAAAGGACAAGCAAACAGCATACCAGATTATCCCCTCTTTTATTTCCACACTTCAGTTACGTTGTTGAGCAACACTTGAATTATGGGACTGGTAGTCTCGTATTACCCATGTGGGCGCTGCCTTTAAAAACCATTAAAAATCAATCCATGGGACAAACAATGTTCCAAGGGGATGCCTTTACAATCAATGACTCCTCCAACTCCGCATAACAGCGGTGCCTGTGCACTGCGGCGGACCAGCTCGGGTATCGCTGTGGTGCTGTACCGTGGCCTGGGCTTGGCCACAAATATTTGAAAAAGAGAGTTGCCGCTCCGGTGGGACTGCACTCGCTGGAGGTGAAAGCCAAAACTAAAAGCTGCTCCCATGAAGCACTTCCCCATGCTTCCACTGCCGACGTGTTTCGGGATACTCCCTTCACCTGGCCAGATATTGGCAGACAAAGGACAAGCAAACAGCATACCAGATTATCCCCTCTTTTATTTCCACACTTCAGTTACGTTGTTGAGCAACACTTGAATTATGGGACTGGTAGTCTCGTATTACCCATGTGGGCGCTGCCTTTAAAAACCATTAAAAATCAATCCATGGGACAAACAATGTTCCAAGGGGATGCCTTTACAATCAATGACTCCTCCAACTCCGCATAACAGCGGTGCCTGTGCACTGCGGCGGACCAGCTCGGATATCGCTGTGGTGCTGTACCGTGGCCTGGGCTTGGCCACAAATATTTGAAAAAGAGAGTTGCCGCTCCGGTGGGACTGCACTCGCTGGAGGTGAAAGCCAAAACTAAAGGCTGCTCCCATGAAGCACTTCCCCATGCTTCCACTGCTGACGCGTTTCGGGATACTCCTTCCTCTGGGCAGATATTGGCAGACAAAGGACAAGCAAACAGCATACCAGATTATCCCCTCTTTTATTTCCACACTTCAGTTACGTTGTTGAGCAACACTTGAATTATGGCACTGGTAGTCTCGTATTACCCATGTGGCGCTGCCTTTAAAAACCATTAAAAATCAATCCATGGGACAAACAATGTTCCAAGGGATGCCTTTACAATCAATGACTCCTCCAACTCCGCATAACAGCGGTGCCTGTGCACTGCGGCGGACCAGCTCGGGTATCGCTGTGGTGCTGTACCGTGGCCTGGGCTTGGCCACAAATATTTGAAAAGAGAGTTGCCGCTCCGGTGGGACTGCACTCGCTGGAGGTGAAAGCCAAAACTAAAGGCTGCTCCCATGAAGCACTTCCCCATGCTTCCACTGCCGACGCATTTCGGATACTCCCTTCCTCTGGGCAGATATTGGCAGACAAAGGACAAGCAAACAGCATACCAGATTATCCCCTCTTGTATTTCCACACTTCAGTTACGTTGTTGAGCAACACTTGAATTATGGGACTGGTAGTCTCGTATTACCCATGTGGGCGCTGCCTTTAAAAACCATTAAAAATCAATCCATGGGACAAACAATGTTCCAAAGGGATGCCTTTACAATCAATGACTCCTCCAACTCCGCATAACAGCGGTGCCTGTGCACTGCGGCGGACCAGCTCGGGTATGTGGAAGCATGGGGAAGTGCTTCATGGGAGCAGCCTTTAGTTTTGGCTTTCACCTCCAGCGAGTGCAGTCCCACCGGAGCGGCAACTCTCTTTTTCAAATATTTGTGGCCAAGCCCAGGCCACGGTACAGCACCACAGCGATACCCGAGCTGGTCCGCCGCAGTGCACAGGCACCGCTGTTATGCGGAGTTGGAGGAGTCGATTGATTGTAAAGGTATCCCCTTGGAACATTGTTTGTCCCATGGATTGATTTTTAATGGTTTTTAAAGGCAGCGCCCACATGGGTAATACGAGACTACCAGTCCCATAATTCAAGTGTTGCTCAACAACGTAACTGAAGTGTGGAAATTAAAGAGGGGATAATCTGGTATGCTGTTTGTTTGTCCTTTGTCTGCCAATATCTGCCCAGAGGAAGGGAGTATCCCGAAACGCGTCGGCAGTGGAAGCATGGGGAAGTGCTTCATGGGAGCAGCCTTTAGTTTTGGCTTTCACCTCCAGCGAGTGCAGTCCCACCGGAGCGGCAACTCTCTTTTTCAAATATTTGTGGCCAAGCCCAGGCCACGGTACAGCACCACAGTGATACCCGAGCTGGTCCGCCGCAGTGCACAGGCACCGCTGTTATGCCGAGTTGGAGGAGTCATTGATTGTAAAGGCATCCCCTTGGAACATTGTTTGTCCCATGGATTGATTTTTAATGGTTTTTAAAGGCAGCGCCCACATGGGTAATACGATACTACCAGTCCCATAATTCAAGTGTTGCTCAACAACGTAACTGAAGTGTGGAAATAAAAGAGGGGATAATCTGGTATGCTGTTTGCTTGTCCTTTGTCTGCCAATATCTGCCCAGAGGAAGGGAGTATCCCGAAACGCGTCGGCAGTGGAAGCATGGGGACGTGCTTCATGGGAGAAGCCTTTAGTTTTGGCTTTCACCTCCAGCGAGTGCAGTCCCACCGGAGCGGCAACTCTCTTTTTCAAATATTTGTGGCCAAGCCCAGGCCACGGTACAGCACCACAGCGATACCCGAGCTGGTCCGCCGCAGTGCACAGGCACCGCTGTTATGCGGAGTTGGAGGAGTCATTGATTGTAAAGGCATCCCCTTGGAACATTGTTTGTCCCATGGATTGATTTTTAATGGTTTTTAAAGGCAGCGCCCACATGGGTAATACTGAGACTACCAGTCCCATAATTCAAGTGTTGCTCAACAACGTAACCGAAGTGTGGAAATAAAAGAGGGATAATCTGGTATGCTGTTTACTTGTCCTTTGTCTGCCAATATCTGCCCAGAGGAAGGGAGTATCCCGAAACGCGTCAGCAGTGGAAGCATGGGGAAGTGCTTCATGGGAGCAGCCTTTAGTTTTGGCTTTCACCTCCAGCGAGTGCAGTCCCACCGGAGCGGCAACTCTCTTTTTCAAATATTTGTGGCCAAGCCCAGGCCACGGTACAGCACCACAGCGATACCCGAGCTGGTCCGCCGCAGTGCACAGGCACCGCTGTTATGCGGAGTTGGAGGAGTCATTGATTGTAAAGGTATCCCCTTGGAACATTGTTTGTCCCATGGATTGATTTTTAATGGTTTTTAAAGGCAGCGCCCACATGGGTAATACGAGACTACCAGTCCCATAATTCAAGTGTTGCTCAACAACGTAACTGAAGTGTGGAAATAAAAGAGGGATAATCTGGTATGCTGTTTGCTTGTCCTTTGTCTGCCAATATCTGCCCAGAGGAAGGAGTATCCCGAACGCGTCGGCAGTGGAAGCATGGGGAAGTGCTTCATGGGAGCAGCCTTTAGTTTTGGCTTTCACCTCCAGCGAGTGCAGTCCCACCGGAGCGGCAACTCTCTTTTCAAATATTTGTGGCCAAGCCCAGGCCACGGTACAGCACCACAGCGATACCCGAGCTGGTCCGCCGCAGTGCACAGGCACCGCTGTTATGCGGAGTTGGAGGAGTCATTGGTTGTAAAGGCATCCCCTTGGAACATTGTTTGTCCCATGGATTGAATTTTAATGGTTTTTAAAGGCAGCGCCCACATGGGTAATATGAGACTACCAGTCCCATAATTCAAGTGTTGCTCAACAACGTAACTGAAGTGTGGAAATTAAAGAGGGGATAATCTGGTATGCTGTTTGTTTGTCCTTTGTCTGCCAATATCTGCCCAGAGGAAGGGAGTATCCCGAAACGCGTCGGCAGTGGAAGCATGGGGAAGTGCTTCATGGGAGCAGCCTTTAGTTTTGGCTTTCACCTCCAGCGAGTGCAGTCCCACCGGAGCGGCAACTCTCTTTTTCAAATATTTGTGGCCAAGCCCAGGCCACGGTACAGCACCACAGTGATACCCGAGCTGGTCCGCCGCAGTGCACAGGCACCGCTGTTATGCCGAGTTGGAGGAGTCATTGATTGTAAAGGCATCCCCTTGGAACATTGTTTGTCCCATGGATTGATTTTTAATGGTTTTTAAAGGCAGCGCCCACATGGGTAATACTGAGACTACCAGTCCCATAATTCAAGTGTTGCTCAACAACGTAACTGAAGTGTGGAAATAAAAGAGGGGATAATCTGGTATGCTGTTTGCTTGTCCTTTGTCTGCCAATATCTGCCCAGAGGAAGGGAGTATCCCGAAACGCGTCGGCAGTGGAAGCATGGGGACGTGCTTCATGGGAGAAGCCTTTAGTTTTGGCTTTCACCTCCAGCGAGTGCAGTCCCACCGGAGCGGCAACTCTCTTTTTCAAATATTTGTGGCCAAGCCCAGGCCACGGTACAGCACCACAGCGATACCCGAGCTGGTCCGCCGCAGTGCACAGGCACCGCTGTTATGCGGAGTTGGAGGAGTCATTGATTGTAAAGGCATCCCCTTGGAACATTGTTTGTCCCATGGATTGATTTTTAATGGTTTTTAAAGGCAGCGCCCACATGGGTAATACGAGACTACCAGTCCCATAATTCAAGTGTTGCTCAACAACGTAACTGAAGTGTGGAAATAAAAGAGGGGATAATCTGGTATGCTGTTTACTTGTCCTTTGTCTGCCAATATCTGCCCAGAGGAAGGAGTATCCCGAAACGCGTCAGCAGTGGAAGCATGGGGAAGTGCTTCATGGGAGCAGCCTTTAGTTTTGGCTTTCACCTCCAGCGAGTGCAGTCCCACCGGAGCGGCAACTCTCTTTTATCATATATATATATATATATATATATATATATATATATATATATATATATATATATATATATATATATATATATATATATATATATATATATATAAATTTAAATTGTTTCTATAAATATTTATAGTGATTGTACATATTTTGTTTTACTGATGTATTAAGTTATTTTCTTGGGGGTGATTTATATTCATTTTGGTAATGAAAATATGTTTGTATTGTTTCCACGTGCTGTTTAATGTTTTTTTTAATATATTGTTTAATGTAAAAAGTAGTTATTTGTATTTTTAGTAATCATGATGTAATTTTTGGGCAATATTATTGTAGTTGATATTGTGTGAGCTAATATTTTTGACCATTTATATGTTCATTTAAGGGAATTATATTTTTGTTACGGATAATTTTGTTTTCGTTATTGGTAAAAACAATGGGCCTGATTATGATGGCAGAAGGCCCGCCACCGACAGCCTGTCGGTGGCAGGCCCGCCAGCATTGAACTGCGGTTTTCCGCCCGCCACGGTTCCGATAGGTGGTCATTTTCCGACCGCCTGTCGGAGCAGCTGCATTGCACAGCATGGCAGCGGTGCCTGGTAGGCACCGCCGCCGGATTACGATATCCTTTTTCCGCCAGTCATTTTGCGGCGGTCAACCCACCACGAAACGGCAGGACGAATGGATTTGGGGGCTCATAGCGGGTCCCCCTTTATCCCTGGGCCTGGGGCTAGGGCACTCGTGGGCACCTATGGTCCCCCCCTACATTTCCCTGTATTTCCCTGTACCGCATGGTGCCTGCCACGTAGTGCAGGGAAGTGTCAAAGGTCTATTTTTAGCATTGCAGCAGGTGCTGCAGCTAGCAGCACCAACCGCGATGTTAAATATAGCAGATGCGGCCGCTGTGGTGGCAGTTGCATCGTAATTGCATATGTGGGACCGCTAACTTATAGGCGGGCGGTTCCCATGCCCGGGATGATGGCGTACAGACAGAAGTCTTAATCAGGCCCAGTGTTTTTAACAGTGATAATTTTGTTCTTGATATTTGTGGTTTTATTAGTTAAGTATAGGAAGGTGATATTTTTGTTAATGATATTTCATTTCTAATTTCTTTGTGCATTGATATTGTGTGCATCGATATTGTCTAATTGAGCTATGAATCTCTCTGGGTGAAAGTCAGATGGCAATAAATCATTATCTAAAGTTTCCTGAAATGTTTCTCTCCATAGTGATTGATTGATTATAGACTATAATTTATAGTATATGGTGATCCAGAATTGGCTACAATATCAAAAAGGATACCATCTAGGGTGATTGCGCACACTGTTTTGTTCTATGGATAGTTGTTCACAGGAGAACGCTGAAGTCAACACTTAATTAAAATTTAGCATCATTTTCTTCTTGTTCAGTCAAATCAGTATTATTAAAAATATAACTCACGCTCATTTTAGGTTTTGCTTCTGACACTTTGTAGCATAGTGTCCAGTGAGTCCACAATTTGAGTATTGTTGTATTACCTCTGGACAAAGTTCAACGTGGGCTAAATGATCTTTACTGCTGCAACTGTAGCACACTCTGTGATGATCTTGTGCCTTATTTTTTTGTTTAGTTGACTTAGAGGATTTGCTTTTATTAGGGAACATTGCTGCTTCTGAAGTCTATTTCTGATCCTTCAACATAGAAGAATTAAGTTTGTATACTGTTTCCTTTTTCCTGAATTGGCCAGCATTGCTTAAGCGCAACATTTTAAAGAGTTATGTTTTTTTTTTGCTATGGTGATAGCTTCTTTTGATGTTGTGTTAACATTGGCCTAAAATCTTTTTGAACAATAGTCATTAATGCTCATTACAATTTGCATGAAATTTCTATTTTCTATATACCAGCGACAAAGTCATCGATAGATTCATGGCCAATCTGGCATCTTTCGACAAAGTCGAAGTAATTTATTGATATAAAAATAGATGGAGCAAATACTTCCGATTCTCTGGTAGTTCTGGTTTTCTTTTCCAGTTGTTCAGATAACCTTAAAACGTCAGTTCCTATAGTGTGCAGTAATATTTTTTCTTCCTAAAAAGCTCTTCTCCGTCATTGTCTTCAATAATTTCTCAAATATGCCTTCAATTGATGCCATTTCATGAGTGTTTCTTCTGGAGCAGGTAAAAATGCCTGAGTAGATGGTAAGGAGGAAGTTTGCGCACACATTATACTGATCATGCTGGCTGGTTGTAGTAGCTGTGAATGTTTGTGTAACCAGTGTTTTTTATAAGGCAGTCCACCTAACAACCCAACAAGTATAGGTGAATGTCATCAATAAAATTATTAATTTCATGAATTGTACACTTTTTCTCTTACCACATATAGGGGGATATTCTCAAGAATGTGCGATAAACATTGCCAAAATAGGTTAACACAAGTTTACATATCGCCGTCTATCGCGGGAAAATAACCCTGTGTTAACGTGGCATTCACAACACGGCGGTAACATGCGATAGTACCCCGATAACGCGGCAAATGTCCGCGATAACACTACCGGGACGGCGATGAAAATCCAAACCTGAACGCGAAAAAAGTTGCGATGGGCCCAACCGCGATAAGACAATCAGCGAAGAGCAGCGCCAGGCCTGCAAATCACACACGTCAGGCGGGAAAAATCACTACAAAAGCAGAAAAAAAATAAACAAACAAAAAACGAACTACAGCGAAGCACAAAGGAGGCGGCCGGAGCAGGTACAGAGGATGGCCAGAACCCCACAAGCCCCACGGAGGACCAGCCTGGGACCTCGGGGACAGGGAAGGGCAAGGACAAGAAGAAGAGGAAGACGCGGTTCAGTCCGCAGGAAAACAGGATCCTGATCATGAAGGTGGTAGAACACCATCAACTGTTCGTCACCTCCACTGTGTCATTGGCAACAAAAAATGCAATATGGCAGTCCATCCTGGACAAGGTGAATGCAGTCGGAGTGCGGAGGAGGACAATGGAAGAGCTCAAGAGGCGCTGGAATGATGTGAAGCGCAAAACCAAGCTGAAACTCGGCAACAACCAGAAGGCAGCAATGCAGACTGGAGGTGGGAGTCCAGCGCCACAGGAGGAGCTGGATGAGATGGAGGAAATGGTGTCCACAATCATAAGTGGGGAGACGGTGGCAGGAGTTGGGGCACCGGACACCGCTCAACATGACCTGACACAACAGCAACAGGGTGAGTAACCACCAGGGACTGGGGGGACGGGGGAGATGGGCACAATGGCACACTTGCACAATAAAGTATAGCACAGTGCACACCCACAATGACTCTGGATCATGTCCCTGATCTCCTTGGCATACCACAGCACACATAGAAACAGCAAGTTGGCCCCCGTCGACAATGTGCACAGAGGGGGCTCTCCCCACACATCACTAATATCACAACAAACCCATGCACATGTGCTGAACCCAGCATAGCAGCATGTCTGTGAGCCACACTGACAATGCAAGTGACACTGCATGACGAATAGCATGGCTGCAGTCAATATATCATGACATGTTGCACGCCACGACACTGAGGTGGCTGAGTGTGGACCACATCCGTAAAGGAGCAGGTCACACTCTGACACATCCACGTGCACAAACAACCCCTGACCTCAACAACACAACTACGGACAAACCATGCCCCAGAGTCCCAAGTCCCACCAAGAGCCCAATTTCCCTAAGAATGCAACATCTCAGCACTGTAGAAGCACAGAAGTTAAAGGCACGGGCCCGATTCACAGAACTAACTTACGTCAAAAACGTAAAGTTAGTACTTTTTCGTATTCACAGAATACCCTTACTCATTTTGGTATTCACAGAATGCACTTACTCATTTTGGTATTCACAGAATGCACTTACTCATACTAACTTTATGTCCGCACTCGGGCCGACCGGCCGGAATCTCCACCATCGGGCCGGAATCTCCACCTCCGGGCCGGAATCTCCACCTCCGGGCCGGAATCTCCACCACCGGGCCAGAATCTCCGGCCCGAGTGCGGACATAAAGTTAGTATGAGTAAGTGCATTCTGTGAATACCAAAATGAGTAAGTGCATTCTGTGAATACCAAAATGAGTAAGTGTATTCTGTGAATACCAAAAAGTACTAACTTTACGTTTTTGACGTAAGTTAGTTCTGTGAATCAGGCCCACACTGCCTGAAAGGGATAAGGGCCAGCCAAATCAGAGCTGCAGGGGCGACTCTCCCAAAATGCAGCACACACACATAATATACAGAGCACATCAACATTGACAACAATGTGGTATAAACTGCAACACGTTCACAACAGAACAGAGGACACAACTGGTGCCACTTGTGTATAGAAACTAGTCAATCACATTTGGCAGAGCAGGGAAACGCGAGATGATAATGTACAAGTTCAAACACACATCCATGATTTCGTCGAAATGTCCACTGTCACGCATCAAATAGGCAGCTCCTCCCAAACAGTCACAATGTACATTCTCATGCAGTTTGTATGTAAACCTGTACAATGCATCAACATACATTTGAACGAAATGTTAAACTGCATCTCCCCTTCACATTGCAGAGGGAGAACCAACACCTCCTGCAGAACAGACCCAACAGCTCTTCACTGATGACGAAGAGGACCTCCACACCTTCGACACCAACGCCCTCCAAGAGTTCATGGACAGCTACGGCACCTCACCTCCAGGAGCAGGGCAGCCCAGCTGCATCGAGGAGATCCCAACCCCTGCACAGACTAAACAGCAGGAAGCAACTACCACCCGGCTGTCTCCCAGGACCCCCACGGACAACACATGGCCTTCCAACGCCGTGTGTTAGAGGGCCAGGAGAAGATGGCTGATCAGGTGCGGGTGGGGTTCAACCTCATGGCAGCCAAACTTGATGCCATACATGGGTGTCTGATTCCCATCAGGGACCACTTACAGTCCCTAACGGACACCCACAGTCCGCTCCATGCTCTCCAACGATTCTTGGCTGACATCGCTGGAGTCATGATACTGATACAAGGACAACTGTCCAGTCAGAGTGGCTCCAACGATGTCAGCCGGGAGTTGGGACAGATGCAGGGGCTCATGGAGAACATGGAGCGGATGATGGCAGAAAGAATGGCTGCCACGGCTGTACACCAGCGAGATGTGGCTGGGACCTTCCATGCCCTGCAGCACATCGTCATGGCATTGCTGCCTCAAGGCCTTGCGCATATGAATGCTGCTGCTGCTTCCACATCCACATCTCCACCCCCTGATGTGTCAGTGCCTCACAGTGCGGCAGGCAATCCACCACCACCCACTTGTGAGGCACATGTGACATCAGAGGACGAAGATGCGGGTGAACCAACCTTACTGGTGAGGAGGAGGCAGTAGCATTCATCTCCGCCATATGGCCTGTTTCTGCTTGGTTCTGCACTTTGCATCATCACCTTCCACTGTCCCCGATACACTCTACGACACTCACCTTGGACCTCGACATGGACTGCCATTTTCTGTTTGGTTACCAATGACACAGCGATCAGACTGGGGACTGCACTCGTCCTCTTCCGATTTACTTGTCATTCCCTGAAGGACTCTGGCTGGCCCTCCACGGGGCAACAATGTCAAGTGGGGTGTACATGGCCCTGTACTGCTCCAGCTGCAAGACTCCACTGGATGTGAATTAAACATTCAGAATCGCACAGATGTTTCATGTCTTTGATCATTCAAGTATGAGAGTATGGATGAATGTAGGGTCAGTGATTCCCCCTTACGTAAATGTTGCTCATGTCGTGGGACTTGAGTCACAGGGTGCAACAGTGCCGATTGCGGTCCGGGTGGCGTAGACACTACAACAGAGACACAAGCGTCAGTTACTTCAATGTCCGGCCCAGAACTGAAGCACGCCCAGAGCCTCGGGCTCATTGTTCCCACCCCTAAAACTGGCCTGCCATACGCCAGGCCAGTCCACTCCGCTTACGCTCAGGGGGGGGATGACAAAGCTACATGTCCCAGGTCTTCCCTGTAGTGATCTGCTGATCACTGGTCTAGTCATTAGCATGCCACAGCCACTCCCTGAGGGCTGGTTCACACCCACACCACACCCATCCAGCACAGGCATCACAGGGCATGTGACCCTGCCAATAAAAGGGGCCTAGCACGTCACATACCTCACTGCCGGAGATGACATGATGGCGTCCGCACCACGCGACCCAACCATGAAGGGTCCATGACTTGCGGTGCACTGAGTTGGTGGCACCCGCTGCACTGCGGCCCGCACGGGCCTACCGCCATGGGACGATGACTTGCGGTGCACTGAGTTGGTGGCACCCGCTGCACTGTGGCCCCCACGGGCCTACCGCAATGACTTGCGTTGCACAGGGTTAGTGGCACCTGAAGAGCTGAGCGGGTGTGCAGCCTGCGATGATGCGTTGGCCTCGATACGGCGCCCAGCGAATCAAGACTCAAATTGAACAGTGTGCCCTGCTGGACCGCAGTGTATGCGCAGGCAGCAGCACAAGACAGCAGAAGAATACCCACCCATTCAAGAGATTGATTATTAAGGCCCACAAAGGAGTTCTGTAATTATACCTAAACAACCAAGGCTATCAAGTGCATATATTGAAGGAAACCAGCAAGTGCAATTGATAATTTATTCTTTTTATTAACAAGGTATCAAAAAATATATTATATCATAGCAAAGTGATACATACAAATAAAATACAATAAAAAGAGTACCCCACAACAAACTGTCATACACACATACACACTCAAAAAATTCACATGAGCTCTTTACATCCATCAAACATTCATACACTTGGCATCTATCCCGATGTTTAAGGAGGCCAAAAGGTGAGCTGATGTTTTAATAAATTGGTCCAGATGGTGAATTGAAAACCACTTCCGGGTTTAAAGGGATCAAACGCCGACGCACGTTTCGGTGAGAACCCTACACAGGGGCTACACCTTCATCAGGGCAGGTCATATGCAGTGAAATAGATGGCGTGGGACACTCAAATACCTATAACAACATAAAAATGTGTCACTTCCAGTACTTAATTACAAGCTTCACATCATAATCAATACATGCACGAGAAGCCTTGGAAAAAATGATAACTAAGGATAAAAGGATTAGAGTCAGACAACAATGGTCAAACAAGCAATAGAGGAAACGTGCATCAAGAAAAGAAAGAAAAAGGCCCAGCCTGGGTCGTGTGATTTAAAAAGTCAGAAAAAACCAGTGACTTCTGTGTTTATACCAACAGAAAAAAGCAAAACCAACCACCAAAAGGGAATATTCAGAATAGTTCCCAAAGTGAATAAAAGCGAGTAATGATGGTCATGCCAGTAGTGGATTCATTATAAACCCCACGCCTAAATGGTATATACATAAGCATACCTATTGAGGTATTCTAACAAGGCATCATCCAACAGGATTGAATTCAGAAAATAGCCATATAGGCCAAGGGATACTAGACATCTGCATCCAACAAATCTATAGAATAAAGGACAATCGCAGTTTTTTACAAACGATTGAATAGTACAATTCAAATTAGACAAAACAAAACAAAACAAAAGTGCCCAAGGGCTGCCGATATAAACCTACCCTTAAATGTAGGCATAGAGGAGGGCTTGACGGGGAACCACCTTTCAAAGATTCAGCCGGATCGGATTTCAATGTGGTCCTTACTCAAAACGTGATATAGGGATAGATCTTAAAGAAATACCGGAGGGCAAGAGTTAGCAATGCTCCGAAAAAATTGTCAAAAACTAGATGGCATAGCTAACAATAAACATGCCCTGAAATGTATAACTAAACGATGGAAGGCTATCCCCGAATAACATGGAGAGAGGCACAACGACCAAACGAGGCTCGTATAGTCCTACAGCTGACAAGGTTGGAAATGGTCCCTCGGGCCACGAGGTGTCTACAAAACTACAAGACCCCCACAGAGATGGACACATATCCGCGGTTAGCCCAAAGAGACGGGATAATTACCTGAGAGTGCGCTCAAGGATCAAACCGGGTAAGGAAGCTGCCCGTTTCCGTCTCCCGTCGAGATAAGAGGGGAGTGGAAGTCGGCTCAGTTTTTAAACGCGTCAATCGGAAGCACACCCGGTGGGGGATGCAAACAGAAAGGAAGGACACCCAAACCCAGGAAAACTTTACGGCAAAGAGTGGCGGCCATGTTGAAGTGGGAGAGATAAAATTCCCTAATGTAGGATACAATGAGCAACGATAGCTACAGGGGCAACGAATAATCGAAACCCAGTGAAAATAAGAAAAAATAAAAAACAAAAAACGATCCTATGTGTGTGTAAAAAACTACCTTACATCAAAGGTGGAATACATAGAACGACAGATAGCTCCAAGGAAAATAAAATATTCAAACACCACGAAGATAAAAAGGAAGACAAAACTTGCTAATGGATGAAGTGAGCAGTTCTTATATAATGGCATTCTCCCAGGGACAGCACTCATTGAGGCCATTCTTCGCAGAATTTAGGGAGTAAATCCAAAACACTTCCCATTTTTTCCTAACCTGAGTGGGGTCCTTTCCAGAAGGCGCTTTGATTTTCTCAAGAATAGACCATCTAAGATCTAATTCAGTGCGATGTTTATTGAGCCAATGCTCCACCAAAGGTGCTGAAGTCTTTTTTGTACGTATGTTAGATTTGTGCTCACCAATTCTGAGTCTCACTTCACGTCCAGTCTCACCAATGTAAATGGAGTCACAAGGACATGTGATGATATATACCACATTCGATGTCCTGCAGTTGGTCATATCATGGAGCGATATGGAGCGTTCCCTGATCTTGATAGCGTTGCCTACCAAAGCGTGGACGCACGCATGACACGAACCACATCTGTGGTTACCATGAATGGGATTAGAACCTGTGATGGACTTCTGGCAAAGGCCAGAGGCTTGAGCTATCTTGCCCATCACTAGGTGGTTTTTCAGATTCTTGTTTCTCTTAAATGCAAACAGTGGCTTGGCAAGTTTAGGCTCACTGTTGTCCATGTTTAGCAAGTACCAAAGGGAGTTGACAGTGCGTTTGATTTTATGATTGATATTAGAGTGTTTGGTGACACATACCACTCTGTCCATTTTCTTATTCTCCTGGGTCTGAAACATGGCTTCCCGGTTAAAATACCGGGCTCGCTTAAAGGAATCCTTAACCAATTTGATAGGGTATCCACGATTAACAAGTTTACTTTTCAGGATGTCTGCTTGTTTGAGAAAATCAGTAATATTAGTACAGTTTCTTCGGAAACGGAGAAACTGACTAAAAGGACTACTGTCTCTTTGGAAGCGGGGATGGTAACTCCCATACTGCAGCAAAGTGTTTCTAGTAGTAGGTTTGGTAAATAGCGAGACAAATAATTTGTTCTCATTGTGTTCAACCCAGACATCAAGAAATTCCAATTTGTGGATGCTGGAATGAGCCGTAAATTTCAAATTCACATCGGCCGCATTGATCCATGAGATGAATTCATCAAGGGAAGTGGAGTCCCCTTCCCAGATGAAAAAGATGTCGTCAATGAACCGAGACCAAGCTCGGACATTTTCATAGAAAGGGGCCATCTCATTGTATATGTGGGTTCGTTCAAATTGGCCCATGTATAGGCAGGCGATGCTGGGGGCGCAGGACGCTCCCATACTTACTCCCTGGATCTGATGAAAAAAACTGTTGTTGAACTCAAAGTAGTTCTCCCCGAGAACCACTTGGAGACAGTCCAGGATGAATGGGGCATTGATGATACTTGGTTCATTGGAAAGAATTTCCTGTGTGGCTCTCATGGCACCTTCCTGCGGTATATTAGTGTATAGGGACTCCAAGTCCAAGGTGACTAGGAGTTCCCTATCACTAACATACGGCATCCCTTCAATTCTGGAGATGAAATGTCCTGTGTCCTTAACAAAAGAATCCAGTTTCTGGACTAAAGGTTTAAGAAATTGATCCACGTATTTAGAGAGAGGCTCGGTGGCCGCTCCAATCATGGACACAATGGGTCTCAGGGGGGGCAACGCGACATCTTTATGAGTCTTCGGAACCCCGTAAATGATTGGCATCCGGGTGTGGGTGGGCGTAAGATATTCAGCTTCACTGGCACATAGAAATCCCTGTTCCACAGCCGCCTCCACCAAGTGTGCAATCCGTCGTTTCAATGCAATTTCAGGATTCCTCATGATACGTTTATAGTGTTGTGTAGAGGAGAGAAGGGTGTTCATCTTCTCAATATATGTGGAGGTGTCAAAAATCACAATCCCTCCCCCCTTGTCACAAGGCTTGATTGTCAATTGTCTGTTGTTCTTAAGGGACAATAGGGCAGAGTTTTCTGTTCTCAAGAGATTGTCAATGGGTCTGGGGACAAATTTTATGATTTGTTCAATTTTTGAAAGAACTGCCTTCTCAAAGAAGGCCACTTCAGAGCCAACTGAGTCCAGGGTAGGAGTAAAATCGGATGGAGGTTTCAAACCAGAGATATTGTCATGGTTATCCACGTGGGGTCTTGTGGAGAAGAACTTCTTAAGTCTGATTTTCTGAAGAATAAATGCAGATCTTTCATGAATTCGAATTTGTTGAACCCGGTCGAGGGGACAAAGAGAGACCCCTGGATAACAAATTGAGGGAATCGGGTTCAATGATAGAAGTAGACAGATTAAATACTGGAATGCTCTTTATGTTTTCCAGTACTGTTGATGTCGAGTCTGGATATACATTTGAGGCTGGTTCTGACCCTGATGGAAATTCCTCGGTTGGGGGTTCCGCGTTCTGGGGTGAAAGTTCCCCCTGCCCTGGCCTAAAAAACGATTAGGCATAGTGGGTCTCTCTCCAGGTCTTTGTCTAGACTGATGGTTAGAGTTATATTCAGACTCATAATTCGACGGTCCTTCTCCGTCAGAGTCTGTGGTGTCCGAGAACGTAGTAATTCGCCTATTGCCCCACCGCGGCATATCACTTTGAGCACCCTGATTCTCAACAGGGGTATAAAAATTGGCAGAGAGGTACGGGTAAGCCCGCTCTTGAGAAAAAAGTCGAATATCCTTTCTAAATTTTTCCGTTTTTCTTTTAAGAAGGTAATCCGAAAAGGAATCTAACTCTAGGCTAATTTCTTCAAGTTTCTTTTTTCCAAGTTCAACAGCATTGTCCTTTTTCAGTTTTTCCTCAAGATCATCGATCTCTTTGTTGAGGATGGCTATCACTTCCCTGGCAGTCTCAATAATTAACATAATCCAGTCCCTGGAGCAGCGGTTGGCGATAAGCGCCCACTTCTCCAGGAACTGGCGTATGTCAACAAAGAGACCAGGGATGTTCCGGACCCTTAATCCGATCGGGATGGTACCCGCCTTTAGATATTCAAGCATGAATTTCGCGTGAAATTCGGTGCGCTTGGATTTTTCCTTAAGATCTAATAATTTGTTCCACTCTTGTTCAAGACCTTTAGACAAGGTGAACTGATTGCTGCTATCAGCTGTTGACCCAATCATGCGGGCAAATTCTTCATCCGTGAACCCAAATGTTTTTATACTTTCCATATTGTCACTTCAAAAAAAACAATAATAACCCAAGTGGTTGATAGGACAAACCCCCAAAAAAATATTAGAAAAGATACAAGAAAGACGTCTCAGGACGTAATAGTTTAAAGAAATGCACTTTCCTCAAAGGACAAACCTCCACAGCAACCAGGCTGTGACGTAACAACCAGAGAAAAAGGAGGGACCCCTATAGGCGAATGAGGGTGGGTAAAACAGGGGATCAAGTAAACAGCACAAGACAGCAGAAGAATACCCATACATTCAAGAGATTGATTATTAAGGCCCACAAAGGAGTCCTGTAATTATACCTAAACAACCAAGGCTATCAAGTGCATATATTGAAGGAAACCAGCAAGTGCAATTGATAATTTTTTCTTTTTATTAACAAGGTATCAAAAAATATATTATATCATAGCAAAGTGATACATACAAATAAAATACAATAAAAAGAGTACCCCACAACAAACCGTCATACACACATACACACTCAAAAAATTCACATGAGCTCTTTACATCCATCAAACATTCGTACACTTGGCATCTATCCTGATGTTTAAGGAGGCCAAAAGGTGAGCTGATGTTTTAATAAATTGGTCCAGATGGTGAATTGAAAACCACTTCCGGGTTTAAAGGGACCAAACGCCGACGCGCGTTTCGGTGAGAACCCTACACAGGGGCTACACCTTCATCAGGGCAGGTCATATGCAGTGAAATAGATGGCGTGGGACACTCAAATACCTATAACAACATAAAAATGTGTCACTTCCAGTACTTAATTACAAGCTTCACATCATAATCAATACATGCACGAGAAGCCTTGGAAAAAATGATAACTAAGGATAAAAGGATTAGAGTCAGACAACAATGGTCAAACAAGCAATAGAGGAAACGTGCATCAAGAAAAGAATGGAAAAGGCCCAGCCTGGGTCGTGTGATTTAAAAAGTCAGAAAAAACCAGTGACTTCTGTGTTTATACCAACAGAAAAAAGCAAAACCAACCACCAAAGGGAATATTCAGAATAGTTTCCAAAGTGAATAAAAGCGAGTAATGATGGTCATGCCAGTAGTGGATTCATTATAAACCCCACGCCTAAATGGTATATACATAAGCATACCTATTGAGGTATTCTAACAAGGCATCATCCAACAGGATTGAATTCAGAAAATAGCCATATAGGCCTAGGGATACTAGACATCTGCATCCAACAAATCTATAGAATAAAGGACAATCGCAGTTTTTACAAACGATTGAATAGTACAATTCAAAGTAGACAAAACAAAATAAAAGTGCCCAAGGGCTGCCCATATAAACCTACCCTTAAATGTAGGCATGGAGGAGGGCTTGACAGGGAACCACCTTTCAAAGATTCAGCCGGATCGGATTTCAATGTGGTCCTTACTCAAAACGTGATATAGGGATAGATCTTAAAGAAATACATTTTTATGTTGTTATAGGTATTTGAGTGTCCCACGCCATCTATTTCACTGCATATGACCTGCCCTGAAGAAGGTGTAGCCCCTGTGTAGGGTTCTCACCGAAATCCGCGTTGGCTGTGGAACAGGGATTTCTATGTGCCAGTGAAGCTGAATATCTTACGCCCACCCACACCCGCATGCCAATCATTTACGGCGTTCCGAAGACTCATAAAGATGTCGCGTCGCCCCCCCCTGAGACCCATTGTGTCCACGATTGGAGCGGCCACCGAGCCTCTCTCTAAATACGTGGATCAATTTCTTAAACCTTTAGTCCAGAAACTGGATTCTTTTGTTAAGGACACAGGACATTTCATCTCCAGAATTGAAGGGATGCCGTATGTTAGTGATAGGGAACTCCTAGTCACCTTGGACTTGGAGTCCCTATACACTAATATACCGCAGGAAGGTGCCATGAGAGCCATACAGGAAATTCTTTCCCATGAACCGAGTATCATCAATGCCCCATTCATCCTGGACTGTCTCCAAGTGGTTCTCGGGGAGAACTACTTTGAGTTCAACAACAGTTTTTTTCATCAGGTCCAGGGAGTAAGTATGGGAGCGTCCTGCGCCCCCAGCATCGCCTGCCTATACATGGGCCAATTTGAATGAACCCACATATACAATGAGATGGCCCCTTTCTATGAAAATGTCCGAGCTTGGTCTCAGTTCATTGACGACATCTTTTTCATCTGGGAAGGGGACTCCACTTCCCTTGATGAATTCATCTCATGGATCAATGCGGCCGATGTGAATTTGAAATTTACGGCTCATTCCAGCATCCACAAATTGGAATTTCTTGATGTCTGGGTTGAACACAATGAGAACAAATTATTTGTCTCGCTATTTACCAAACCTACTGCTAGAAACACTTTGCTGCAGTATGGGAGTTACCATCCCCGCTTCCAAAGAGACAGTATTCCTTTTAGTCAGTTTCTCCGTCTCCGGAGAAACTGTACTAATATTACTGATTTTCTCAAACAAGCAGACATCCTGAAAAGTAAACTTGTTAATCGTGGATACCCTATCAAATTGGTTAAGGATTCCTTTAAGCGAGCCCGGTATTTTAACCAGGAAGCCATGTTTCAGACCCAGGAGAATAAGAAAATGGACAGAGTGGTATGTGTCACCAAACACTCTAATATCAATCATAAAATCAGACGCACTGTCAACTCCCTTTGGTACTTGCTAAACATGGACAACAGTGAGCCTAAACTTGCCAAGCCACTGTTTGCATTTAAGAGAAACAAGAATCTGAAAAACCACCTAGTGATGGGCAAGATAGCTCAAGCCTCTGGCCTTTGCCAGAAGTCCATCACAGGTTCTAATCCCATTCATGGTAACCACAGATGTGGTTCGTGTCATGCGTGCACCCACGCTTTGGTAGGCGACGCTATCAAGATCAGGAACGCTCCATATCGCTCCATGATATGACCAACTGCAGGACATCGAATGTGGTATATATCATCACATGTCCTTGTGACTCCATTTACATTGGTGAGACTGGACGTGAAGTGAGACTCAGAATTGGTGAGCACAAATCTAACATACGTACAAAAAAGACTTCAGCACCTTTGGTGGAGCATTGGCTCAATAAACATCACACTGAATTAGATCTTAGATGGTCTATTCTTGAGAAAATCAAAGCGCCTTCTGGAAAGGACCCCACTCAGGTTAGGAAAAAACGGGAAGTGTTTTGGATTTACTCCCTAAATTCTGCGAAGAATGGCCTCAATGAGTGCTGTCCCTGGGAGAATGCCATTATATAAGAACTGCTCACTTCATCCATTAGCATGTTTTGTCTTCCTTTTTATCTTCGTCGTGTTTGAATATTTTATTGTCCTTGGAGCTATCTGTCGTTCTATGTATTCCACCTTTGATGTAAGGTATTTTTTACACACACATAGGATCGTTTTTTGTTTTTAATTTTTGCTTATTTTCGCTGGGTTTCGATTATTCGTTGCCCCTGTAGCTATCGTTGCTCAATGTATCCTACATTAGGGAATTTTATCTCTCCCACTTCAACATGGCCGCCACTCTTTGCCGTAAAGTTTTCCTGGGTTTGGGTGTCCTTCCTTTTTGTTTGCATCCCCCACCGGGTGTGCTTCCGATTGACGCGTTTAAAAACTGAGCCGACTTCCACTCCCCTCTTATCTCGACGGGAGACGGAAACGGGCAGCTTCCTTACCCGGTTTGATCCTTGAGCGCACTCTCTGGTAATTATCCCGTCTCTTTGGGCTAACCGCGGATATGTGTCCATCTCTGTGGGGGCCTTGTAGTTTTGTAGACACCTCGTGGCCCGAGGGACCATTTCCAACCTTGTCAGCTGTAGGACTATACGAGCCTCGTTTGGTCGTTGTGCCTCTCTCCATGTTATTCGGGGGTAGCCTTCCATCGTTTAGTTATACATTTCAGGGCATGTTTATTGTTAGCGTTGCCATCTAGTTTTTGACAATTTTTTCGGAGCATTGCTAACTCTTGCCCTCCGGTATTTCTTTAAGATCTATCCCTATATCACGTTTTGAGTAAGGACCACATTGAAATCCGATCCGGCTGAATCTTTGAAAGGTAGTTCCCCGTCAAGCCCTCCTCCATGCCTACATTTAAGGGTAGGTTTATATGGGCAGCCCTTGGGCACTTTTGTTTTGTTTTGTTTTGTCTACTTTGAATTGTACTATTCAATCGTTTGTAAAAAACTGCGATTGTCCTTTATTCTATAGATTTGTTGGATGCAAATGTCTAGTATCCCTAGGCCTATATGGCTATTTTCTGAATTCAATCCTGTTGGATGATGCCTTGTTAGAATACCTCAATAGGTATGCTTATGTATATACCATTTAGGCGTGGGGTTTATAATGAATCCACTACTGGCATGACCATCATTACTCGCTTTTATTCACTTTGGGAACTATTCTGAATATTCCCTTTTGGTGGTTGGTTTTGCTTTTTTCTGTTGGTATAAACACAGAAGTCACTGTTTTTTTCTGACTTTTTAAATCACACGACCCAGGCTGGGCCTTTTCCTTTCTTTTCTTGATGCACGTTTCCTCTATTGCTTGTTTGACCATTGTTGTCTGACTCTAATCCTTTTATCCTTAGTTATCATTTTTTCCAAGGCTTCTCGTGCATGTATTTATTATGATGTGAAGCTTGTAATTAAGTACTGGAAGTGACACATTTTTATGTTGTTATAGGTATTTGAGTGTCCCACGCCATCTATTTTACTGCATATGACCTGCCCTGATGAAGGTGTAGCCACTGTGTAGGGTTCTCACCGAAACGCGCGTCGGCGTTTGGTCCCTTTAAACCCGGAAGTGGTTTTCAATTCACCATCTGGACCAATTTATTAAAACATCAGCTCACCTTTTGGCCTCCTTAAACATCGGGATAGATGCCATTTTTACGAATGTTTGATGGATGTAAAGAGCTCATGTGAATTTTTTGAGTGTGTATGTGTGTATGACGGTTTGTTGTGGGGTACTCTTTTTATTGTATTTTATTTGTATGTATCACTTTGCTATGATATAATATATTTTTTGATACCTTGTTAATAAAAAGAAAAAATTATCAATTGCACTTGCTGGTTTCCTTCAATATATGCACTTGATAGCCTTGGTTGTTTAGGTATAATTACAGGACTCCTTTGTGGGCCTTAATAATCAATCTCTTGAATGGGTGGGTATTCTTCTGCTGTCTTGTGCTGTTTACTTGATCCCCTGTTTTACCCACCCTCATTCGCCTATAGGGGTCCCTCCTTTTTCTCTGGTTATGCGCAGGCAGCAGTCAGCCCACACATGATTCCGTGGTGCGGTGCCGCAGGGTGCGCTGGGGGCCTGTGGTGCGGAATCCAGCGATCGGCTGAGGAGGATGCACCGGCATGTGGTGGGCCCTCTTGGGGACACGCCGGTGGCGGCAGGTGAGCATTGAGGCCTGGGTGCGCAGGGACCGCCAGTCATCGCTGGGCGGAGGACCGGTCTGGGGACCTGGGCTGGGGTGCATCAGACGCACAGGATTGCACAGGCACCACCGGTCACGGCAGTGGACTTGTGGCTGGGTGGGGGGTGCCGTCCTTGCTGACACAGCCCTGCATGCGATGTTCATGATGTGTGCGGGTTGGTTTGTGACGTAGCCACCTCGTCTCCAGTGTGAATGTGCCCGTTGGAGGTGGTCGGCCACGTGTGTGTAGGCCTATGGGCAGGTTGTGGCGGAGACTGAGACACACACAGTAGTCACTTTGGTGGTGGATTGGTGATGTGTGCATTCCCACAGTTGTGGGTTGGGGGATTGTGGTTGAGGTGTGTGGTGTGTTCAGTTGGTACTTGCTGATGGGCAGTGCATTTCCATGGGGGCCATCTTCAAAGCGCTGGTTGGTGGCGGACTTGCGGACATGTGGGGATCATGCACACTGCCTGGGGTATTTGCGACGACATTGGTGGACAGGCCACGGTGGTCCACTTTTGCATGCACAGTGATGGCATGCGTGTGGTTGCTGTTGCGGTGATTGTGTACAGTGTCGGCAGGGGGCACAAGTCATACACGTGTGCTGTGAATTGACCCCAACACGTGCATGATGCCAGCTATGGCGTAGTTCCCTTGCATGGTCTCAAGATGTTCCTGCGCAGTGTGGTGTGTGTGAGGGGCAGGGGTATCGAGCTGACACACACCGTGATGCTTTCAGGTGTGATGAGTCCTGCATGTTGTGACCGTAGCAGCAGTTCGTGTGGTCATTACCTACCTCTTCATTCCTACGACGGTTACGGCCACACGTAGTTCTGTTACGGACATCTTATGCATGGTTTATCGGGCCTGTGAGCATACCGGTTTGTCCAAGTGCAGTACACTGTACCAGATTAGGCATGTGACTATACGGAAGTTTGACCATTGTCACCATTTCTCCCACAGGTTTCTGAAGACACGTTGCCCTGTTGGAGTTCCCCGTTGGGAATGGAACACGTTGGCTGAGCTTTTCGTTTTGTTGATTTATGTATTTGTAATAAAGTTCTGTTTTTCCACTACCGTTTACTACTGGACTTCATGACCTTGGGGGGAGGGCCCGGGTGGGGTGGTCCTGGGGGTGGGGGCGGTGGGTGTTGTGGCCCTCTTGGGTCTCCGAGCTGCATGATCAGTGTCTCCATGGCATCTGTTGGTCTTCAGATGTGGTTCTGGGCTGGGCTACCTTTCTACTGCAGTTGGTCGTCCTGCTTAACACCAGTAAAAGGCTGGTGTTAAACCCCTGCTGCTAACGCACCTTATCGCCTGTTCTTGGTTCGCATTGCAGATCTGACTGGTCGTTGTGAATATCGCGAAGTGGTGTTTTCGTGTGTTTTTGCACGGGAACGCCTACTCTGCATATCATTAGCATTAGTTGTCGCACTCATCCGTGGCGATGTTTTTTGCGGCAGCTATCGCTGGGAAACTGGCGATATCGGCAGTTTACACCAGCTTGAGAATAGGGCGATAAATCTATCACCACTTTTGCGGCGCGAAAGTGCCGATAAATCGGCGATGAGTCCTTGAGAATATGCCCCATAATTTTATATTCTCTAGAATTATCTGGAAGCATACCACTTACAGGCAGCAGTCAGGCTGATGAAGCGAAAGGTTCTGTTAATTCGGAAGTTAAGCTCAGAAGTGATGCAGATGAATTGGTCCTTCACAACGTGACCGCAATTTGAGGTTATATTGAATGATGTGCGCTGAGCGTACAGTGTCGATCTGAGACCTGTGCAAGGCATTATGGTACTGTGGACATATGCAGCTTGTAAAAGTTGAATTGCATCGCGCAGTGAGAGTTCCGTTGCATGATATAGCTAGATGCAACATGTAAACTTCTTTTAATTCTTATAAACAATTAAAACTGAGACTTGTGCCGTAATCATCGGAAGGTTCCTTAGGACTGATTGCAACAGCTGTGATTAAAATGCCAGCAAATGCCCATGAAATTCAGCAGCCATTATTCTCTGGCTCGTATTTTCAGCATGAAAGCCGACATCTTGATGGAATTGCGAGGGTATGCCTGAGGTATCGCTAATACGCTCATCATGAAGCTGTAGTGAAGCATTCAGCTGGAATTATTATTGATGTTTATTTCTAGAAAAATACACAAGCTGCACAGGGTTGCCAACACTTTGCTCTTTCTCTTACTCTGCTGCTCATCATTTCATTCCATCTGTACACTTGGAATGAAATGGCACACACATAGAATGCAGTGACATACTGCCAGCATTCAACACTACAGTTTGCTTATGTTCTACTTCAGAGACGGCCTAGCTTGGCTGGTCAGGCAGGACTGTTCGTATTGGAGCACAAGCCTTAAAAAACGGGCCATTAGTTGTGTTTCCTGCACAAGCAGTGGGTTCACATTTGCCCTCCACTACCAGCCAAACACCACATTGTAGTGCCTGATTCTCACAGAGTAGCAAAGCAGAGCAGTTCAAGGCCTACTCAAGGGAAGTAGTGTGGGCTTGTAATCACCATTCATGGGCACACAGTAATAATACTCAATAAATGATTGTCCAGTGTGTGCTTTTTCATTTGAAAATGAAAAAGTACATTTATTGCACAAACCTTACTTAAAACAATTTCCAAATATAAATAAGGCTGATGGAAATACCTTTTGAGGACATTGCATAATCACTTTTGACCTCCCTCAAAGGGTGTCTATTTAAAAAACAAAAAAATGTCACAACATTAACTTGTGCATAAATGCAAAGATTGACCATAACTTGGGATGAGAGCATTTAATACTGGCAATAAAGCATTTATACTTTGGTCACGAGTGGCTGTCAATCTCATTATTTAAATAAAGCATTGGCAAGAATAATGTATAAGCAAGTCCGAATAATTTGTGCCCTTAATAAACTTGGAACAGGGAAAACACAATTATCCACATAACCCATAGAAGGCATCATATTATGATCACAACCATATGTAACCAAATAGTTCACCCGTATAGGGTGTTTCACCACATATACATTATTTTTAACCTCCTTCAGGCCTCAATAACTATAGCCATAGACTTGGCCCCTAGAGGGCACAACACTCCCAGCTGTAGAGCACATACTCCAGCCTAAGGAGTGCTTAATAATACCTCAGGAACCCTAGAAAGTCCGTCTTTTGGTGTCCCCCCAACTTAGGGGGGAATCCTAAAATCCTTGTTGAGCGGAGGCTGCTCTGATCTTGCAACTCCCCCCACACTTTGTGATCCTTTTGGTGGTGACCCCGTCAACCTGGGGCCACCACAAGGGGTCAAACAAGGCCAAAACAGGCCAAAGCAGGCAACCCCTACAGGACATTATGGGGTGCTCCTTGTGAGGGCTGCACATATATAATTAGCAGCTCCACTGCTCTGGTGGGGAGAGATGTGTCTTTTATTTGTCTCTGTATTCTTTTGTTTCTGGGCAATGCTGCATTGCGCTTCCAGCCCTCTTCTTTAATTTGAGGGACCAGGTCCCATTCCTACTCCCTGCACTTCTTTACTGATGAGGGAAAGCCCACACCTGGCTGTCCCCACCAGCTCCCCACGAGGACAGCACTCCTGTGTGCTTCCGCGGGAGCCGGCAGGTCCATTCTACTTCACCCACTCCTGCGGGCAGGGCGCAACACACTTGTGGCAGCCTCTCGCTCCCAGTCACAGGCACGGGGAGCCTGGTGGGCTGGGCACATTGGGGGAGCATTGCAGTGCTCCCCCAGCAGCAGCCTCACTCTGGGCCCAAGAATGGAGTTCTGGCCTCCTTTTGACAAAGTGCGGGGAAAGTGTGACAGTGCTTCCCTGCATTGACGGCCTTTGGGAGCCTGGAGATAGGGTCCTGGGCCCCCTAGTCGTGAACCCAGCCTGGGGGATGGGGTCCCCAGGCACTTTGGAGTGTGGGGGAGAGGGTCCAATGCATGCCCTCTCCTGGCTCTATTGTTTACAGGATCTTTCCTCATGATGACCCCAGGGCCCAGGACACCATGGGGAGGTAGAACGGTTCTGGCAGCTCCACGTGCTGCGGCCCTCGCTGAGGATCAAAGGTCGCCCAACCTTAAAAATGCCACATCTCAGACCTCGATGGGTCAATGTCAACGCTCTTGGTTTCATATTCCTCCTGGTGGTGAGCCCTAGACATTCTATTCTGGGTCTTGCTACTCCTTGTGCAGAAGCGCAATCTTTCCTCCAACTAGCCCTCTGGGGGTGTAAGCGAACCAGCTTTCTTTTTACTGGGGAGCGCCCCACTGGTCCTGGGGTCAATTAAAGTCAGAGTTCTTAGTACAGAGGGCTATTAGGGTGTTCTTCCTTCCTATTGTCCATGGCATCGGCCTCCAGTCCCATTGTTCAGCAGAAAAGCACAACCAAGAGAGCTCTCCCCACTGCACAAGACCATTTAAGTAGGAGCGGGATTCCAGCTGGAATGCACCTGTGGTCTATCCTCAGGTGCCACATCACCTCTCCACCTATGTCCCAACCTTCCTGCACAGCCTTCTGGGACATTTTGACATAGCATCACCCAGGTGTCGCATGCCACATCTGCTCTGGGGGTTTCAGCTCCACCCCTCAGTGACATCAGTGCCAGGTCCTTTCCCAGCAAATATTCAAAGGGGTTGGCTCCAGAGTCTGGGCTCCCTCCTTTGTTTAGTCGGCTTCAACAGGCCCATCAGTGGCATAGAGTGACAGCTGGGTGATTGATGCAGAGCATTCCGCCCCACATCTTTCCTCCTCAGGAGATGAGTGAAGAACTGTTAATTGTTTCCTTTGTGTAGGGAGGTCTTTGTTCCTGCAGTTGGAGAGAAATGTAATTAACTTTGCCCAGCAGAGTGGCAAAAGGCCTGGGCCCCTGATCCTAAGCTGAGCCAGGGAAATATGACATTCCTAGATGACCTATAGGCTGTACAGATATGTTTGTGGACTTTGCAGAATTGATTTTCTCTTACAGGTTACGCCCTAAATCAGTATGACACTGGTGTCTGTAGGCCAAGGGGAAGCAAAACTACACTCTAAGGCAGTCCTTCTCATAGGTGTACAATACAGTGCCTCTGCAGGCAAGACTGTAAACCACACTGACTTTCCCTATGAGTGTACATTTGCATTATGAGGGCTAACCCAGGTCTATACCTAACCCTGCAGAGTCCCCTCTGCATCAGGCTATTTGTGAAGAGTTAACATGCAGCGCATGACAGGAGTCTCCCATGTGCTACCCTCACACGTGTGCACACCTGTGTGTACATATGTTCATTTGACTAGGATTCACCTCCCACCAGTTCATTGCTGACACTTTTTCCAGTCATGGACTTTTATGTGATTATTTATTGCATTCTGGGAGTTATAGTTATGTTTTGCTTCCATGGATTCAATTAGACTAATTCACCAGTGATTTGAAATAGCAAAGTTCAGGACTTCAAACAGTGTCTGCAATTACCTGTGTTTAGATGGTCACCCTATGTATAGCATTTTTGCCACTTAAAGGGTTGTTTCGATTCACTCTGGAGCTTTCCTAGAGACACTCTCCGATGCGTCTTTTACAGCATAAAGCCAAATCTATGCCCCCTGTTCCGACGGTGCAACATGACAGAACTGTTAGTTCCATAAGGAAGAGACAGTCAATCAAGAAGCAAGAGTCTAAATTTCCCTGCATTGAGGGTTGGTGAACAAAGAGCATTTAAATCTATCCCTACTCTATCGCTAAGGTGGCAACCCTACGTTAAGGAGGCAGCATTTCAATCAGGAGGGAATGTGTCAGTCATGGAGTCTTCCCAAGAAGTCTCTCCGCCGTTGTAATATTGGGTCAAGCAGCATAACGCCATTATCACAAGAGAAAAAACTTGGTCTGAGAAGCTCCCTCTTCAAGGCAAGAAAGATGAGTGGGCTACTATCCCTAATTCTATCAACCAGTTATCCACAGGTAGGTTACCCATAATGCACTTCTTGCTCTTACTCCACAATGGGTACAGTCTTGAGCATACTTTTCCCAGGTGCTCTCCATGTACATCCTTTGCAACAATTCGTCCTTGTTTCCCGTGCCTTCTCCCATGTGAATCTGACTTCTTCCCTTATCACCTTCAAGCCATGGAATTGTAACTTCTTCTCTCAGCTATTTCTGAAATTTAAAGGTTATCTTGCAAAGTAACTATTTTTACAGTATTGTATTGTGGATTTTTGTCGTATTTGGTCTTGTTTGGTTTAGATAAAGATTACTTATTTTTCTAAACTGGTTTGCTGTCCATTTGTAGTGTTTTTTACTGTATTACTGTATGTGTGCACAAATGCTTTACACACTGCCTCTGAGATAAGTCTGTCTGCTCATGCTAAGCTACCAAGGGGGTGAGCAGGGGTTATTTTAGAAGTGTATCCCCCTTACCCTGACTAGGAAGAAGGGTCCCTACTTGGACAAAGGTGCAAACCATTGCCAACTAGAGACCTCCCTTTTTCTTATACGAAAACCAGATGACGTTAGAAACCCTCTCTGCGACCATAGCTGTCCGAAAAGATGAACGACACCGAAACCGTACTAGCTATTGGTATAGAATCTGACTCGGATCTGTTCAGAAACGCGACATGCACGGGTCAAGGCAATGATTTCGGCCACTTGTGCGGAATATACTCTCTGTAACCAAGCAGCTTCCACCACTCAAGATATGGTACAGACATCAAACGCTGCTCTCAGATTTCCTTCATTGTCTCTAAAGCACGAGCCCTCAACAAAGACGACTTGATCAGGATCAGACAATGGATCATCGACAATGTCAGGCCTTGGTTTCGTACAAAGTTCAGTGACATCCAGACAGCAATCGTCTTCACATTCTTCACCATCAGCACTTGGAATGAGTAACAAGGTAACAGGAGTTAACACAGAACACCGCTTCAGTGTTACATTTTCAGCAGTGAGAAGCACCTGCTCGTACCTTGTTAACCTGTTATTTGTCAAATGCTGTGTCTTGGTTCTCATCATCAGAAGCTCAACTAAGTGTGGTACATACATAAGAGGATGACACGTCACAATGCTCTCACATCCTTCAATACTGACACCTGTTGCAGCAATGGACTTGAGACAACCGTGCAACGCTGAAGCTATAGGATCTAAAGTTGCTGAGAAATAGGCCAGCGGTCTATGGGCATCTCCATGTGTCTGTGTGAGTACAGATAGAGCACAGCCTTACCTTGCATAGCAGAACAGCGAAAACGCTTTGTTGTAATCAGGTATTCCTAAGGACAGAGCATGATAGAGGGACAATCGTTATCCCAAGGCACCGGATCACATACATCCTTGTGAGTCACCATCTGCAAAGGTTTAGTCATCAGGGAAAATTTGGGAGTCCACTGTAGACAGTAGCCAACCATTCCTGAAACATTTTGACCTCTTTTTGGGTACTAGGCGGTTTCATTTTCATGATCACCACCAATCTTTTCCGGTGACACTTTCCTCTTGCCATTTTCAATCCTATGCCCGAAGTACTGCACTTCATTCAGGCAGTACTGAAGCTTACTCGGAGACACCTTATGCCCACTCTCAGCCAGGTGGTTCAGTAAGGCAATGGTATTGTCCCTGCAAGCATCACGAGTCTTGGACGCAATGTGAAGGTCATCAATATATTAGACCAGTACTGACTTTTGGGGCAAACTCAGACTTCCTTAGTTCCTCTTTAAGATCTGGTTGAAGATGGATGAACTTTCAGTATACCCATGAGGGATACAGCACTATGTTAAGACAAGGTTTTCCAGATGGAGAGCAAATAAAAATTGGCTTTCCTCATGCAATGGAATGGAGAAAAAAGCTTGACAGAGGTCAATCACCATAAACCATTCAACCTCACATGGATTCTGGAATAGGATCACAGATGGATTTGGTATCACGGGAGAACATGGAATCACTATGATGTTAATTTTCCTGACGTCTTGGACAATTCAATATTTTCCATTAGGTTTCTGCAAACCCATGATAGGAGAGTTGCACGGACTTCCCATGACCTCCTTTAGGATGCCCTGCACAATCATCGACTCAATTACGGGTGTAATCCCTGCCAAAGTTTCCAGGGTCAGGTTCTATTGAGGTGTTCTTGGAAAGTCTGCATTTGGCTTGACCTGTATGCGGACTGGGTCGACTCCTCAAATCAGTCCAATCTCTTCTCCTGAGAAGTCCCACACCCCTGCTGAGACAGTGTCTCTGAGATCTAGTGGTATGTCTTCCATCATCACTAAAGGAAACATGGTTATAGAAATGTTCTGGTTCACCAGTTTGAAAGCAATGTCCTCATCATTGGGTTGTAACTCAATTCCCCTTGGCGTGCAGTAGATAGTACAATTCAGTTTGCACAACAGATCACGCCCTAGCGGACACACTGGGTTCGATTCACACCACAAACTGATGGTGATCCTGGAAGGTTCTGATTTTTACCGGCACCTCTTCCGTCAAAGGGTTCGTCATCTTTTAATTAGCGACTCCTACAACTTGGATCAATTTCAAAGAGAGGGGCAGGTTTGGGGCTACTGCAGATCTCACAGTAGAATGGGTAGCACCAGTATCAATCAAGAATGTAATGGGATGACCATCCACATCCACTTCTTGGTAGGGTCCATTCTGGTCTACCTCTAAGACTGCACCAAGCATATAGTGTTACTCCCCCCTCAGGCACGGTCATAAGGACGGATCTAAACCAAATCCATCCAGAGACTCCATCTGATGGAATGTCTGATTATCCTGTAAAATTCTCGGAGGTTGAGGTTCTTGCACTAATTGGTTCTAATTCCCTCCCGCATTAAATGATCTTGGCCTGGTCACTATCTGTAACTGGTTCACACCATCTGACAATTAGATGAGTTCTTCCTGCTCTTGGTTTGCGGGATTGAGGTGACACTCGAGCTTCCAATGCCCAATTGTGTGACAAAAATGACATGCAGTGGACTACACGGTATCCACATCTATTCCTGTCTTTGGATCTATGGGGATACCTCTCTCTCTTCCCTAACTCGTGGACCCTCCAGCTTGTTGTACTTGTACGCCTCCTGGGGCGATCCCCTGACCATGAGTTACAGCTCCAATTTCCCCCTGCACCTGTTCTCCTTTCTGGGCATTACACAATTGGACTAACATTATTTTCTCCTTTATCCTCCTATGTTTGGAGTCCACCTCATTACTGCAATACCTGGCATACCGCAGGATTTCGTCCATGGATTTGTTTTGCCAGCAGATTAGATGCTTTTGGATCATGAGGCTGATATCCAGCCTCAATCCAGTCACAAACTTGGACCCAAATTGTCCCATATCCTTGGGGTCAAGGGTATCTAACCCACTGCACTGCTTGAAGGCTTGTAACAGCTGTTTGCAGTAAGCATGTACAGACTCTTTAGGCTCCTGGGTCGTTCGATCTATCTTTACCCAATTTATGTTTTGTGGGGCTATTTTGGACTACAACAGAGATCTTAACAAAGCGATCAACTTGCTTATACCACTCAGCAGGTTTCTCCCTCAATCTTGGAAAATAATTTGTGAACGCTGCAAGATCATCCCGACTCCAGGGAACGTGCACATACCCTCTACTAGGCACTTCCTGCAACAGGTGTGCCTCTATTCCCTGTGTTCCCCCTCCTGGAGGAGGCGTCTCTCCTGTCACCTTTTTTGTGCTCTTCTTCTTTGACCACCTCTCTTCCCACTGTTCCAGTATACTCCAAGCCATTATTCCTATTACCAGTTCCCGGATGTGCATCTTCAATCCAGCCACTCACTTTTCCTCTATCTCTTGGTCACTGTAAGTAAGCCTGTGGTTTCTCTGCAATGCCTTTGTTCGGGATATGCCATACGTCTGAGCCAAATCTGACAACTTCTCATGTGCTTGTCTTGCCCTCCGGGTGATGTATTTAGCCATAAACAACAAATTGTCTGGCTCATAATGCTCTAGTCTGTCTAGAACTAAACTCCCACTGATGGTCTGATCTTGCTCTGCTTTTATCCTCACCACATCCACTAACTTCACCTTCATTGCAGATTTGATGGTATCCTGACTCGGCTTACTATGTGGGCTCTCCTTGCTGTTATTTTAGTCCCTCAACCAAGGCTCCAAGTCAGCAACATCCAAGACGTGCTCATTCTCAGGTGTTTTCTGACTTGTACTTGCTTCTGGAGACATATCATTTGGTCCTCTCCCAGGAGTTTCCCATATTCTCAGATCTGAACTCGCCCTTACCATAGGTACAGATCTTACAGTGCTGGAACCAATCGATACTCCGGAAGGGTCGGTGGTAGCCGCAAGATGGGTACTGAATTCCATGGGCACTAAATGACGGAAACCCGTAATCACACTCCCTTTTCTTCCTAAAATAGTCCCTTCCTTAGGCATAGATTGTCTCAGTTTAAGACTTCCAGTGGGGACTGAGTTATAAAAAGGTATGACAGGTCCAATAGTAACCGGTACTGTAAGAGCTTCCGGAAACTGTGAAGTACCGTCGGCACCATGCTGTTCCATACCTCCCAGGATGAACACTCCTGTCCCCCTTGTTCCTGAAGATATCATTCCTACTTCTCCCAGTTGTAAGCAGTAAGGTGGTGGACACTTAGCTAATAACCCATCCAACAAACTGTCTTCATTATCACTACTGTCACTCCTGTTTGCCCTTTTCCCCTTGTCCTTGTCCTGCGATTCTCCATCCCCCACCTATACTGGGTATAACCTCTCTCCCTCAATGGGATCCACTCTCTGGGGCATATTATCAAGCCGATATCTGCCGCTATAGCGCCCCTTTTCGGCATTCCTTTCCATTTCTCCATGGAAATCCGGCAGCGGACTGGACTGTTCCCATGGGGCACAGGGTCAATACTGATTTGCTTATGGCTGGGTATAAATTGGGGTGGCGTAATGGGCAAAAGAACGATGGATTTGACCCAGATCTTTTGACTGGGGGAGAATGTTTGCATTGTCAGCATTCCGTCCATCATTTGTTTGCTGTAACACTTTTCGCCCTAAGTGGGATGGGTATGCCCAGATGTGGGTCCCTTGCTCACTGTGCCACTGGATTCAAGATAGCCTGGCTGAAGAAGGGTGACATACCCTGAAACCGGTATCAGGATGCTTGTTTCCTGTCCAGGTAGGACCTGGCCTGGCAGTTCGGTCTGGACTGTTCCCATGGGGCACAGGGTCAAGACTGATTTGCATATGGCTGGGTCTAAACTGGGGTGGCGTAGTGGGCAAAAGAACGATGTATTTAACCCAGATCTTTTGACTGGGTGAGAATGTTTGCATTGTCAGCATTCCGTCCATCATTTGTTTGCTGTAACACTTTTCGTCCTAAGTGGGATGGGTATGCCCAGACATGGGTCCCTTGCTCACTGTGCCAATGGATTCAATATAGCCTGGCTCAAAAAGGATGACATACCCTGAAACGGGTCCCAGGATGCCTGTTTCCGGTCCAGGGAGGACTGGGCCAGGCAGTTCGGTCTGGACTGTTCCCATGGGGCACAGGGTCAAGACTGATTTGCATATGGCTGGGTCGAAACTGCGGTGGTGTAGTGGGCAAAAGAACGATGGATTTAACCCAGATCTTTTGATTGGGGGAGAATGTTTACATTGTCAGCATTCCATCCATCATTTGTTTGCTGTAACACTTTTCGCCCTAGGTGGGATGGGTATGCCCAGACGTGGGTCCCTTGCTCACTAAGGCACTGGACTCAAGCTAGCCTGGCTGAAGAAGGGTGACATACCCTGAAACCGGTCCCAGGATGCTTGTTTCCGGTCCAGGGAGGACCTGGCCCGGCAGTGCGGTCTGGATTGTTCCCATGGGGCACAGGGTCAAGACTGATTTGCATATGGCTGGGTCTAAACTGGGGTGGCGTAGTGGGCAAAAGAACGATGGATTTAACCCAGATCTTTTGACTGGGGGAGAATGTTTGCATTGTCAGCATTCCGTCCATCATTTGTTTGCAGTAACACTTTTCACCCTAAGTGGGATGGGTATGCCCAGACGTGGCTCCCTTGCTCACTGTGCCACTGGATTCAAGCTAGCCTGGCTGAAGAAGGGTGACATACCCTGAAACTGGTCCCAGGATGCTTGTTTCAGGTCCAGGGAGGACCTGGCCTGGCAGTTCGGTCTGGACTGTTCCCATGGGGCACAGGGTCAAGACTTATTTGCATATGGCTGGGTCTAAACTGGGGTGGCGTAGTGGGCAAAAGAACAATGGATTTAACCCAGATCTTTTGACTGGTGGAGAATGTTTGCATTGTCAGCATTCCGTCCATCATTTGTTTGCTGTAACACTTTTCGCCCTAAGTGGGATGGGTATGCCCAGACGTGGGTCCCTTGCTCACTGTGCCACTGGATTCAAGCTAGCCTGGCTGAAGAAGGGTGACATACCCTGAAACCGGTATCAGGATGCTTGTTTCTGGTCCACGGAGGACCTGGCCTGGCAGTTCGGTCTGGACTGTTCCCATGGGGCACAGGGTCAAGACTGATTTGCATATGGCTGGGTCTAAACTGGGGTGGTGTAGTGGGCAAAAGAACGATGGATTTAACCCAGATCTTTTGACTGGGGGAGAATGTTTGCATTGTCAGCATTCCGTCCATCATTTGTTTGCTGTAACACCAACTAAAATGGCCATTTCGATTCGCTCTGGAGCTTTCCTAGAGGCAGTCTCCGATGGGTCTTTTAAGCAGCATGAAAGTGTAAAGGGGAGAAAATGAATTAATGCACAATCAGTTTAGAATTTCCACTTTCAGATACATAATAAGCAAAGGGAAATTAAGGAAGGTTAGTTAGATTTATTACAAAGCCAAAAATAATTGAACATAGACACAACATACAAAGGAAACCGCATAAAGCCAAATCTATGCGCCCAGTTCAGACGGTGCAACATGAACAGAACTGTTAGTTCCAGAAGGAGGATACATACAATAAAGAAGCAAGAGTCCAAGTTTCCCTGCATCAAGGGTTGTTGAAAGAAGAGCATTTAAATCTATCACTACTCTATTGCTAAGGTGGCATCCCTACATTAATGACCCAACATTTCAATCAGGGGGAAAGGTGTCAGTTGCGGAATCTTCCTAAAAAGTCTCTCCACCGTTGTAATAATGGGTCAAGCAACATAAAGCCACTATAGCAAGAGAAAGAATGCTTCTCCACCTGCAATGCAAAACGTGAGAAAGAACAGCTTTCACAGTGCACATGAAATTCAGAACATTAATTCTAAAGCGAGAGTTTATCTGGGGTTGCGTTTCAGGCCTACAGCTTTGGCTAACATAAGAGCATACCACTTGAGCATTTTGAGTTTGCATAACTAATTTACATTTGGGCAAACACATTTACCAAATTATAGAAAATACCATTATTAAACACATTTAATATGTGAGTAGTGTCAAATTTTACAACACAGTTTCTTAGTGTTAGCGTCATTTGCTGGTTACATTTCTTTCCTATGTCAAATTCTCATACTACTTGTCAGTAACCTAAAATATGTCAATTCGATACCTTAATACGGTTCACAATTCTAACACAAGACAGGATTATATGCGGTTGCGCTCTACACATGATTATGTTGCACCCCTACAGATAAATAAAATGGAATATAAAACTTCTGCTCCATCACCATGCACCATCATTTTTCAAAAGGGTAGCAAAGAGTTGACTGCTGTACATGTGCACTGAAATTTACTCTGATTAAGTCACTGTCAACTTGGTGCAGCATCTTTGTTTGTCAATCTCTTATACATTTAATTGAATTTAGCTGTTGTAGTACTGTTGTATTTAGAAGCCATACATTGAAAATGAATGTACTCCATATATCTCTAACATGAAACTTGAAAATACAGCTGCAGTGTTTGACATATCGCAAATTGTTTGAGTCATATCTAAAAACATGCATTCTGATATGTAATATACTAGCTGATATAAAACACCATTTTGTTTTGGTTGAAGCACAAAGCTTACACTAAAATAAACTACAAACAGCTTTAGAGAGCCAAATAGAATTCATTGAATGCTTTCTTATGCTTTCTGACCAATCAGGTCCCTCTCCCGAGCGGAAATCACAGAATGGACGAGATGGCAGGGTCACAACATCCCAGCCAAAAAACAGTTCTCCATTAATGCCAATGAGCGTTCAAGCTGGCACCCCGACAGCTTCAAATCAGCAGAAGGAAACCGACCAAGCCGACTCCCCCCGCCCTTGCCGCACGAAGACTCGCGCATTACAGACAGCGATATGACCTTCCTCTCGTCACAAGAATGGGAGGATCTAGTGGCCTCATATGACTTAAATCCCATTAAAAACCGTCCCGCGGAGGAACCAACCAGTGTGCACAGAGAAGGGAGCAATGTCCCGTCAGACACATTCTGGGCAACTTTACTAAATACTATTCAGCTATCAGCAACAGCACTGCAATACCAATCCGACAAACTAGATATGCAGCTAACTGTTCTTCATATATTAGCGGAATTTGCCTCCGGGATAGAGAGGAAACTCGCAGATCTTAATGGCCTCATCAAAAGGGGACAAGAAACAGCACAAGCCACTCAAATTTTACAAACCGACTGCATTTGTGCCCCAATTGTTGATAAATTATCAACCCTACCGACAATGCTAGGGAACCTTCTGGCTGACTTGAAACTAAACACAACATCGCATACTATAACTGAAGTCAACGCAGGAAGCACTGTCCCAAAAGAACGATCAATTGGAACCAATAACATGCAGACCAGACATCAAAAAGTAGGGAATTCCTCCCCCAACCCAAAACAAACTCCAGAAAATTCCATCTTATCTAACTCAACCGAAGAAAGAGCAGGCACAGAGGCATTCAAGATCGCACAAGCCCACCGTAAACTAAAAAGGAAGGGCAGGAACAGGAAAATAATTGCGGTGAGGTACACCGAGGAGAATCAGCCAGCGGCAACCCCTGGGGAAAAAGAGCAAACAAGGAATTCTCCGATCTTTACTCTGGCCAAGAAGACACCCCCCTTAAACAAGAGAGTGAAAGGAATAAGGAAACCAAATATGTAGGAACTTCTAAAGCCAACGGAAGGACCTGAGATAACATGCGAACAGTCAAGGCTGAAGGAAAGTAGAACAGCAACGTGCACGCAACAATGAGAAAGAACTGAGCCGGAAAGAGACACACAGAGTAGTGTAAGGGGACCGGCAGAAAACCTGCCAAGGGAAGACATACAAAGTAGGAAAAAGACGGCTATAGAGCAAGTACCAGAGGAAATCCACGGAGCCAGCATCGCTATCCACGACATTACAAATGACAACCAATACTCACACAGGTCTAAACACCATGAAGTAACTTCACTCCAGGACAGCCGGGCAATCACATCAAAAGAGACAGACATTATCCTACTCGTCCCAGAATACAAATCCAGAGGAAGAGTGGATACCCTAAATAGGGGAAACATATTGAGACTTCCCCACTCAATCAAAGGTCTGGAAAACATTAGCACAACAGACTTGCTTGCAATTGAATTCCAACCTACATTAAATCAACAAGGCCCAGAAGCAACAAAGACAACATGGAAATCAAATGACATAGCTGACCTAAACCTGGAGGAAACTAACAAATGTTCTCAGTGGGGGATAAGGCTAGAACCAGGAAAAAGACTAGCCTATCCCACCCTCCTCTTCAAAGAAACTAACAAGGAACCATTACATATACATTCCATTTCATTTGTAGAGCGCACGGCTACCACCAACGGTGGTGTCCCGGCGCTAAACAGCGGAAAAAACCCAGCGGAGAACAGAGAGAACAAGACGGGCTAGGGCAGATCAAATAGCCAAGTTTTCAAGGCCTTCCTAAACGCAATCTCCGGCTCGGCTTTACAGAGATGGTCAGGCATGAAATTCCAGAGGGTAGCAGTTCTCACCGTAAAGGCTCGCCCACCAATCCTAGTTTTGGAAAAGCGAGGAATCCAGGGCAATTCCTGAGAACTGGATCGCAGGGTCCTAGTCTGGCTGTACTTCTGGATTCTCGCCTTCAGGTATCCTGGGCCTCTGTCTCTAGAGGCTCTGAAGGCCAAAGACAGAGCCTTAAACTCTATTCTTTTCCTAACTGGGAGCCAATGTAGCCTGCGCCGATGAGGGGAAATATGATGACGGAGCGGCACGTTTCTGATAAGCCTAGCAGCGGCATTCTGGATGGTTTGCAATTTTCTCATCAGATAGGCTGGAAGGCCCAGGTACAAGCTATTGGCATAATCCAGCTGGGATGTACCCAGAGTGTGACCACCGTTTCTCTGCAGTCCATTGGCAGAAGATGCAGGAATCTCCGCTGGGTTTTCAGCTTCAAGAAAGAGGAAGCGGAGACATGCCCTATCTGGACCTTGCATGAAAGTGAAGAGTCAAATTTGAAGCCTAAATTTCTGGCAGATGTGACAGGGAGAGGAGGGGGATTAAGCTCTATCGGCCACCATAGATCGGCCCGTGGTGTGGACGGTTGATTAAAAAACATCACCTCCATTTTATCGGTGTTCAACTTCAGGCAACTGTCAGTCATCCATGAAGAAATATCCAGCAGGCATTGTCTAAATCTGCCAAAAGCAACCTCTGCGTGATCTTTGAAGGAGAACACCAACTGGGTATCATCAGCATATGAAACCACTCGAACTCCGCAGTGCTCAACTACTGATGCCAGGGGGGCAAGATACACATTGAGTGGGGCTGAGTGTCGAACCCTGAGGGACTCCACACACAAGAGGGCTGGAGGAGGAAACATGAGGGCGGAGGAAAACTTGTTGTGACCTGGTAGTGAGAAAGGAAAGGAACCAGGCTAAAGGAGTTCCCGTAACTCCAAGCAGTGCCAGTCTTTCTAGCAGAATCTGGTGTGATACCATGTCAAATGCTGCTGACAAATCCAACAGCACTAACAGGTCACAGGCGCCCTGATCAAGCGATTCACGTATAGTTTCCACCACTTTTAATAGGGCAGTCTCCGTCCTGTAACCTGCCCTAAAGCCTGATTGAGAGTCATGGAGGTGGTTATTGGCCTCCAGGAAGTCAGATAACTGCCGCTGAACTTCCTTCTCTAGGATGTTTGCGGGTGCAGGTAGAAGAGAGATCGGCCTGAAATTTTTAAGTATAGCAGAGTCAGCATCCTCTTTTTTAAGAATCGGCACAACATATGCCTGTCTCCATGCTGACGGATAACAACCTGTTGACAGAGAGGCGTTCCAGATTGAGTTGAGATGGGGGTTGAGCAGAAGGGCCAGTAGTTTAAAAAAGCTTGCCGGACAGGGGTCAAGGGGTGAACCCGACTTTACTTTCTTCAGATCTAATAGGGAGGATTCTAAGGAGTATGGATGAAATTCATCCCAACCATTGGCAGGGGTAATAGGCACAATAGTATTAGAATCAGACCTTTTCCTGGAAAAGGCAGAATAAATTGCTTGGACCTTCTCCTGAAAGAAAGTCGATAGATTTTCACATAAAGTGGCAGAGGGGACAAAAGTGCTTTTCATTGCTTGCGGTTTCAAAAAACCCTGCACAATCTTAAGAACTTCCTTGGGGGAGTTGTCAGAAGCCTTAATTTGGTTAGCAACATAGTTTCTGATCACGCAGCGCTTGAGGCCATGATATTTTTTTAAAGCAGCTTTATAGGCAGATTTAGCTTCTGAGTCATAGTTTTTGCGCCATAAACGTTCTAACATTTTACAGGCACTTTTCTCACTGCGAAGTTCTATCGAAAACCATGGGGCAGAAGGCTTCTTCCTGGCTGATTTAGTGGTTTTAACCGGAGCAATTATATCAAGAGCAGAAATAACCAAGTCATTGAAAAGTGCTGCATCAGTGCTTGGGTCACCGGCCGATATGGGAGGAGTGCTGTTAAGAACAGGACCCAAGGATTCCATGGAGACTCTCCTCCAATTTCTCCTCTCTTCATAAAAGGACCTGGGGCTATTAGTCCCTCATGAACTGGGCAAACTAAAAGGAATTAACCTGTGATCAGACCAGGTTAGTGGCATAGGAGCATCAACTCTCAGTGCAGGATCGTTGGAAAAAATAAGGTCCAGCATATGACCCGCCTGATGAGTGGGTTCAGTGACCCGTTGGGTCAGATTCAGCCCCAGAAGCGTGTCGGCTACCTCTGATGCCAGAGAACAGTTGTCCAGGTCCATATGGACATTAAAGTCACCGAGCACCATAAAGTTCGCATCTCTTAGTGACAGGTCGGCAATGATGTCAAATAGCTTCAGCATATGAGTAGACATGGAGTCCGGGGGTCAATATACCAAAATTCCAGCAATGGGAAATTTTAATAGAAAAGGACATGGCCTCAATCAATCCTAAGTTTTCAAGTCTTTTGCAAGAGATCTCCCAACCAACTCTCAAAATAATCGCAAGCCCCCCCCCCAGCCTATTGTTAGCTCGGTTAACTGTGGAGATCTTAAAACCTTCTGGTATGGCCAGGAGTATATCCGGGTTGGAGGAGTCCCTTAACCATGTCTCGGTCAGGAACATAAGGTCCCACGATCCGGAATCAAGAGTGACCCAAATGTCATCTGCGTGTTTAGGCAGGGACCTGCAATTGACCAAACAGGCCTTGATATTGGAAGAGGTATCTCCTGTCCCTGCTATCGAGGGTTTGACCGATGGTAACCTCCCCTTTATTAATCCCTCAGAACCTCCTACAGAAAAGGAGCATTGGCTACAGCAAGGCAACTGGTCGTGGCCCTGCCCATTGAAGTCAAAACATGTCAGTTTAGGGCAACTCACCCCCTTCAGGTCGCATAGTTGCTCTCTGGACCAAGTCACTCTGTCATGGGGGAGGGAAGGGGCAGCGTTGCTGGCACTGGCCGCGATCCGGATGCGAACGGGCGCAGACGGGCTTGCCTTAGGCGTGCCTTGGGCGTGCCAGCGGCGTGCCCGCTGCGCACGTCCGCATTGCGGGTGCCATTAAGTAGGCAATGGAGTTTAGGTCAAGCGGCAAACTAGACCGCTGGCCAAGATGGCACCCAAAGATGTCCTACCCCAGTAGAAACAAAGCGAGTGACCGCCAAAGTAAAAAGTGCAAAGCCAGACGTGGACTTGAGGCACCCTGCAACACCCAGCAATGCCCAAGTGAACCACGAGTATCCCGGTAAGGCAGGTAAGTGCAAAAAGCCCAAAAAATCGGCTCGAAAATAAAATGTCAGGGATAGTTAAAAACACAGCTCAAAATCATAGTATTTAAGAACAATTAAAATACATTTATAAAACTGGCAGCATGCGTTCAGCAACAGACAGTAGAGGCGTAGATAGGAAAAGCATCTGCCTCTGTACCTCGCTAGGAGCCGCTGCGCTTCCGCGTCGCGGGTGCCATTAAGTAGGCAACAGAGATTAGGTCGAGCGGCAAACTAGACCGCTGACCAAGATGACGCCCAAAGATGTCCTACCCCAGTAGAAACAAAGCGAATGACCGCCAAAGTAAAAAGTGCAAAGCCAGACATGGACTTGAGGCACCCTGCAACACGCAGCAATGCCCAAGTGAACCACGAGTATCCCGAAAAGGCAGGTAAGTGGAAAAAGCCCAAAAAATCAGCTTGAAAATAAAATGTCTGGGAAAGTTAAAAACACAGCTCAAAATCACAGTATTTAAGAACAATTAAAATACATTTATAAAACTGGCAGCATGCGTTCAGCAACAGACAGTAGAGGCGTAGATAGGAATAGCGTCTGCCTCTGTACCTCGCTAGGAGCGATAGCTATATCAATTCTAAAAGGAGCACGCAGCCACTCTCCAGGGTCCAACCGGAGTCTCTTAAATAACAAAAGCCTAACAACACAGTCATCTGTTCCCAGCTGGGCAAAAATACGGCGAACAATATCGACGGCGGGTACGCACTGACAAGGGGTACCCAGTCCAATCTCAATACATGTTGACCCAACAAAAACCAGAATATGCATCTGGAACATTAATGGCCTGGCAAATAAGTTGGAGGATCCTGAAATACTAAATTACCTAAGGTCATTTGACCTGATACTATTACAAGAAACCTGGGATGAGCACGAGATCGCTCTACAAGGATACACGTCACAAATTGTCCCAGCTATCAAAGGGTCAACCTTCGGCCATCGTTCAGGTGGCCTGATGACATTTGCCTCAATACTTACAATAGGAACAATAGAAGAGATCAAGGCTAAAATTGCAGCCCCAAGCACCATTCAGGCAACAGCCACAACAATTAAAATCAATAAGGTAGACCGGACACTTATTATAATCAACACGTACATACATCCGAAGCATAGGCTTAAAGGGGCTAAAGAATTGGTTAACGAACTGGCAAGAATCATAGAAGAGCGGGATGTGGAGAACATAATCCTGGCAGGCGATTTCAATCTCTACCTCTTTGGATCAGCCTTAGAAGACGAGCTAGCACAGGAACGCAATATAGTTTGGGGAATACCAAACCAAGCCCCAATACTTTCAAATAAACAAAGAAGATGTTCAAACCAATTACTTAAAGATCTGGAACAAATAAACCTGAGGGCGTTGAACGGCCGATTTAAAGAGGATAACCCGCCAGCACCAACTTACCACTCCGCAACCATTTCCTCTTACTTAGATTTCACCTGGCAACTTTTCCCTTGTTTGAAATCATAGACTCATTTAGAATGGGCAAAAATGGACAAAGTGACCATCTACCGCAAGAAGTGACGCTAAGTGTAACCTGAGGGCATCACATGGAAGAAAGGATATGCGCCGGCACTGAATACACCTCGGATTTTAGACGAATAAGGTGTAAGCCTGATAAGATCGAAGAGCTATCCATTAATGCGAAGACACTCATCCACCGAGATAACACCCTGATAGCGAACCCAATAGAGGCTTGGGAGGTTTTCACAAAGGATCTCGGGACAAAGTTTGCCACAAAGCCAAGGACCTTCATGGGGAAACCACTGGGTCCTTTACCAGGAAAGGCAACTTCACCCGAGACAAAAAACCTCAAACGGAAAATAAATCAAGCTTTAAGACACCTTCGTAAACGACCACAAAACCTAGCCCTGCAAAGCGAGCTACGGAAACTAAAGGCAGCGTTAAAAAAGATGAACTGGGAAAAGAAAAGGCAAGCGAACGAAGAACTCTGGGTGAAGATACTGCACGATTCGAAACTTAAAAACAGTGCCAGGTTCTGGCGGACAATCAATAGCCTCCAACGGCCAGCCCACCAAGGAATAAACTCTCATATAACAGAAGCCGATTGGGCACACCATCTGTACAACCACTTTAATGATAATAATCAAGAGGGGAAATCAACTGAAGAAAACCTGCGGATCACCAAGAGGAATATGAGTGATAACAACACAGATAGCACTAGAAAAAGTACTAGCGAGGGCAGCATAGACGAAGAGATCCCGTGTACACAAAAGGCCCTCGGGTGGAAGATACAATGGGCTCTAAACCATTATCAAACAGTAAAGAATTTAGTAATGAAGTAACAGCAGCTCGGATTAAGTCACAAATATCAAAAGGGAAGCTGAAAGGAGCCCCAGGTCCAAATGGAATACCCCCAATATTGTATAAGCACGATGCAGAATTCTGGAGCAAAACACTGGTACCAGTCTTCAAGGGCATGCAGGAAACAGAAACAAGCCCAGCATCTTGGAAAGGATCGATAATTAGTCCAATTTACAAGCAGGGTGACAGGAGCATCCCTAACAATTATCGACTCATCGCCCTAATTGACATAGAGGCAAAGTATTATGCGGGGCTAGTCCTGGAGGAATTAGTATCCTGGGCTTTGTCAAAACGCATCATCCCCGCAAATCAACCAAGGTTCTGCAGAGGACAGGGTACTACGTCTAACATCATGGCGCTAACCCTGCTGATAGACGCGGCCAAAGCAGCAAAAAGCTTGCTATTTTTATGTTTCCTAGATCATAGCATTTGACCACGTAGATCGCGCTAAACTATGGCAGAAGTTGGAAAAGTGGGGGATACCTAAGCCTCTCCTAAAACAGTTGATCCTATTACACACTGACACCTGGGTCAAGATCAAGCTGGGAGCCGGGACGCACCTCTCAAGGCAAATTAACACCTCCAAAGGCCTAAAGCAAGGGTGCGTTCTAGCCCCCATGCTGTTCAACCTCTTTCTAGCAGACCTTCCAGGGGAATTAGACAACAGTACATCGCACGCCCCACGTTTGGGAAAAATCTCGCTGTCCAACCTCCTATATGCGGATGATTTGGTTTTAATAAGCCGGACCCCAATCGGCCTTCAGCACCTGCTGGACACCACTAATAAATTCTCGCAACGCAATGCATTACGCATTAACTTAAAGAAAACAAAAATTATGACAGTGAATTACAATAAGACCAAGAAAATCACGTGGTACCTGGATGGGTGCAGCCTAGACCGGGAACCCAACTACAAGTACCTCAGAGTTTTTCTTGATAGCAGAGGCTCGTACAAATCCCAATTGGAGGCCCTGCGTCGGAAGGGTACCACGAGCTACCTCGCAATGAAGCCCCTGAAGAAAGTTCTACCAGATCGAACACTAGAACCCCTATTACAGGTGATTCAAGCATGATTGCAGCCAATGCTCACATATGGGAGCGAACCAACGCAAGGGAAAGATGCGATAGTCTTAGATAAAATAATCAGTAGCACATATAGAGCAATCTTTCAGCTACCAAACTATGTGTCACCCGCTCAAATACGCCTGGAATTCGGACTTCAGAAGCAAAAATTGGAAAGAAGGGGTGCTTATATAAAAAGCTGGCACAAGATCAGAGGCGCCAAGGAAGGATCTCTAAATGCGCATCTTTGGACTGAGCTGTCACATCGAGAGAAATCACCTGCCAGAGAGTACCTGTTCGAATCACTGGAAAGGCTCGAATTGACCAACCTCTGGGAATCCCCCACAGATCATAAAAGCTTTAAAAGGTCCTAACCAAAGTAACAAAAATTATATCCATAATAGAAGACAAGGAAACTTTGGCCAAGAGGGCTCACAGATGGGTAGTGCTCAATGACTATAAAGCTCTTACGCCACAAGCTTACTTGAAAACGGGAGTCAAACAGAAGATAAAAGGAACATTTTTAAAGTTGCGCTTTTGCATTTTACCAATTCTCCCTCAGCTGCCACCTTGGAAAAGGAGACCAGAAGACCAGTCCTGTAGTCTTTGTGGAACAGGAAATGAGGACCTAATGCATGTTATTTGCACCTGCCCTAGCTTGATGGACATAAGGCATGCTTTACTTCGACCAACATTGAATCAGAAGGGCATCAGGACCTGTAGGCATGCTGTAAAATTGTGTTTTAACCCAGAAGAGATCCAGCTAAACTGCCGACTTACAAAGTACTTTGATGTAGTGGCTGAAAGACTCAGGCCCCAGCCACAGGTGAAAGCAGAATAGCAAGTAGCTAGTCTACTTTTATTGAGCACTTTAACAGCCAACCTATACGTGGGCCTGTCTCGTCGAACTCATGTTTGCACCTTGAAGCACAAGCACTTTATTCATGCTTCTACTCATTTCAAAAGGATCGAATAGGCACTCTGAAGCACAAGCACTTTGTCCATGCTTTTACCCACCTCAAAAGGACTGAATAGACAATAAAACTGAGACTCAATATGACCTCCACTTATAGCATAACATCAACAAGCTCAGTTTGGAAGCTGTATTTTAAATGTTAAAGTATAAATTGAGACAAGGATTGGTTTATGTACTTTTAATGCCTCGATGGTTTTAAATTGTGAGTTTTAATTAACTGTACAATAAATTACTTACTTACACTTATGCTTTCTGAAGGAAAACATAGTCCAATTGAGGACATTTCCGCAATGGCATTGAATTGAAAACAAATGCATTTGTAATAATGTAGAAATATGTCAGTAATACAATCTCAAAAGCATATATGTTTAATTCAAGAGTGCTTACCCACTATTATTAGTAGGAGATGTAGTACATATGAATGTAGCAACATTGTGATGTTTGTATGAAAGTTAGACAGTGTTAGAGGAAGAAAGAATACATAGAAGTGTTAACAAGCGAAAGTGAGGGCCATTAATCATTCACGCAATGTGTAATTTACAGTGTCAAGTGCTATTGAAACTGCTTCTTGTGAAAAGTAGACCTTGTGCCTAAATTTGCTTTAAAGTTCTGTTTATTGCAGCTAGTATATTTATTTAATTTTTGCTATAGGTGAGTGGGTGGGCAAATAGTATATGCTGCTTAAACAAATACTGTCCTTCAAAAGCACATTCACTCATCGCCAAAAAGTGCTGACATATTGCAAAGATGTGTGAAAGATTTGCACCTATACCAGCCTTTTAAAAGTACATTAGAATCTAAATAACTCACAATTCTATCCTCATTGATCCTCATTGAGCTGACAAGGTAACAAGTGTGCTACTCTGGCACCAGAAGAAGGTAATGGAACAAAATATGCGATGAACCTGAAAGTTCTGCATTGAATGATGATGTGTTATTTATGTACCACTGTTCTTAATTACACTGAGCCCTACTCTTACCCATCAAAATCTTTGAAATATGACTGTAAGGACAATAGACCCTGATCATCGGCACATCAGGTCCATCACTTTCAATTTTCCTTTCCTTTTGTCTGAGGTTACTTGCATTTTCCCTATTTGTGGTTACCTAATCCCAAGTGATCCCTCAACCTCCAGCTCTAATACTTCTTAAGTCCATTCTTTTTGTATCCTGAAAAGAGGAGCTCCCTATGAATCCACTTAGTCCATAGTTTGCAGATGGTAACCCCTTGACTCTATTACCTAGCACCTGGTGGGAGCAGTGTTCATAGTCTTCTGAGGTGTAGTAGCTGTACTTACGGGATAACTACTGGCCTCTCCTTGTAAATTAAGTTATGCGCTACCTGTGGCAAATGTTGCCTCTTTCAAACTAGCAGCTAGATAGTCTCTACCACAAACCCCAGGTACAACCATACTACACAATATAAGATAACAAAGAAGATTTTTAGCTCTTCTGTATTGAAGACTTAAGCTGCACTTGGTCCAACAATCAAAAACGGATTAAGCACCAAGGGAGAAATCCCCAAGCACTCAAGTTGTTAAAGGAAATAGAAGAGACAGATTCCCCACAAGGCAGGGTTCTCTCAACCAAAGCAACCACGCCTTCTATATATAAGTTGCTAGAAATGAAGTTGACGACTTTGAGAAAACTGGAATTTTCCGCATGGAGAGAAATTAGCCCTTTCACAATACTCAGTAAAGATTACTGACAGCATGACCTCCATTCGTTTTTTATTAGGCACAGACTGCAAAAAATAACAGTAAGCCTACAATAGAAAGCCATTTTACACATAGTTGCAAACCATATGAAAGATTAGACACCACATGTTTTGCATTGAGGACATGAATACTCGGCAACAAGTGGTATGTCAAACATGTCAGACGTTGTAAGGGCAAATGTCTAATGACATACTTTATTATGTCATGGAGGTTCCCCTACACTTTCCCCATTTCTGAAACAGTTTGATAGACACCTGAGCAAACCACAAACAACATGGCTAATGAGCCTTGGAACATCCAGGATGTGAACTAAATTTGAAAGGACCCCAAACTGGTCTAGCTCACCTTGTAGCCTTAACATAGTTTGACTTATGTACCAATTTGCCAAGGTTATTTTCTACTGACAGCATTCTTTTACATTGCATTACTAGGATTACCCTTAGCTGATTGAAAACATCTTTTTAGGTAACATTTATGAGCACATGACTGAGAACGGCTTCTGCCTAACTGCATGAATTGTGAATATTACATGAAATGTCATTACAGCTCATGAAAGATCCCTAGTGAAACAGTCCTCTCTAGACCCAGCTGTGGTACTCTCTGAACTTTGTGCTTCATACTGTCCGTTTTCTCAAGTCTAGCACAAGGGCTAATGTCGTGCTGAAGCTCTGGAATGTGCAGGTGAACTGAGTAGTGACAGGAGACCACACTTCCTCCCTATAACACATGTTGTATTTTGCGTCTAACCACCTTTCCACGTACCAACAGCCTACATGTGGCATGGTGAAAATTCAACCTCATACGCAATGTACAAAGGACTGGGTGTCAGAGTAAATGTCACCTAGCCACATTTATGGGCTCCATTATCGTGCTTTGTAGTGCAGGAGTCCAGCATCAGTCTGGCTTGCTCACTAGCAAGATCCAGACAGTTTGAATTGCCTTTTTGTTTAACGTATGCACTCTTGTGACTTTGTGTCAGTGGGCTCACACAGTGACTACACTGTGGGTCAGACACTCCTATACTAGATCTGGAACAATATTCACTAATACCACTAGCCATGTTGTAATCTATGAAACCCAGAAATACACCTCCATTTTCATATGAATACACTGAGTGAAAATTAGGATCTGCAACATCTTCAGAAAGAGAAATGTTGACATATATTAATTTAAAGATGATAGCCTGAATGTTTATCATGCAGCCTTTCATTTGGGACTTATCATATGAAGACATCAAAAAAGGTGATTCATTTTCCTGTTGCTTAGTTTTGACTGGAGCAGTAGGATAGTGATGGGCCATACAAAGCTCTTAGATGTTTATACCGCGCTGTTGATTACAATGTGTGGGGTGATGGGGCGCAGTTTTTGTTGGGAAGCTTCAGTTTGCACTCTACCTATAAAAATAAAGTAGTGAGTCCTTTTATTTGATTGAATAAGTAAATTGATAGAAAAGTGCCATGGTTGGCAAGTCTGCACAGTTTCTTTTGGCATGTGTTTTAATGAGAATAGTTTTAGCTAAACAAATATTAGATCATGTAATTGTACTCTCTAAGTTCTTTATTGAGATCCTGATTAATAAAGATTTAATTTTGATTGGGTGTGGCTCACTCTTATTGCAGTCCTGACTTTCTCTTAAACGTTTTACCACTACTTATTCACTGTAAATCTATCTTGGTGTGCTCTTGGTGAAGGAACTGGACTTTGGCCAGAATAAGTACTCTGCCCACCAAAATCTTGGTGTAAGTGCCTCATTTAGAGGTGGGCGGACCTTAGTTATTCAGTCAGCAGACTCCTCATTGGATCAGTTGATGGAATTCTTCCACTAACGGCCCGATGAAGTAGAGGCCATCAGAGGAAGGACTTCACACTGTTCCCCCTATTTAGGGTGCACAATGTAAATTATTTTTCCCTGGCAGAAAAAAATAATAATGACCTCCACAACCTGGAGAAACCTTTCAGGGTGTAGGGACCAAAAACTTTTGAAAAGTTTAATGACCAACAATCATGGCTAACAATATCATATGTCAAACGTTTCCTACATTAACACAAACCGTTATGATGGAGGTTTCAGTCAATGTGGATGGTTGTCTGCAGGGCGGCGGATGACTCTAAATTTGACAGGAGGAGGTCCCTTGGGATGGCGGAAGTATTGCCTCTGCTATTCTGACAGAGTGTTAGGTTTCAAATTCCCATCCCTGCAACGCACTCCTTTCACGTGTTATTAGGTTAGCAATGTGTGGCTAAATAGATGCCAGTTGTATTCACGTTATGCAACCCACTGAGTTATCCCTGTAATATGCAGGCCCTACCCCTACATTGCCAAGAAGTGATAACAAAATTTCTGTTATGATGATGCAGGAAATTCAGGATATGATGCTCATAGACGAGGGCATCTTTGCGTATTAGATGATTTCAATGCTCATGTGTTGCTTGTTTTTCCCTTGTTACCTGAGTGACTATGCAATTCCTTCCTCCCCCTCAGAATTGTAAAGACCCTACCGGATAGCGAATAAAGCATTTAGCCACCCATGCTAAAAGGAGGGTCTGTTAGGTTTCAAATTCCCATCCCTGCAACGTACTCTTTTCATGTTATATAAGGTTAGCAATGTGTGGCTAAATAGATGCCGGTTGTATTCACGTTATGCAACCCACTGAGTTATCCCCGTAATGTGCAGGCTTCAGTTAGCGAGTGTGACTCCATTTTGCATTTCATAATCCTTATTAGGCTACTTAGACTGTGCCTGGATTGGCCTCATTGCTCGTATTGCTTGCCTCAGCAGAACACTGTATTTCGTTATTATTTTTCTTTCTGTCCAAGGCTGTTTCCCAACTTGCTAATGAGGAGGTCATTCTGCTCTCGCATACCTATCTAAGTGTGTAGTTCTTCTCCCACGTTAGGAGACACTGAGACCCAGCGCAGTGACCTTGGGTCTCTGATAACATATACCCATCTGGCAGGTGGTAGCTCATCTCCCTGTGCCTCCTTTGTTCATGTTCGGCCCAGGCCGGAAGTTTTCCATGGTGGGCGGGGTTGGAAGCTCCTGGGGAAGAATGATTACTCACTGTAGACTGTTGGGGAGTCAGTCCCTTGGCAGACATCTTAGGGTGGAGGTCATGATGGACTCCTCTGCAGAGCATTGCTAATAAAATGTAAGTTTGCATTCTCTACTGTCTGATCGACTCTTCATTCTTGGGAAGGCATAGTAGGTGGTTGTGAGAAAACCCGAGTGGCCCTAGAGGGCCACTTCCTTCAGTTGGCGCCCGAACAGGGACCCCGCAAGGTGATCTGACTCGCCTGTAATTGGGTTGTAGGGTCGGGGGGTGCGTTTGGTCGTTGGGCGGATCGGGGTACCCCACACAAGACCGAGCTTGGTTCTCGCAGCTGCCCCGCCCGGCTGATCGGGCGACCCCTCGTCTAGGGGTCACCAGCTGGGGTCCTGAGAAGACGAAACCTTGGAGTTGACCGTTTGGTCCAAAGAGTCGGCAGTGGAGAATAACTTGACTCAACCTGTGTGTACCAGGTGAGTGATTTGATGCTTGGAAAAATGGCGCCATTCTTGGACGACATGAGCCTGCAGGCTGTGTCTTGGTACGGTCTCCGGACCGTCTTGTCTTGAACTTGGTGGAATTGCGGACCCTTAAAAAGGCACAGAGTGTTTGCGAGCAGTTCACCGGACCGCCTGGAAATTTAGCCCGCACTTGAAAAGGCCCGGGACTGCCCGCGAACAATCTGCCAGACCAACTGGTAATTTGTTGGGGTGGGCGGTAAATTCCGTTCCGCTCGCGGAATTTGCGAAATTTCGGCAATTCCGCGTTCCGCGCGGAATGCGGAATTGCCGAAAATTCCACGATCCGTGGCGGAATGGAATTCATGGGCATGGTAATGGTGTCAGACTGTGAGTACAGTAGAGGTATTGCACAAAACGGTGGCATCTTCTTGGATAAATGTAAATGCTGGGCAGGATTCATTCTGGCACGATGCTCCTGTCACAAAAATTAAACCTCAACAGGAAGCACTTACAGATATAAAGCAGGTGCCCGAGTTAAAGCTCAAATTCGGTAACACATTATTAATCAGCCCAAAAATATCGTGCGCTCGGTCGAGGCTGGGCAGGTGTGCTTTCTCCCCATATCTACCATCAAAAAGTAGCTGTGATGCTTGATGGAGGTCTTTGCATCCATGACTTTCTCGAGCGCAATCCCCGTGTAGTTCCTGTGACCAGGAGGTTCTCTCTCCTCATCTGCTGCTCTGATTGGTCTCTGACCTTTTATAAAGAAGAGGCATGTGAACTCGCATAGAAGCCCTGCCCCACACACACTAGCGGTATGCAACGTCTTCCCGCCCTTTATCCACTATGATGGACAGCTCGCTCAAGGGACCCCGGCGCCTTTCGGCGCGGTGGCAAAGTTACAGACACACATGGTCACTGGAGACAACTCTTCTGGCCCGGCCTTTACGCAGCTGTAGTGTAGGAAAGGCACTATACATTTACTCAACGAGGTAGCACTTACCTGGGCTCACACTCTGCGGCAAACTACAAAGGCTGCTGTGGTTGGGTGCACTCTTGTCCACTCACCCAATGCCTGTCTGCAACCTCAATGCCCTCTTGCCGCTTGCTCCTCCACTGGCAATGAAGGCGGGGTCAAGGCAGGAGTGGAAGCCTTTCAGGGCTGCCGGCATTTTCCACAATGTCCTCCACTCCTTATTCCACGCTCAGCTCGGCTTGACTCTGCCGACGATGTCCACTGTCTGTGAGTCCGGGAGATGTAGACTGGGTGATGATGGTTGTAGCGGCGGTAGTTCCTAGGCCCCGGACTACCCGAACAGCGTTTGCCGCTGCTCATTGCTTACTTACTGCTTGCTGCGAATATGAAGACTTGCGCCTCAGCCTCCGGATGCCCCCAAGTCGCACCCAGACCTAGATGGGTCACTTCTGCGGGCAGCCGGGCTCACACTTACAGGGGCAGAGTATAGCCCCTTTCTCAGAGTTCACCTATGCTTTGTTTAATTTTTTACTCCCAATGTCCTGAAGCTGGGCTGCACAGTTCACAGTTATTTTGTGCCTGTAGTGTTCAGGTTCCCTTCCTCTTGCTGGACCCTGCTTGCAGGCTGGAGAGCTAACGCTGCCCCTGCAGGCCCCCATTGTACTCCCACTAGGCTCCTGCCTTATTTTGTAGAAGTTTTGGCCGTAATGTCCAATGAAACGGTGGTGGAGGGAGGGGCACCTGGTTATCTGATGTGGGTGAGAGAAAAAAGAGCTGTGAAGCAGGGCAATACAGGAGCAGTTCTCGAGCGCAATCCCCGTGTAGTTCCTGTGACCAGGAGGTTCTTTCTCCTCGTCTGCTGCTCAGATCGTGCTCTGCCTCTGACCCTTTATAAACAAGAGGCATGTGAACTCGCATAGAAGCCCCGCCCCACACACACTAGCGGTATGCAATGTCTTCCCGCCCTTTCCCCACTATGAATATGATGGACACAGCTTACTCAAAGGACCCCTGCGCCTTTCCAGCGCGGTGGCAAAGTTACAGCTGTAGTGTAACGGGCGGAACAAGAAATTTTGCGAGCATGCGGAATTCCGCGTGCTCGTGGAGATTTGTTGCCATTTCGCGGAACTTTGCGTAGCGCGACTACGCAAATTCCGCCCACCCCTAGTAACTTGACTAATGTTTGAAAAGGTCTGGGGCTGGAGCCTGTCTTCTTGAATTTGATACAGTCCCTGGACTGTAGGGAGTGGTCCCTGGACCGTTTCGGTTTGGTTCGTGACAAATATTGGTTTCTTTATCTTGTCTTTGTTTGCCGATTGTTGGTGTTATACTTGTCCGTTAGGGACAGTGCATGTTTCTTATATTAAGATGCCTTGTTTCAGACAATTGGGGTGTTTTGGATGTCGATGTGGTTCTACTGATGCTCGATTGGAAGAGAGCCAGCCTGCACCTCCGGAGGGTTCTCCAAATTTTGACGTATACGTTAAACATGGTATTGGCCCTGTTATGTTTAGCACATTGTGGCATAAATATATGAGGGACAATGCTGAGTTACAGTGGCCACTTACTGGCTCATTTGATGAACAGAAATTGAACTTCTTGCAGGACAAGTTGTTTGCTAGGAGGAGCAGACAGTCGATGTTTGATTCTCTGAGAGTATGGCAGAAAGAAGCAAAGCAGCGACGATTAAGAGCAGAGAAAGAGGCCCGGAAGAGGCAGACGCAAACTATCACACAGAAGGCAGTAGCCTATGAAAGAGGAAAGATAGAGAAGGGTATAGAATGTGCAGATAGAAAGTTTCGGTTACAAACAGATAAGTGCTATGTTACTAGAGAGGAAGGTGATGATTTAGTCGAAGAGCTATTGGATTCTCGTCCTCCTCCTCCTTATGCCCCTGAACGGATATATCCGGCAGTCCCGACCTCTCAGTCCTTGGCCTCTAGTGCCGCCCCTTCTAGCATTCTTGTTTCTAGCGCTACCGCTTCAGCCCCGGCCCCTCTTGCTTCTCTTCTACTCACACCAGTCACCGGGGAGGGTGCTGTTGTCTCCCCTGCCCAGTCTATCAGTTCTGTGTCGACTGCTACTCCCCCTTTCACCCCTACCACCCTGTCTCCATACATGATGGTACCTGTCTCTGCGTCTGCTCCTTCCCCCGTGAGTGTGACACACCAGGCACAGTTGAATGTCGAAACTCCTGCGCGTGGAGTGCATGATGTGAACTGGGCAGCAGCGCGAGATCGAATGGGTAAAGTGTTGATGCGTTCTGCAGTGGGTGATGAGGAAAAGAAAATGGTGGTGAATCAAGCAGCTCAGTGGGCTCGGCACCCGATCTATAGTGTGGAGGATGTGTGGAGTGTGATGAAAGATTACGAGCCGTTTATACAGCAGCATGCCCTTAAACACGTCAGCGATGCTGATAGAGTTGTGGGAACAGTGTTTTCATGGTGTTGCACCGCAAATAATATATGACATACGGGATAGGGTGTATGCTGCAGGTATGGCTCCCAATGAGGTTTTTAGTAATATAACGACACTAGTGGGTTACCGAGGTAGATTGTTCCAGAAGGTTCCAACAATGGGGACATAGCATCCCATGAGGGAAGTTCATCCCATTTACCACCCTGAAATTCCAGAACTGCGCGGTTCCACTGATGCTGTGATTAGACCACGGGTCGACGCTCGGTTTCAAGTACAATGGATCTATACTCCTTGGAAGAGGAGTGAGGTTGTTTCCTTAAAGAGCCAGCTGCCGGACCCCCGGAAAAACCCCACTGCATATTATAAAGAATTGACGGAGGCGGCCTCCTCCACAGTAATGACGCTAGCTGACATAGAGTTGTTTTTCGGCCTGTTTGTACCGGTGGATATATGGAGGCAGGTCCATACGCAGGATCATGCATTAGAGTTGGGGGGAACGTGGGATGAGATCAGGGCTTGGGATAAGGAGCGTAAGCCCGGCGACAAGCCGAAAGCAGAGCTCCTCGCTTTGCCAGGGCGTATTAACAAATACATGCACTCACTTATCCCGCCAAAGAGAGTGGATTGGGATAAGTTGACTGTGTGTCGCCAGAAGAAGGATGAGAGTGTGTCGGATTTCTTTACCAGATTTGAAGGGGTGTTTTTAGATTTTAGTGGACAGGACCTGTCACAGGAGGGTGGTGTTCGTTTATTTGTCAACAGATTTGTCACTAACTTGCTTCCCGAGATTGCAACACTGTTGCAGGCTTCGGAAAGTACTTAGACGACATCATCCCCATCAGTGATATTGAGTATGGCACAATATTATGAACATAGAGAGAATGAGGACAAGGAAAGTGTGGAGAAAAAGTCAAAGGATCTGAAGACGAGGGTATTGATGCAGCAAGTTCCAAGGGGAAATGGACGAGGTAGAGGTTCGGGTTCGGCCCAACGGCCGCCCCGGTCGGGCAGGGGTGGTGCTTCAAATGTGCCCCTCGGGCTCAATCAATGTGCGTACTGCAAGCAGGAGGGACATTGGCGGAATGAGTGTCTGGAGTTGTTACAGAAGGGTGAGGCCCCGAGGGGTCAAGGTTTTCGAGGACACGGACGAGGAACAAGAAGTAGAGGGGGGATGCAGTCAGAGGACACATCACACAATAGGCAGAGCGGGAACTATTTTGACGACCACTGAGGATGACAGTATTATCATGACGTTTATGACATGGACGAAGTGACAGGGTTCTCTCACAGCTAGGACAGCCAAGAACAGGGCAAGGGACCAGTTCCTGTGCCTATAGATCAGCATGGACCTTATGTCACTGCTGATTTACAGGGTACTACTGAAATTGTTTTAATTGATACAAGGGCTATGAATAGCTCTATTTCCCGTTCACTGGTCCTGGGGGCAGCTCTGTCTGGCCAAAACAATGTGTCGGTGGGTTTCACAGGCGTGCCGGTCATTAGCACCATTAACAAGCCTCTTGCTTTGACTATTGGCCCCTTTACGGTCGATTCACCATTTTTACTGACGTCAAATTGCGGGGAGAATTTGTTAGGACTTGATTTGTTAAAAAGGCTGCATGCGACAATTTTTTGTTCTCCAGACGGCGTTTACATGGCTATTGGTCCGGAGGTAGCTCGTGCCAAACAGTGCTTTGCAAAGGATGCCCCCCTTCCAGCTGAGTTTAAAGATGTACCGCGCCCGTTATGGGCTACAGGAGACACGGATGTGGGGTTACTCCAGATCCCGCCAGTATCTGTACAGATTAGAGACAATGCTAAATTGCCACGTATTCCCCAGTACAAGATATCCCAGGCAGGAGAAAAGGCCTTATTGCAAATAATACAGGATTTGATCGAGTCTGGTGTGGTTGAAGAGACTGCAGCGAATGTGTATAATAGCCCTATTCTTCCTATTCTTAAAAAGGCACCCTTGGATTCTTCTGATGCCCACCCTGATGTTTACCGTTTTGTGATAGACCTCAGAGAGTTAATAAGATCGTGGTCCCCCAGTATCCTGTAGTCCCAGACATTACTGCGATTTTGATAATGATTCCCCCGTCTGCAAAAAGATTTTCAGTCATCGGTTTGAAAAATGCTTTCTTCAGCAATACAATCCATACAGATAGCAGATATCTGTTTGGATTCGCAATAGCCGGTCGGAGCTTTAGATTCTGACGGGCTCACCTATTTAGGTCACCTACTGTCAAAGGAGGGTCGCAGACTAACACCTGAGCGCATAGCTGCCATTACTAACATGTCTGTCCCTAAAACCCAACGCGAGATACGCGAATTTATAGGGATAACATCGTATTGTCAGCACTGGATCTCTAACTATTCCCTACTAACAAAACCCCTTCTTTACCTAACCACCAAAGATGTGCATGAACCCCTGCCTTGGTCCCCTGCATGCCAGCAAGCTTTTGAGCAATTAAAGACTGCGCTTTGTTCTGCTCCTGGCTTGGTACTCCTGATTACCAGAAGCCTTTTGTGCTCTACGTGCATGAGGTGGACGGTTGTGCGCTTTCTGTTCTAACACAGGGTTTTGGTGGTAAGCAGAGACCCTGCGCCTACTTCTCTGCCATGCTTGATATTGTCGACAGAGCGCTCCCGAGCTGTCTGAGAGCTGCCGCGGTGGTGGCAGTTTCTATCAGGCAATCGGCAGGACTCGTCCTTGATACTGCTCTCACAGTAATGGTACCCCATGCTGTGGATACGCTATTGAATGAGACAAAGACGCAACACCTTACTAGTGCTCGTCTGACTATGAACTGACTCTGTTTGTTCCGCACATTACCATCAAAAGATGTGCTACTCTGAACCCAGCCACGTTACTACCCCTCCCTTCGGAAGAAAAGGACAATGATGTCCATGATTGTTTATTTCGGACTGAGGAAGAAACAAAGGGACGGGTAGACCTGACTGACGTTCCCTTATCTGACCCCCAAGGGGAACTATATGTCGATGGCTCTTGTTTCAAATTACCAGATGGCACCACCACTGCAGCCTATGCAATCACAACGTTACACACTGTAGTTGAGACATCCCATATCCCACACCAATCGGCCCAAGCTGCAGAGTTGGTCGTCCTCCTCAGGGCTTGTGAGTTGAGTGAGGGACTGGCTGTTAATATCTACACCGACAGCCAGTACGCCTTTGGGGTGGCCCATAATTTTGGGCACCTCTGGGCGGAGAGAGGGTTCTTGACTTCACACGGACTGCGGATTCAGAACAGGCCATTGATACATAGATTGCTGTCCACACTGACACTTCCCAGTAAGTTAGCAATAGTGAAATGTAGTGTTCATAAGGCTATTACAGATGATGTTGGGAGGGGAAATGCTTTCGCAGACCAGACAGCTAAGGAGACACCTCGATCAAAGATGACAAAGATGTTGGTGGCAGGTCCCGCTAGGTGGGTCCCAGACAATGCAATGTTCGAGGACACATTGGAGAATGTCAGGGAAATCCAGGGTGAGGCAACTTTAGATGAATTAGCGATGTGGGAGGAGAGAACAGGTCGCTTGGATGAGGATGGGTGTTGGACTGACTTGTCAGCGAAGCAACGATGGTTGCTGCATAATTCATATGTACTCCCTGTTGTTACCATGGCCCACGGCCGGGCGCACATTAGTGCCAAAGGAATATGCAAGTTGCTGGACCCAGTATGGCAGAATGATAATATCGCTAAGACAGCCACGCACCTAGTGAAGCATTGCATCATTTGTCTGAAGCATAACCCTGGGAAAGGTACCCCTACATCCGCTGGTAACTTTGCACCACCTTCTTTCCCTTTCGAGGTTCTCCAGATGGATTTCATCGAAATGGAACGAGTTAATAACCTAAAGTATGTGCTAGTAGTGATCTGCGCATTCAGTAAATGGATTGAGGCTTACCCCACTAAAGAGAATACAGCTATGGCGATGGCAAATGCACTTCTCAAAGAGTACTTCCAGCGCTATGGGTTGCCACGCGTGATCTGGAGTGACAACGGAAGTCACTTCAATGCAAAGGTCATTGAATTGGTGTGCACAGGCTTGCATATTAAGAAGAAGTTTCATGCAGCGAATCACCCCCAGTCAGCAGGTCTGGTCGAGAAGTACAATGGTACTCTCAAACTGAAGCTAGCAAAGATTCAAGAAAGCACAGGACTGCGATGGCCAGATGCGTTACCCTTGGCTTTATTATCTACCAGAGCGACAGCGCATTCTAGAACAGGGTTGTCCCCGTATGAGGTGGTCTTCAGACACCCTGCTAATGTTTGGGGCGTCCCCAGACCCAAGCGCTTTTTCGAGATAGAGTACCCCCTGCTTGTAGACTATCTGTATGAATTGTCTAAAGATGTTCGTTCTCTTCATCAACAGATACAAGCCACATTGCGGCCAGTACCAGAGGGGCCTGGGCATTGCATACAGCCCAGCAATTATGTGATGATTAAGAACTTCCAACGAAAAAGCAGACTGGAGCCGAGGTGGAAGGGGCCTGTCCTCGTTCTCCTCGCCACTAGAATGGCTGTAAAGGTAGACGGCAGAAAGCACTGGATCCATACGTCTCATGTGAAATGGGTGCCTCTCTCGCTCCCGTACGATCGTTGGGTCAACAAAGGCATCGGAGATCAGGAGTGTGAGAAGGTGCCACGCTTCGTTCCCTTCTCTGACGCCCGGGTGAGGTGGGCGCAGACGGACGAAGAAAGTGATGCAGTTCTGTCCGAGGCGATCCCACCAGAGATAAGGGCCTCCCCGGATAACACTGTCTCTAACCCACCGGAATCTGAGTCTCGATGTGTAGGAGAGTAGGATCTGCTTCTTATAGTTACCCCCACGTTTTGCTGATGTTTCACTGTTTTTCGACTTAGCCAGACTGAGGCCCTGATAATCAGGACCCCAGTCTATCTGCTTTCTACTCTAAATTGACTGTATGTACTCTAGGTACACTCCAGATTGGATTCTGGGGTACCCTTGTGAGTCCCTAGTATATGGTATACTATGTACCCAGGGCATAGGTACCCCAGAGGCCTACCAGGGGCTGCAGCATGTATTGTGCCACCCCTGGGAAGCCTTTTAGAATGACACAACAGGTCTGCTACAGCAGCCTGTGTAAGGTGGTATATGCCCCCCTTACTGAGATATGGGTTCCCTGTGTCTCTCCATGTCACTGCACATGTAAACCTATCAGTCACCCCTATGGCAGGTCTTAACAATCCTGAAGGCAGGGTGCTGGGTTTCATGTGAGAGGGTGCCCATGCATGAGCAAAGCCCCTCTGCAGCTTTCGGAATCTTTATTCCGGGGTTGTTTGTGATGCAGCCAGACCATATACTCTTAAGTGCATTATAACCCTGCGGTAAATGTTAACTTGAGAATGGCTGATTGGAAAACTGTCGTGTTTGGTGTCAAACACCTTGGAATCATACCTCCACCCCAGTACTGGGGTGGGAGGTATGATTCCTCCCTTCTAGAGGGAGCCACATGGCATCACCGGTACACCCGGTACCAGCTTAACAGAACCCTGGCATCACAAAATGGATGCTGCAGCCACAGACATGAGTCTGCCCTCCTGCTGCTGGACGAAACTCCGGCAGGGGAGGCCTGGACAATAGGTTTCCTGTCACAGGGAGGTGTGACCACCTCACAGACAGGCTTTAGTGTATTGGGGCTGGGTGGGTGCACTCTCAGAATGCTTTGAAGTCTGCACTGGGGGCACATTTGGTGTCCCTGTGCATAGTCCAGCTCAAACCAGTTGCAGGGGCACACAGCCCCTGCTCTGGCACAAAACTGGACAAAGGAAATGGGTGTAGCCACCCCTCTTTCCTGACCCTCCCATAGGTGGGTCCCCAGAGTTTGTCCAACCCCTTCCTTGGGTATAAAGTAGGAAACCCTGACTACAGGACTTTAGATTACACCTGGACTAAACTCTGTTACCAGAAACCAAGTACTTCAACGATCTGCACGACGCTGGATGACTGAAGAATCTTCCTTGGAGTAAAGGAGTTACTCCCCTGCAAGGCAGGCACCTTTAACGCAACTGACCAGTTGGCATCTCCGAGCTCCGACGGACTCCGAAGAATATTGCCACACAGGAGGTGAGGTTTCCAAGGTCCCTGAGGTTGATCTGTGCCCACAGCAAGTCTGAGGCCCGTATCCCTCGTGGAGACCGTGCAACCTGAACCCCTGGACACCGCAACCATTTGCAGAAGCATCAGCTTTCCGGCAACCCCTGAGGCTGAGCTTTGGGTTTCTTGTAGCCCTGACCCCGAGCAGTTATTGCACCGAAGATTGCAGGCCTACACTCAACGAGTGTTCAGTGGGCCACCATTTTGGGATTCCTCTTGAGGTCCCTTCGCGATCCATGGACCATTGACCTGTGGGTCCCCAAGAAAGCAACTCTAACTTTTATGGGCCTTCCCTGGTTGCTCCAGACGTGCCCCGACTCTCCGTTGCTTCGGGAGCCCTTAGGACCTTGCTGGTCTGCACAGAAGCATCTTTTCTCTTCCTGCGTGGGTTGCTGTTGCTAAGGCTTGTTGTGGTCAATCTGATCACCAACACCCCAGCACTCAACATCCTTTGTGGGACAGCTCGAATCTGGCTCCTGGTCATTGTCGACATCTCTGGGACCCCGTGGCTACAGAGTCAAGCTTTACCTCTTCGCACCTGAAGCACCCGACATCGGTGGGCATTCGATTGCTCCGCACCTGGTCACTGGCTAGTGACCCAGACTCTGTCCCCTCTGCTTTCAGGTTCTTCACATCTTCGATCCAGGCTTGGATCCACCCGGACACTTTTCTCCTTCACGGCAGCAGCACTTTGCAGCAGATCGCCATTGAAAACAACGACGATTCCCAACACCCTTTGACACCTATGCACCCGGCTTCCCTGGGTGAGGTAACTCGAGTACTCCGGTGCTCCCGTGGGTATTGGCCCTAGAACCCCTTAATTCTAAAGGGGTTTGCTGAAAGTCCTCTTCTAAGTGTCCTTTATCTTTAAAATTCCAACCGTGACTTTCCGCATTGAATCCTACGGTGCTCACGGCTGTGTTCACACACTGCACACGTCCCCCGTGGGTCCCCTGTGTCACTACCTTGGGTGGTTCCTTGGGCTCCCAGCGATTCTACGTGATCTAGGCACTGTGTCTAGTCAAGTCGTGGTTCATATACCACTTTCTTAGTATATGGTTTGGTCTCCCCCTGGAGCCCACTGTGTATTGTGCTATTTACTGTCGTTTTAATAATACTGTGATATTGTGTATCTTGAACTCTAATCTCATAAAGAGATTAGTTTAGAAATAAATACATATATTTTATATATATCTTGTGTGGTTCTCCTTTCATTTAGTCATTCAAGAGGTTATAATCTGGTAAACCAATCTGCTTTACACTCCTTCAAGACTTAGCCTGAAGGCTGCTCTCCATAGCTACCACTAGGATAGCTTTCAATAAAGGTTGTCTTTAAACCTATCATCAATAAGGGTCGTTTGGACTGGTGCAAGGTGCCCACTATAACTAGTGGACAGCATATGCCAGGCCAACTTCTCACACGATGCCCATCTGATTCTGAGTTTCTGCCCCTTTTTGTTGATGAAACAGTGTCTGGAGTAATGAGGTATAATCTGAGGCCCCGAAAGAAGAACGGTTCACCAGCCGAACAGTCTAGGAGTTAGGAAAGGACTTGAGCTTAGGGCGCAGGTGCTGTGCCTAAGGTGCCTGTATTAGACTAGGGTGAACTACACTGGTGCACTGCCTTGGACACTGGACAGGATAGTTGAGGGCATTTGCCCAGGAGGGAGGGTGCCCTATCCTGAAAGAAGAAGGATTTGTTTTGCTGCAAGGTCTGCGATTGTGCAGCTCCTCCATGGGAGTGCTTCATAGCACCGTCGTTGATGAACAATAGGAGCCTGCCAGCTAGGCTCGAAACGGACGCTGGGTGATTTGTGCCCTCTGGTACTGTTGTTGCAATAAGTGGCTCTAGCCCGTGAATTTTTCTTTCCCTTTTGACACCTATAAGTTGCTCTTGAAGTTTTCCAAATGTATCCCTTTGGTCGTCCTATCCCTGATGAGGAGCAGCCCTTTGCGGCTCCACCTCCGACTCCAGATGGTCCTGTTTGGTCCTCTTCGTCCACTAAGAGTAAAATAGTGTTTGTTGTAATAATTTTGCTTTCTATGATGGTCGTATTTGGGGTGGTCTGGTACTTAGAGGAACAACATCCCGTGCCCACCTTGATAGGGACTACCTCGGTTCCAGCAGAGCACTCGTTTGTCACATTGGCCCCACATAAGGAGAGACATAGACAGACTTATGCACAAAATGCTTTTGTTCAGATGCTTCATCAGGAAAACAGTACTACCAATGCCACGAATTGCTGGGTGTGTGGGCTACTTCCCTCAGTTATGCATAAAAATGATTTGCTAGTGTCATTGCCCCTGTCATATTTGGGTAGCTGTGAAGCCTGGTTCCAACTGCTCTCTATGGTATACATGCATTAGCATGCTGACGTTATGAAAATGGTACAGGCAGACTACGAAGCAGTATTGGAGTATATAGTGGTACACCAGAGATATACACCCAGGGCAGATGGCAAGGAGGGTACCCTGCACCCAGATGCTTGTATGAATGTATTCGAAGCTCACAAAAATGTCACCTGGTTACGAAATTAAATGCTAGATTTCCAAGGATTTAATGTCACTGAATACTTTAAATGTTTCCAGGAGCGCAATATCACTGAAGACAAAGCCATGCCTGTCCCTGTGATCAATGAAACAGCTAGTTTCTGCGTTGAAGGAATAGGGAACATTTCAGTAGGGCAGAGTTATTGTAACTGCACATACCGATTAAACACTACTAGCAGCCCACCTTTGCTTACACCTCCGAATGTATACTTCATCTGTGGGGAACAGGCTTATACATGGCTTCCGAGAGGGTGGTCTGGCCGGTGTTATGTTTCCTTTCTTTTGCCTCCCGTTTAAATTGCACCGTCCAATTACCACATGGATCATAGACTACAGCGCAGTAGCGACCCGTGGTCGGAGTGCTGCCGGGCGGTGACGTGGGGCGGGGGAGGGGCAGGGTGGGGGGTAGTAAAGTACGGAATACGGACGAATAGAGGTAAGTAGACATATAAATAAATAAAACCAATTTCGTTGTGCGCACTGCATCGCCAAATGCGATGCACCACGGGCCGCTATTGCTACAGCGTAGGGATCTCCAGGTACACAGAGTTAGGAGAGTTGTCAATCCAGACGATATTGATCAGACAGATACATCCTTGCAGCAATGTACTGACATAATGAAGGGCATTCTGCCGTTCTGGGGTCCCATGTTCAATAGTCGTAATATTCGTCGCCTTGCTAGAGTAGTTGAGGGAGTTATTAATACTACTGCCGGTATACTGACTAATATTACAGTCGAGCTTCAGGCTACGAGGCTCGTTTCTCTTCAAAATCGGATGGTGTCAGACGTCATTCTGGCTGATAGGGGTGGAGCCTGTCGCATCATCGGCAGCAGCTGCTGTGTGTACATCCCTGATAGTGCCCCTACTGTGTATTCCGCAATACAGAAATTACACAGACTTGCCTCAGATATCCATCAGGATAATGGTTCATGGTCCCTCACAGGGTGGCTCTGGGGTCTGGTGACATCATGGGGCTGGAAGATATTACTTGTCCTAATAGCCATCGCAGGAGTTATCTTTACCTGTTGCTTATGCATTAATTGCCTTCAAGCCTGTTGCACCTATTGTATGAGTAAACTTACCCCTACCCCTACATTGCCAAGAAGTGATAATAACATTTCTGTTATGATGATGCAGGAAATTCAGGATATGATGCTCATAGACGAGGGCATCTTTGAGTATTAGATGATTTCAATGCTCATGTGTTGCTTGTTTTTCCCTTGTTACCTGAGTGACTATGCAATTCATCCCCCTTAGAATTGTAAAGACCATACCGGATAGCAAATAAAGCATTTAGCCACCCATGCTAAAAGGAGGGTCTGTTAGGTTTCAAATTCCCATCCCTGCAACGCACTCCTTTCACGTTATATTAGGTTAGCAATGTGTGGCTAAATAGGTGCCAGTTGTATTCACGTTATCTAACCCACTGAGTTATCCCCATATTGTGCAGGCTTCAGTTAGCGAGTGTGGCTCCATTTTGCATTTCGTAATCCTTATTAGGCTGCTTAGACTGTGCCTGGGTTAGGCCTCATTGCTCGTATTGCTTGCCTCAGCAGAACACTGTATTTCGTGATTATTTTTCTTTCTGTCCAAGGCTGTTTCCCGACTTTCTAATGAGGAGGCCATTCTGCCCTCTCATATCTATCTAAGTGTGTAGTTCTGCTCCCACATTAGGAGACACTGAGACCCAGCGCAGTGGCCTTGGGTCTCTGATAACATGTACCCATCTGGCAGGTGGTAGCTCATCTCCCTGTGCCTCCTTTGTTCATGTTCGTCCCAGGCCGGTAGTTTTCCATGGTAGGTGGGGTTGGAAGCTCCTGGGGAAGAATGATTACTCACTGTAGACTGTTGGGGAGTCAGTCCCTCGGCAGACATCTTAGGGTGCAGGTCATGATGGACTCCTCTGCAGAGCATTGTTAATAAAATGTAAGTTTGCATTCTCTACTGTCTGATCGACTCTTCATTCTTGGGAAGGCATATTAGGTGGTTGTGAGAAAACCCGAGTGGCCCTATAGGGCCACTTCCTTCAAGAGTAAACCAAACTGTAAATCAGGCCTTCTGTTCCTTTAAAGATCTGGGGCTTCATTCACTGCATTTACCAAATACAAATGCTCTACTATCTCCCTTGTTACTTTTCCAGCCTTCTCTCTGGCATGTTAGTGTTCCTCAAAATTGGTTTTTCATGGCACATAATCCATTTATACACTTCAGGTCCAGACATCATGCAATTGTGACTGCAACAAGCAGAAGGTAAATCAGGCTGCTCGGGTCTGTGGATCCTGGAAGGGCAGGTAGAAGGAAATGCTTGCTTGACCAATCATACCATTTTTTTATTTAATTTATTTTTTGTCCTGGAAGTGTCTGTGGATAATTTGGAATTAAGCGGTAGACTATACAAAGGAGTAACTCTTTGAAGCTCCCATTAGGCCTTTTTGCAATGTTTATATTCCCACACTGCTAAAAAGGATTTAGATTACTTGATTTATTATTGTTTGGGAATTATGCATTATGAAAATAAACTATTGGATTACAAACGATTCGTCTTTTTTTTATATTTTGATCGTAGGTTCAAGAAAGCTTCCCAAACTAGCAGTCTCCTAAAACAGGTATTTTCCCCATTATGTATGTACTTCCCAAATGGTTTCAATAGGAACCAAGAACCGTCCAGAATCAAACAAAAATGTCATTATTTAAAGTTTTGCTCCTGCCCCCGTTATATGATGAAAAGTTGTACTTCTCTCACTACTTTTCGTAAGGATTTGAAAACTTGGCTATTCTAGGATGTATCTGTCTAGGCCTCCTGCATGCTACATAGCGCTGGAAAACCCCAAGGGGTAGCTAGCTACGCGCTTTACAAAACAATAATAATAATAAAATGGATTAAAACCGTTTCTCAATCCCATGTCATGGAGAAACCGTCAGAGGCCAAGTGGATCGAGGGGTGTGCTTCGAGACCAGGGGCAGTGAAGGATCATGCGAAAAGTATACGTTGGCTTCTATTTGTAAGAAAACAAGTTTATTTCTTCACTGTAGCTTTGTGATAAAAAAACATGCTTCTCAAACTATGTGGCAAAAACGGAATACTTTTTAAATGTGGTAAAAACCTCATACATTAAAATACTATAACACAGTAAAATCTGTGGACAGAGTGCTTGGATGTCGGGCATGAAAGAAGCTACGTTCCATACCCAAGAGTCTTCTCCACATGGCCAAAAGCTTTGTGCAGTGTGTTTTCAGGCATGGGGGTTGGGAACAGGGCATGGGTAGAGGCCAACCCTTTGTCCACACTGTGTCTGAGGCCCCTTCTGTAATACCATTGTGCCCCGTGCGCCCACAGCGGGTGAACACATCATTTGCGCACCCGTGGCACAATGTAGAATACGGCCCATGGTCTTAGTTTCTGTTCAAGGAATTGTGTCATAAATGTTTAAAAGAAGTTACATTTTCCCCTCAATTCTTGCAAGCATATATTGTACCAGTAAATAGTCCAAAAAACACGAAATAAATGCAGTGTCAGATTGTGTAAAATCATGGTGCAAAGCAATCTTGCATCAATTCTGGGAATTGTTGCATCATTGGCAGGCATTTTGCTGCCATTTATCCTGATGTCATTTGCAAAATCATTTGCACTGACTGACTCATGCAACAATAACATTTTGTACCAAATGCCTGCTGCAAAATCCAGTTCAACACTGCTGTAAAATTGCCAAGAAGCATGTAGAAATTGCCTGTCATTCGAGATATTTATGTGAAAATAGTGCAATTTAGGTGTGTTCGTTCCCTTAGTTTGTATGTATGCACAACAATACAATGAACTTAAAAAATATTTAAGAACTTAGGTAAAAACTTAGGGGCATATTATCAAGGGCTTTATCGCCGCTTTAGCGGCACTTTTTGCCGCTAAAGCGGCGATAATTTTATCGCCCTATTAGCAAGCTGTCGCTAACAGGCGTTAGCGACAGCTTTCAGGCGTTAGAGGCCGCGTTTTCCATCGCCTTGCATGTCAGCGATAATTATCGCTAATGACATGCAAGGAAGGCGTTCCCTACTAAAAGCGACTGAATACAGTCGCTAACACCACTACCCCCTATTAGCAAGGCAGGCGAAGCGATAAAATAATTCGCGCTAAGCGCGTTTATCGCTAGATTTTAACACCTGCTAGTGAGGATGACTTACCTGTTTGAAGTATAGGAGGTGGATTCTACTGCTGAATCCACCTTGGCGTTAATGCGAGAATATCGCTGGTTTTCCAGCGATATTCTCGCATTATGCCGCTATCGCTGGAATAATAATCGCCATAGCGCTAATTGTTGCTAATACAGCGTTAGCGTGGCGATATATTCCAGCGATAGCTGGCGATAAAATATTTCGCGCTAAGCGCGCTCTGCGATATTTATTGCATTTTGTTGCTAATATGGCCCTTATTTTTAACTCTGCTCCTTGGAAATGTAAACACGCAGGGGAACCAAAGCTTGTGTGTGGGTAGCTAGGAGTACTTTGCAGTTTCATCAAATGGAATGGCATTTTCATTCACATAGCTTACAGGGATCTGTAATCATGTGAATGAATCATGTTTTAGAAGTGCACATTTTTAAGAAGTACAGTCACCTGAGCTTCAATAATGCCACCAAAAGTTCAGCTCTAATGTGTGTTGTTGCAGGAATTGTTTGACCTGCGCAAGCAAGCCTTCCACCAAGGTCCTCATTCTGCTGTGTGTGCTAATCCAGATAAAGATATAAACTCCCATTTGGCATGAATCATGGTTCCAACTTGTGCCCACCAAGGGCTTTAGACACGTGATTTGCGACAGGTGAAACCCAGCACACATTATTTGGGAAAACCGTGCAAACCCACTTACATTGATCAGAATACGGATGTAAATAAATATGAACACTTTATAAAGATTCTGTGAATTTACTAGTAAATATGACCTTCATCTAGTCTTTACCAAGCCCTAAAATTAAGTAGGTTTTACCCAATGTGACAAACCACTCTCATAAAGTTCACTTTTTATTGTATATTTAACAAACAATAGCAGCCATCATATTGCGCCCTGTCACTCACTGACATGTGGAACTCTATTTAGCAGCAATAATTTGAAGGAAACATTTCCTGTAAGGGTAAACCAGGCTCTCACATTGACTCGTAGGAATTCTGATTAACTCTTACTTACAAAACTGCTTAAGCTTCGATGATTTTTTAGGGCAATTAATGTATGTGCAGCTCTCTTTAGCTCCCAACACAACATTTAAATGGGGTTGAGGTCTGGATTTGACTTGGCCGTTCCAAAGTCTTGACTCTTTCTCTTGCTTTTTAGCTAATCGATTAAAGATTTACTGGTGTGTTCTCAGTCATTGTACTATCGTATGAACTCTTTGGGCTGTTCAAAACAATGTTATATATTCCTCTAGAATATGATGGTATAGAGATGAATTCATGATGTACTCAATGTTTGTGAATTGTTCAGTTTCCTCCACTGCAAAGCAGGACAAATCATCTTCCCTCCAACACTATGCTTGAAGCTTGGTTGAGGTTCTTGATTTGGTATGCATTGTTTGGTGTTTGCCAATCATTTTGCTGTGTATTGCAGCCAAACAACTCACGTTTGTCTCATCTGTTGAGAGGACATTGCTCTAGAATGCTTGCGCCTGTCAGGTATGATCTTTGTGAAGAGAAGGTGTTATCTCTTGGCTAAACTTTCAAAAAGAGTTACATGCTCAGTCTTGTAGTAATGGTAAAATCAAGAACTGTAGTATTTGCTATATTAACAGAGGACTGTAAGCTCCTGGACATGGCTGTACAAGGTTCCTTTCAGTCTATTGGAGCATCCTACATTTTATCTGGCAACTGTCTTGAACTTTCTACATTTGTTAATAATATTTATTACGGTGTATTGATGGGCTCCATATTATTGGAAACTAGTCTTTTAAATCTTATCACATTGCTCAGCAGCAAGCACGTCTTTGTTTGACCCTGTCGCAAATAACTTTAGATCTAAGCATCATGCACGATTGCTGCAGACCCAATGGACAAACTTTGTGAAACATAAGCACATAAGCACTTGTTTAGCCGAAGCTTATTCTAATCACCTTTTTTATCAGGCAAGGAAGCAATAATGGGCACTTACTTTACGCACAAGGCTTCTGAATGTTGACTGATTTTATTGTTTTATAAACAATGAAAAAGTAACATTTGTTTGTGTTATTTATCATGCGAGGTTAGAGGGTGTACTTTCTTTCCACATTGCTGTAGAGGAATCCATGCACAAGAAGCGCAATACCCTATTCCACAGGTCTACATTCAGTATGAAGTTCAAATTGTGCATATAAAATACACCATACTGTACGTTATCAATATTTACTGGGTGCATAATTGGCACCATGAAGGGCAAGGGCCTCAAAAAGATGGTCTAGGTTTTGAGTAATGTGACCACCCACCTAAAAACCAATCTCAAAGAAATAAGGATTGTAATAGTAACAAATGGCACTATAGAAGCTGAAGTGTTGATACCCATATTCAATGAAACAGTAACGGATTGCAAGGGATATATTTTCAAACCTGATCAGTGCTTAAAACAACATACTAATATGGCACCATGAAGCTGGTGTGATTTAGCTAACCACTAACTCTTCTTATTAGACAGTATTGCAATGGGAAAAGAATGATCATGAACAGATTTCTTCACTTTCTGATATACTGCCTCTCCTGGTAATATGTTTATAAAATGCTGAGCTTGAAACAATATTTAGTGAGAAGTCCTGAATTAATTCCTTCAAAATATGACTGTCAGAGAGTAGGTTATTACTCTGAGAAGGTGGAACCCTTCCCAACTTAATAATCACAACCTAGTTAGGGATTAACACAAGTCTCAATGTACATTCTACTGAACCCTGGTGTTAGACCTGTCATCCCTAGGGTGGTCTTCCCCGAACCTTTTTGCATGCTTACCTCCACTTTTTGCTGTATCTTTTTATTGGCCTTAGGACTCTGAGCACTTTATTACTGCTAACCAGTGCTAAAGTGCATGTGCTTCTCCCCTAAACATGGTGACATTGGTGTATACCCAATTGGCATATTTATTTTTTACTTATAAGTCCCTTGTATATTGGTATACCATATACCCAGGGCCTGTAATCTAAATGATTCTAGTGGATGTGCAGCACTGGTTGTGCCACCCACACAAGTAACCTTTCAAACCTGTCTCAGGCCTGTGCGTGCAGTTTACTGCCAATTCGACTTGGCATTTAAAATCACTCGCCAAAACTGAAACTCCCCTTTTATTACATATAAGTCACCCCTATGGTAGGCCCTTGGTAGCCCTAAGGGCATGGTGCCATGTAACCAAAAGGTAGGGCATATACTTTTTAAGTTTTACATGTCCTGGTGGTGACAAACAGCTAAATTAATTTTTCACTACTGTGGGGCCTACTCCTCTCATGGGCTAGCTTTGGGAATTCCTAAAAACACTTTTGAGTTGTAATTCCTGATGGAATAGTAATGATAAATTCTCTTTACTGGTGAAGTTGGAATTAACATTACTGTTTTAGAAATGCCACTTTTAGAAAGTGAAAAAGAACAGAGCATCTAGCTATCATATTATCATGCTGTTTTCTACTTTAACAGACTAAGACCAACCACTGATTGCATTGGTCTTCATAGTTTATTTACTTATCTTTTGATACTGTTTTCGGAAGACCATTTCATTTTATCTTTTAAACCAGAGACAGGAAAAACACTGTTCGTTTTGACAATAAACATGCAAACAAACTACAACAATATCACAAACATTACAAATACACAAAAATGGATTGATTGCAAATGAATTACTGTATTCAACCAGTCATTATTTTCACAGCAACAATAAACTCTATTTTGAGTTCAGTTAGTAATTCCTCTGTACGTTGCTGACCAATGGGAACAAATGTTCAAGAGAAACACAAGGGATATGCAATTCCTAAAGGTGCAGGGGAAAGGGAGGTCTTTCTAAAAAGTGCCCTCACACACCCCGAAGGATGTCATGCTTCATCATTGGGCCTGCTCCTCGTCGGGCCGGCGCTGCAATGCCCGACGGGCACCCGCGAAGGGACTCTTTGGCGGAGATCTTTTGGTGATGAAGCAGTAGGGTGAGTGCGGGTGTGTGGGCTAGGTAGTGCGGTGAGTGTGATGATAAAATAGGTTTAGAGCATCCCTAACAAATGTATTTTATTCACAGGGAGCACGAGCCTAGATAAAAATAGTGAGCCCCAGCTGGATATAATGATCCTATAGGGCTAGTGTGGTGCATAGGGTCGACATGTTTCATGCCAAAGTAACCCCTAACGGGTCTGGTGGCACTTCATCAGGACCAAAAAGGGAATTTGTAGTACTCTAGCGCTACCGCAGTGCTGGTTCATAAATAAGTGTAGTGAACTAGTAACCAGATGCAGTGAAGTGAACCGGGTCCAATTGACCCTGCGGAAGAAGACCCCTTGGTCAGTGGGGTTATGTTGACGGGGGTTACAGAGCACTTCGTTGCTCTGATGGACAGGCGGAGATGCAACTAGCTTCAATCCTACCCCGGCTCCGGGCCCAGTGAAATGTTCAAGCTCATAAGGTGTGCGGTCTGTCAAACAGATCCCTTAGAGCGGATCCTATTTCCATACTAATGTTTCCCAAATGGTGAAAAGTGCAGACGCGTTTCAAACCTCAATATTATTCTTGGGATTTTCCTCAGGTCTATGACTGGATGTTATCTGCTACATCTTTCATCTTTATGTCTTTCTCTTAATCAATGAAAATGCAACGCTCATGTCGTCAACCATCCGGTTTCCCAGTGCGTTCGAAAGGATTTTGAGCAGGGGAACTCCTCGTCTTCACCAATTGATGTGTGTTTTTTGTCAACTCCGATCCACATAGATGGCAGTTTTAATTACATTTTCTTTGGCAGTTCTTCCTTCTATGTTGTTTTTACATTTCCTCCAACTGAATTTTAGAAAGTGGACATTTCTCTGCTCTTACTGCTCTGTGTGACTTGCCGCCTGTCTCCAAATACACGTCTAGGGTGGGTGACAGCTACACTTTGCGCATTCCCTCTAGACAGCCACAAACGCAGGAAGGGTGGGTGTGACAGAGAACTCATCTTCATTCATCTGCATTCTGATAGCTCTTCCTGGGCAGGAAGAGGGAGGGGGAGGGGGAACAGACACACCTAAATAGGCATTGTTCTGTGTCCCACACAAAGGTCTGATTACCCCCCCCAGATATCCTGTCAGACAGGGCTGGGGTGAAAGGGGACCTGTGCACTTCAAATGCCTGCTTTGAAGTCACCCCCGCTTTAAAGGCACATTTGGGTATAAGTACTGGGGCTCTGACCCTACCAAGACAATACACTTCTGGACCTGTGAAGAACTCTGCCAGGAATAAAGACTGTTGTTCTACAAGGATTGCCACTCTGCCTAACCACTGCTCTAAAGGAACTGTTTTCTGCTTTTCTGAGCTGCCCTGCTGCCTGCTGATCTCTGCCCTGCTGAGGACAAGGACTGCATCCATCTTACTTGAACCCAGAGTGACTCCAAGGGCTTGCTGGCTTGTCTCCTGTTCTGAAGTCTCAGGGCCATTAAAGACTTTCTTCAACTCTGCAACAGCACATGGACTCTGCCATCTGTGAGTCCTGCCAAGTGGTGCCAAACCTGTCCTGGGCCCTTGAAAGGTGATTTCTGCTGCTCAGAAGCATCAAAATCAATGCAGTGACGACTTTGCACCGATCTGAACTGACGCATTGTCCTTTGATGCCGACGCAGGAGCCGATCATCAACATCGCCTCGACAGAGTGCGCAGCTTGATGACAACGGAGAGCGCAGCTCAATGACAATGCAGTGCCTGCATCGTGAAGGGGTTCAATGCCAAAGCCATCGTAGACTGCGATGATCAGCGCTGACACTTTGCTTTCAACCATGGGATGGACGATGACGCCGCCTCACATCGAATCTTTGGCGTTGACGGTTTCTCCCTCCAAGGTACTGTGTCAGCAAGACCTGCCTGAGTTCTGTAGCCAGCCAGTCCTCCATAGAGGTCGCCCTTCACTTTGGATTTACCCCGGTCCAGTGCGACCTCAAGTAACCCCTTAGTGCTATTAACTTCTAAGCACTATTTTTGGTTTATATTTTTAACAATTCATAACTCCGGTTCTACCTATTGGATTTTTATAGTTTTGGTCTTGACTTTCTCATAAAAACATTCTTGAGTTTTCTAAACCTGTGTGGAGTATTTTTTCGGATTTTGGAGTATTCATTGTGTTACTGTGTGTATGTGTGTGCATTGCACAAATCCTATAAACATTGCCTCTTTAGATAAACCTGACTGCTGTGTGCCAGGCTACCAGAGGATGAGCACAGTTTATCTTTTAATGTGTATCTAGCTTACCCTGAGTTGAGTGGTGGTTTCTGCCTGGCCAGGGTGCACACCTCAGCCAACCAGGAAACCCATTTCTAACAGTACTGTACTCTGGCACTACGAGATACAAAAAAAGTCATGGTATTTACAAGAGCACTATTGCTATAAATTGTTCCCATTATGAGCGATAGAATATTCATGAAATCATAAAAATGTAGACGTAGGCATCAAATTGATAAAATAGGCACTTTAAACACAACCAAATTACCCTCACAATTGGACAGTTTTTGGTGAAGGAGGCAGGGGTGTCATCTCATAGGAATAGGTGAATTGCACATCTTCCGGAAGAGGATGGTTTTTGGTACAACTGTAAATTACAATACATCACTTTGCAGTCTAAAATACAATGGGAGTGAGCTCCAAAGCATGATCTCTATGGATGTAAGATTCCTCTCCCTCATTTCTTGTAAACAAATGTCTGAAAAGACAATAAGTTGTGATGTGAAAACCCTAATTTTCTCGATGGGTGGCACATGTCAAATAACTTAGCCAAGTAAACCAGTGATTGACTATGTAACGAACTATAGGTGGTACAGATGAATTCGAAGCTTGTTTATTCCTTTACAGGCAGCCAATAGAGGGACTTTAGAAGGGGCATGTCATGGCTGTATCATTTCAGTCCAGCTCTTTAAACTTGGTGATTAATTTATTTGAAAGGATGATATTGGCATAAGAGATCTGCAAGCATTACAGCAATTTTCAAAAATTGGAGAAGGAGACCATGAAAACCTCTTAGGAGACTTTAGAGGTAGAAAGCCAATGGCTTTAAGTGGGGCAGGTCCTGGAGGGCCTCAGAGTTGGCAGTTATTAAAACATGACTTTTGAACAGGTCTCTGTCGGCCTCTATATTCATGTCCTTTATTTTAGTAGCAAAAAGACATTGATTTTTGCGCATTGACTGTGAAAACCCATATGGTGTTCCATGTCTGAAATGCAATCCCTGTTTTACTTCATCTTCCTCTCCCAAGGAGTGTTTTTTTTTTTGAAGATGTTGTGTTTTTATACCTTTCTTCCATTCAACAAATGTCTCTTGCATACTTGGACTAAGTCACCTCCAAGTGTCTGAGGGAGTTCAGGTTGTGGATGGGTCACGGTGCGTGTTTTGCAAGTTCCTGTCAGTGGATCATAAAGGTGTGCAGAATCATTGGACTCTATGGGGAGTACACAAAGCGATGATCGCATATGTGGTAATTGTTATTGTAGAGAAGTGTGTGAATGAGGTACACAGCTGTCAAAATAGGAACAGCAGCAAAGGAAAAAAAAATGCAGGGAGTGGGTATGCTCTATGCATTGAGGGAAGTGAAGTGGAGATCAAATGAAGCACATACAGAAGGAAAGAGTTAAAAGGCAGTGCTGAAAATGAAAGAGACAATGTGTGAGATATGCAGATGGAAGATTTTAGAAAGATTTTGGGAAAAAAAGGGTGCAAGGGTGTAAAGAGTGAGAGTCTGAAGAGGAAAGTAGTGTGAAGAGGAGAATGCGACTGTCTGAGACACTTCAAAGATCACTACCCCTCCACAGAACTTAGTACTATTTACTTCATTGTTGTTATTCATTTATCTGATACAGCTAGCAAGCACTGACAAAGCTAATAGTTCTAGCTTAGTTCAGTGATGTTTTAGGATTGTTGGATGATATGCCTGGATGTATTAACAGAAAACTCACAGAGGGTCACATGGTATGCTGTGTGAAGCACAGGATTTTAGTTTACATGTTTTAGGCCATACCCGTAAATACATAGGCCAAGCCTCTTGGAAAGGATTCCTAATTACTCATCTTTTTCTGTGCTCATTTGAGAGACTCCATCTAATTTCATCCCGCTTAAAGCCCTGGAAAATCCAATTTGCAGATAGCTTTTATTTAGGAAGTGAAGCAAAATTTGTGGTGGAGCAACACGCCTATGTTCTGGGTTCAGGTACTCAAGACCAGGGACTTGGGTCAAGAAAAAGTAAGCAGATTGACCATACCAAGGAGGAGCATTTAATTTTTCTTACCATTGGGGCTTGACCATTATTTCTATATCCAGCACTGCCTACGGAAATAATAAGTTTCGGTATTGTGTGAAATATTAGTAATTTTGCCCATTAATTCATCCATATCGAAGCACCAAGAATACAAGTGTTAGACATGAGGGTTAGAAATTTAAATAAAGAAAATAATAAAAAAATGAACCACAGACTATGGTGAAAGACATTTCGGAACAAATTCCAGCCCACTGGCAGACTAGGAGAAAATAGAATAGACACATTTACAGACTGTTCTTCAGATTAGTAGGAAAAAGCAGACGAACAGTAGGAGCTAAAGCTGGCCTTTATAGGAATTTGAGGGATCTTACTAACATGAAGGAGATAGAATTAGCCTTTGCTTTTAATGTAATAAATGAAGACTCAGACTCCCAGATAGTTATAAGATTGTGTAGCTTCCAATTGATTCTGCCCAAGATACCATCTAAATTTACTGGATTGTTTTGCCAACTCTATTATCTTTGCTTTGGTGCAGTGGATGGATGTTTAAGTGATTCTGGCAGTTATAAGCATTATAATTTTCTAGGGGGTGCTACAGAGTATATAGTGTTATCTGAATACATCAGATAAGAAACATATTTTCCTCCTACTTTCATAAGAAGCAATTTTGCCACCTTAAACGTTCACCAATTTAGCTGTGCAAATCATAAGTTTTATGGGACCATTTGTTACTGTTCCCAGGGGGTGTAACATAGTGGCTAAAGCTGCCAACTTTGGTTCATGGGACCTATGTATGACAAAGGCTACACCAACTCAAAGGAACTGCACATATGGCGACGAGCCGGGCCTGAACCAGGGTTGAGGTATGGTGTGCTGTGACCTTCTGTGGAAGACCAGTGTGGAATTGGCTGGCCCGGGACACAGTCCCGGAAGCACTAGAGTGCTTCTGAGGTTGTCCCAGCAATTGCGGCAGCCCCGCCCATAAAAAGTGCTGTGAGGCGGCGAGCGGGGTCTCTTTTTCCTGCCCACCGCCTTAGACAGGACACCCCGTCCATCCCCTATGAGCAGAGAACACCGCTTATCACCCGCATTTTTCTTTGTTTTCCCACACACCATCCCAAAGCTAACAGTACGGGGTAGGGCAGCTTTGGGTGGTTTCTGCTCTATAATGTATGGATAGCGATAGAATTATGCTAGGTTGCATGTGGCGCAAGGCCAGTGTATTACTTTATAGATTGTCATTTCTAACTATAATTTTCTCATCCAGGTTTCATCTGTACCTTGTATTTATTTTGCTAGGAGGTGAGGTCATGATTGGTGGGAAAGTTTGGGTCCATATAAGGCACCCTTTTTCTTTTACACCAAAATAACAACAGTGTAACTTGACCCTCCAAGGGGTGCTGCAGCGAGTTGAAAAGAGGTTGCAGGGTCACATGGCATTGGAGGCGGCTGTTGACACGCAATCCTTACCTGCCAACCACCTGCGCAGGTGCATTTGGCGCATCCTAGCACAGGCCCATGAGGGGAGACAAATGATGGGTATAGTGGGTGCCCGAGGGAGGTATCGTAGCAGGCAGACTGGCCCCTTGCACAGGAGTATCCCGGTATGGGAGATCGGTGGGTGGGGTCCTCCCATAAGAAGGGACACACCCATGTCCAACTTTGGGCAGACACGGGTTCGAAATTTAAATAAAAAAATAATCAAAAATGCACCCCACACTATGGTGAAAGACATTTCAGATCAAATTCCAGCCTACTGGCAGACTAGTAGGAAATAGAATAGACACATTTACAGACTGTTCTTCAGATTTGTAGAAAAAGCAGACGAAAAATAGGAGCTAAAGCTGGCCTTTATAGGAAATTGAGGGATCTTACTAACATAAAAGAGAGAGAATTAGCCTTTGCTTTTAAAGGGACAAATCATGACTCAGACTCCCAAATAGTTATAAGATTTTATAGCTTCCAATTGATTCTGACCAAGATACCATCAGCGCAACCTAGCACCGGCCCTTGAGGGGGGACAAATGATGGGTGTAGGAGATGCCCGAGGGTGGTATCCTAGTGGGTAGATGGACTCGTTGCACAGGAGTATCCCGGTAAGGGAGATTGGTGGGTGGGGACCTCCCATAAGGAAGGACCAACCCGTGTCCAGCTTTGAGCAGACATGGGGTGTTAAGAGGAAAGGACACTAGGACCAGTTATGATCTCACCCAAAAATACATTTTAAGGATGCGCAGGAACAAAAATGTAGTTATTGTCAGTAAATAAATGTATTAGTGTCTTTGTTAAGGCTGGGCATTGATTCCAGTAAACCAACTGTACAATTGTGGGTTACTGTGCATTAACATAAAAGTGTTTTGTCTTGTATGTATGTGTAAATAAATATGGCTGGGGGTTTTACTACCCCCTAATTCAAAAAAGGAACTTGTTTGTGTCTTGACAGATGTCAGGGGTGTTTGGGGGAGGGGGTCAGTTAACCTGGGGCATTGGCGATACCTGGCCATATGAATTCGACCTTGGTGCTTGACTCTGCATCTTGTGATCTTGAGAAAATGACTTATTCTACCTGTACCAAAACATGCTAAATTCGGAGTTTGAGATGTAGTTGTTCAATCCCCAAATAATTGTACACTACCTTATAGATTGTCTCCTGTTCCCCCAGTAATGTTAAGTGCTCAGTTGCTTCTTAGTTAGGATAGCGCTATATAAATACCATTGTAGCATTGACAGGAGGCTAGGATTAATCATTGAAGAATTCAATGTCTCCCTTGAAATGGATTAGATCACTTAATCAGAGGCAGAGGATTATTCAATAAAACTTGTAACAAGGGGAACTTTTTATGAACTCTGCCATATTTAAAGGCATTATCATTAATGCAACAAGATTGTCACTTGACAAACACTCAGGCCAAAAAAACTAGTCGAACACCAGCTCCATTGATCAATTCATATAGCTCCTTCAGAAGAAAGTTTGCAAAAAAAGTCAGCATCTGTATCCAGTAAAGTGAGTGATAATTAGTGTCATTTCCTCATTCTTGAAAATGGTGCAAAGAAAAGACGCTGTCATAAATCAAGGATGTGTTGTCTTTTTCTGTCAAAGTTCAATAAATATATTTAAAAAAAGGAAAAATAGTCAACAACAAAAAAATCAGGGATGGGGCTTCTCCGGCAATTGCTGCAAAAGAAAGCAAAGAAACGGGCCTAAAAATAACATCCAGTTTGGTTAAAGTAAATGGAAAATCCATTTTGCTCTTTTGCGTTTAATGACCATATTTTGCATATCAAATCTATTTTAGCTCCTCTGAGTAGGCGCCCCCCACGCCTAGGGTAGGGGCGCCCTTAGTAGCGCCACGGAACCGAGCCTCCTCCGGGGGCTGGGTGAGGAGGGGGACCAATGGTGACGTCACTGTGATACGTAAAGGAAACCGAAACTCAGTGGTAGATTATTTAAGGCGGTGTCCCAGGGGTCTCGTCCTCTTTGTCTTCTTGTACCCCAGGGAAGCCGCATGAGCGTCGTCACGTCAACGAGGAGTGAGGCGGAGTGTGTCACGGTGGGTTCAAGTGGGCCGTGGCGTAGCGCAAAATATCATCAAGGTGCTGATTTGATCCCCATACGGGTCAATTGGTATAGGGTAACATACCTGATTACGAGGGCTTAAGCATCAGTGCATCGTCTTTGGGCCGGGCAGGGGGTCGAGCCTCAGCGTACGCGCGTTAAAAATGATGCACTGTTTGTTAAATGGAGCAGCGTTCACTAATGTTGGTAGTTCGGTTCTTTTGGTTGGGGAAGCCAGGTATGGTGGCCAGGGCGCGCAACAGCTTGAATAAAATTAATAAGTGGTGTCGGACAGGTACTGAGGCCGCTACGTTAGCCGACCGCGGTGGGAAATTGATTTGGTCTGGAGGCTGCTGCGATTGGCAGAGGGGGTGCCTGTATGTGGATGGGAGGAGACCGCTCGGGAGTGAGGCCGCGTCCGTGTGTGAATGGGTGTGGCTAAGCCGGCTGAGCGGTCGATTTTCGATACCAGGGGCCAGAGGTTTGAGACTCCAACTTTCCATTTTAATGTTTTTGGGGAAGGGTAGTCGGTATCATTTAATTTAGCTGGTTCAGTTGTGACAAGGTATGAAAATCTTACCGTCTTTTCTTATGTGATGGGGGAGGCAGCATATGCACTTCTTATGTGGAAACGGAGTAGGTCTGGAGGCTGCCGCGACTGGCGGAGGGTGCGCCTGTATGTGGAGGGAAGGGGACCGCTCGGGAGTGGGGCCGCGTCTGTGGATGAAGGGGTGTGGCTAAGTCGGCAGAGCGGTCGACTTCCGATACCTGGGGCGAGAGGTTCGAGACTCCAGCTCTCCATTTTAATGTTTTGGAGAAGGGAAGTCGGTATTATTTAATTTAATTTGTGCAGCTGTGGAAAGTATGACAATCTAACCGTCTTATCTTATGAGACGGGGTGGAAGCAGCATATGCATTTCTCATGTGGATCCGCTAAATATAGCTTAACTGGGCAGAGCTCAGGGGACACTCCCCTCCAATAAGGTGCAGTAGAAAATCTGAAGGATGGTAACCTTCGGGGGGAGGGCGGCTGTATGGAGGAGGTTGTATAAGGGGTGGGCCCAGGCGCACAGGGGATGTTTTTTTGTTGTTGTTTTTTTTTGGGTGCAGTTCATGGGTGCGGCACGGATGGGGCTGATGTTCATTTCAATTACTGAAAGGGTGGACTTCTTTTTGGCGAGACTTATACTGTGGGCAGGTGATATGTGGTGCAGATTTTGCAAAAGTATTTCTAGTCTAGGTGTTTAACACAATGTCTTTTGTTTCTGGCTAGTAGGTTCCATGGCGCCAAAGCGCGCACACGCAAATCCCGGGAAGTGTGCATCTCTGGAGGATTTCCACGCCCTGAGCGAGCTTTGGATGGCGGCAAAGCGGCATGGTATGGAGGCAGTGCTGCAGAAGTTGGCAGGCGAGCCAGAGCAACAGCCAGACGATGGGGCCCCAAAGCGACAGAGGAAGGTCCCACTTCGTTATAGAGAGGAGCAGCAGGACAAGCCCTGCGCGCAGCCTGAATCAGTAGCCACAGAGGGGGGTGAGTCAATTGCTCAGGACAGGGCCGCTCGCAGCCCGGACCAGGCGGCGCAGGGGCCAGAACTTGACATAAGTGTGGGCGCAGTGGGGCAGACCATAATGGCGATCTCAACATCTGTGGGTTCACCACAGGTAGGGGGAGCGCCAGTAGTAACACAAGCGGCAGGGAGCGCTGCGGCCCACCAGCCCCCGGTATTGACGGGGGGCACCGGTGCTGCCACCTCATGGGCCAGGCATGGCGACAGGAGCACAAGGGGGGTCGCAAGCAGCAGGGAGCGCGGCTGCCCACCAGTCTCCGTTAATGACGGGGGGCGCCGGTGTCACCACCACCCGGGAAAGTTACGTTGACAGGAGCACAAGGGGGGTGGCAGCGCAGGTGTGGGCACAATCTGGGGGGAGGACGGAGACAGTGGGGTTGGGTGTAGCTCAGCCTTCTCCCACGCAGGTGACAGTGGGGGCGAGCGTAGTCCAATTGCCTCCAGTAGTGACCCCTTTGATATTTGGGTCTGCCTCCTTGGTGCTGGCCCCTTCTTCAGCAATTTCATGGCACGTTCCGGTGGAGACATGAGAAAAGATTCACAAGGGGGAATTTGTGAACGTCTTTGACTTGATCAATGCGGGGGTGGTCCCAAGTAGGCCAAGAGTTGGAGAGGAGAGCGAGTTAAAGCCAAAGACGGTGTGGGTAGAGTGGTCCTTGAGGAACTGGGTGACAGAATTTTCCATTTACGTGGCAATCCTGACTGAGAAAACACCATTGTTAGCCCCACAATTATTTGGGTACATGTCCCTCATACATGGGGTGGCATCCGAGTTCCAAGGGTCAGCGTAGATGCAGTACGACATTAAGTTTAGGCAGATGAAAGTGGTTAGGCCAGAAATAGCTTGGGACCAGAGGGAGATCAATATTTGGCATGCAGAGTTCAATATGTCTCAAGCAACGGGGAGGGCGGCTCAGTCCTTTCGATTCGACAGAAGTGGGGGAGACAAAAAACGTGCCTGCTGGCAGTACAACAAGAAGGAATGTAGCAAGGGGGCAGCATGTAAGTTTAAACACATTTGCTATTTCTGCGGGGGGGAAGGACACCCAAGGTTTAAGTGTTTCAAAAAGCATGGCAAGCAGAGAGAGCAAACAACCCCTAAGAGTCGACTGCCCCACTAATAGTGCAAAGCTCCCTTCCCCAATTCGCCTGCACGTTCTCATGCATCTACTCAGCAAATATACAAACAACAAGGATGCACACATGCTGTACTACGGTTTCAGGGACGGGTTCTGTATTCCTTCATTCCTTCCCACGCACCCCCCACATCAGTCCCACCAAAGAATCAATTGTCAGTTTTGCAGCAGCATGACTTGGTCCGGGACAAGATTATGAGAGTGGTGCATACGGGGAGGGTGGCGGGTCCTTTTAGTTCTCCACCATGCGCAACCTTGGTGTGTTCGCCCCTGGGGCTGGTTCCAAAGAAAGAGCCTGGCAAATTCCGCTTGATTCACAACCTCTCTTACCCCACTGGGTTATCTGTCAATGATGGGTGGGACCCGACACTATGCGCAGTACGATATACCACCGTTGACGAGGCCAATTGCAAAACTACAGAGATTAGGCAAGGGGGCCCTAATGGCAAAGTCAGACATAGAGGCGGCCTTCCGCCTTCTACCTGTCCACGCAGAGGATACTCGCTTGCTTGGTTTTACTTTTGAAGGTCAGTACTTCCTTGACTTATGCATGCCCATGGGGTGTTCCATAGCGTGTTCTGTGTTTGAGACATTCAGCAGATTCCTGGAGTGGGCAGTGAGGGACTTGGTGTCATCGGACGATGTGGTGCATTACCTAGACGACTTCCTGTTCATGGGTCCCCCTGGTGACCGGGCATGTGGGAGGGCCCTGCAGGGTTTCCGACAGCTTGCTCAGGCATTGGGGGTTCCGTTAGCTGAAGACAAGACGGAAGGCCCCACCACATGTTTGTGCTTTCTGGGTATTGAGATAGACTCGGTTGTTGGGGAGTGTAGGCTGCCGCAGGACAAGGTGAGGGCATTCAGTGATGTGGTGAACACCTGCATAGCGGCCAGGAAGGTTACGCTACATCAGCTGCAGGTCTTGGTGGGGGAATTGAATTACGCTTTGAGAGTGATTCCCATGGGGAGAGTTTTTTCAAAGAACATAGCGCGAGCAATGACCGGCTTACAGGCTAAGCACCACTACACCAGATTGTCTGCAGAGGTCAGAGAGGACTTAGAGACATGGAAGGGGTTCCTAGATAATTTCAATGGAACATTTATGTGGCAGCAACCAGCCCGAAGCAGCAGAGAGATAGCCCTTTACACAGACGCGGCTGGCAGCATTGGTTTTGGGGCAGTGTTGGGCTCTAGGTGGTGCATGCAGCATTGGCCTGGGGAGTGGATTGCATCTGGGCTCACACGCAACGTTACCTTTCTAGAATTGTTTCCCATCATTGTCGCCCTGCACATTTGGGGGGCATCAATAGCGAACACCAGAATAATTTTTGGGTCAGACAGCATGTCGGCGGTCACGGCCATCAATAATCAGAGTGCGAAATGCCTTTGGATGCTGCGGTTGCTGAAGTATCTTATTCGCCTATGTCTTTTGCATAATGTGCATTTTTCTGCCAAACATGTACCGGGTGTGGATAATGCAGTGGCTGATGCTTTGTCTCGATCTAAGTTGGCAGAGTTCAGGGCACGGTGGCCGCAAGCGGACGAAGTGATGGCGGACTTCCCAGAGGAGTTGTGGAGGCTTGGTGCCCCATTGCCACAGACCTAATTGCAGCAGCGTTGGCACCCAAGACAAAACGTATGTACGAGAAGGCTTGGGGGGTGTACAACGCAACGTTCAGGTCAGGCGCCGACGCAGACAGGTTCACCCCGGAGGGAGTGCTGGGTTTTCTGGTGAGGCAGATGGATGGGGGGGAAATCCCTGTCGCTAGTGCGCCAGCAACTGTCCGCCATTGCCTTCTTTGCTGGGTTACAGGGAGTCAGGGATCCTACCAAGGACTTTAGGGTACGAAAGACCATCAGAGGTTGGGAACGCATTGTACCGGGTGTTCAAGACAATAGGTGACCTATAAGCATGGAGAGGCTAGGGAGGCTTTTGGGGGCCTTACAGCAGGTGTGTCGGTCCCTATATGAATTAGAGCTATTCAGCCTTGCATACGTGCTGGCCTTCTTTGGGGCCTTGCACATCTCCGAGTTGGTAGCATCATCAAAAAAGGGTGAAGGGAGGCTAGGCATGGCGGATGTCCGCTTGGAGGTAGGGGCGGCCATCTCGAGATCAGAAGGTCTAAAACAGACCCGCTAGGGAAAGGCACATGGGTGACATTGCACGCGGTGCACGACAACGTGTTTTGCCCAGTGGCATTGGCAAGGGATTACCTCAGGGGACGCCCCGTGGTGGCCTCAACCAGGCTTCTAGTACACAGGGATGGGTCACCAATGACGCGATACCGGTTCACTCAGGTGTGTATGCGGGCGTTGGCCTACCTGGGTGAGGATTCCACACAGTTTAGTTCTCATTCCTTTCGCATCAGGGCGGCCACCAGAGCAGCGGTGATGGGCCTGCCAGCAGAAGCAATCAAAAGGGTGGGTCGATGGCGGTCAGCATGTTTTGAGTGGTACGTGCGGCCAAATCTCATGTAGAGGGAGGAAGGATGCCCGGGGGCACACCAGTTTTGGTCATGACAGCAATTCTTTCTCTCTTTCAGTTGATGCCTGGAGCCCAGTACACGTATGTTGGTGTGGGCATTCTTTGATTCGCAGAGCGGAGCAGCAATTCCGCGGGTCCAGTCTGGCGGAAGCACCAGTGGCCGCTGGGTTTGCATACCATTGGATTGGGGTGGGGGGTCTAAGATTACAGGATCTGTTTGGTCAGCTTGAACAAGCATTAGTATCTAAAACAGTTTCTCCCCTGGTCATTTTAGTCATTCACGCTGGCGGGAATGATATGGTGCCACTGGGCAGGCGAGGGGTGAGAGAGGCCTTGTTTTCAGCCATGTCTAGGATTAGACAATACTTACCGACGGCGTCGATATTGTGGTCGGAGGTAATACCGCGGGCTGTATGGGCTGGGGGGGGCTCCGGCAAAGGCCATGAACCAATCTGTAAAGAAGCTGAACCATTCGATCAAAAGAATATTAGCAGGTTTCACGATGGGTACAATTCGGCACAACTTGCTCCATCCCGGGAATAGGGAGTTGTTCCATCAGGATGGGGTGCATCTGTCGGCAGAACGGATGGTGATCTTTATCCAGACTATACTGGGGGCTATTGTGGAGCACAGTCAGCATCAGGGGGGGGGAGGGCGAGTGCGCCAGGGAGCTTCTCATCCTGTGGCAGAGCGCTGACAGTTAACATCAAAGGGGCATGCACAGCAATGGAGGTTCAGCGACTGGATGGACCCCAGGAGGGGGTAGGATGGAAGTGTGCAGAGGGTAGGCGGGAGGGGGGACTGACCTGCTGGTGGTCCTGGACTCTACTGCCCTAACCCGCAACGTATGGACTGAGTAGAATCTTGAGGAGGCTGCCCGTGTTCAGGTACCCCGGTGGGCTGGTGCGCTATGCGGTGCCCTGGATTTCCAGTAATGCAACTGTTTGCTGTAGCGCTTTGGGGCCTGCTGGCACAATGTGCGCAGCAGAGTGGGCCCTGGGGGGCCGAGTCGGCCAAATTCAAGTCAAGTGTATGCCAAGTTAAAGTTCAAGTGTAATGTCGTGCCTAATTTCCTTACTGCCTGTGACATGTGGATGTCGCTAAAGTGTGATGCCATGAATAATGATATATATCCAAGTAGAATACTTGTACTCTCGTAGTGGTTTGTGGTGAATTATCTGGTTTGATGTGAATAAAAAGTCTATGCCTTGGACAACATAACCTGATTCTGGAAGTTCTTGGGCCCAGTGGGGGCGGAAAGGTGACGGAAGTAGGGAAGGAGTGAGTGTTACGTTGTGCGCGTACTAATATGTGAGCCCTATTTTCTCAGTTAACCACTGCTATCTGTCTGGGTACTGCATCATTCACAGGTGTGCTCACCCCTTCTTATGAGATGGCACTGTCTAAAGCACATACATTTACCCTGGAATTTCACTGAGTTAGTGTATGAGCTGTTAACAGAACTGCTCGGACACAAGGAACAGTGATTGCCTCTCTCAGTTTCCGAGCTGTGCTGACTTCAGCACATGCACTAACTCAGAGAAATTCTGAGTTAAAACAACGTGCATTATGCTTGTACTCACACAAAAGAGGCGCTCGTCTGTGCCTTTCTCAAGCGCCCAAGTTCATGGCACACCAACTGTAGCTTCCAACTAGCTATGTCCAGTACTTTCATTGGAAGATGAAAAATAGACCTATCATTGAAGGAAGAAATTTGTTAAGCGAGAAGAATACAAAACTATGAAATTATGGGGCATATTCTCAAGGACTCATCGCCGAGGTAACGGCACTTTAGTGCAGCAAAAGTGGCGAAAGAATTATCGCCCCATTCACAGGCTGGTGCAACCAAACTCCCCACATCGCCAGTATACCAGAGATAGCTGCCGCAAAAAACATCGCCACGGATGAGAGAGACAACTAACGCTAATGATATGCAGAGTAGGCGTTCCCATGCAAAAACACACGAAAACTCCACTTCGCGATATTCACAACGACCAGCCAGATCTGCAATGCGATACAAAAATAGGCGATAAAGCGCGTTAGCAGCAGGGATTTAACACCTGCCTTCTACTGGTGTTAAGCAGGACGACAAACTGCAGTATAAAAGGAAGCCCAGCCCAGTGCCACATCGGCAGACCAATACATGTCATGGAGCTACTGATCATTGAGCTCGGAGCCCCAAGAGGCTCACAACACCCACCGCCCCCCCCTCAGGCCCCCCCCCCCCAGGACCACCCCCCGGACTACCACTGAGGCAGTGCAGAATGAGACAGCGGTCCTTCCGAAAACGCACCAGCCTCGGAGACTTAACGCCAGAGGAAGTCATTGCCCATGACAGGCTCAAAAGGACGACCATCCTCCTCATCCTGACCCACATTGCCCACAGGCTGACGGTACCAACACAGTGGACAACCAACATCCCTCTGCAGACAAAGCTGCTGGCTGTGCTGCACCTGTTGGCCTCTGGTACCTTCCAACCAACAACTGCCAGAGTCGGAGGAGTCTCACAGCCAGCCCTATCAAAGTTCCTCACACCTGTCTTGGATGCCATCATCAGCTTGGTACCCCAGTACCTTCACTTCCCCACACTGCGCAGGAACAGCTGGAGACCAAGCAAGGCTTCTACGCCATAGCTGGCTTCCCGCACTTGTTGGGGGCAATTGACTGCACACATGTCCTACTTGTGCCCCCTGCCGATACTGCACACAATTACCGCAACAGGAAGCACATGCATTCCATCAATGTGCAGGCAATAGTGGACCACCGGGGACTCTTCACCAACGTCGTCGCCAACTACCCAGGCAGTGTGCATGATTCCTACATCTTCCGACAGTCCATCATCAACCAGGGATTCGAGGATGGCACCTACGGAAATGCACTGCTCGTTGGTAAGTACCAACGGAACACCCCACACACCTCAACTCCACAATCATGCAACTCGCAACTGTGTGAATGCACACGTTACAACATCACATACAACATGCCAAACAACATGCCCACCTACCAGACACGACAACACATGGAACTGTGGTAACAGGGGCCAGACATGTAGACAAGCCATCCACGTCATGGCACCTCTGCCACACAATAGCAGGATGTGGTGAGAGGTGGGAACCAAGTATGTGCGAGGGAGGCAAGTGACCCATGAATCAGAATGTACACAATGCCAAGTGTGGTGGGGATGTGCTGGACAGACTTAAGTATGCAGAGCACAGACATGTCCATGTGGACATATACTGCTGGTGTTTGTAGTGTCGTAGACAGTGGGCGCAACCATGTTACCTCAGGCACTGGGGTAGACCCTGGACATGTAGCTATGTCGCCCCCCCTGTAAGCGTAAGTGGAGTGGGCTGGGCCAGCGTAGGTGGGGGAATCAATAGCCTGGGGATCAGGGCAAGGTTCACTTCCGGGATGGCCACCAAGGCAACTACTGCGTGTGTCTCTGTTTCCGCCATATCCTGACCATAGGCCTACACACATGTGGCCGACCACCTTCAACGGCCAATATCACAGTGTTGTTGTCAGGCTTGTAGACATGCGCAGACAGTCATGACAATGGTGTGTCCTAGGAGTGCAAGTGATGCAACCGCGCAGCGCACACAAGTAAATAGGCTCAGGGGGAGTGAGGAGCAGCTGTGAGGCAACGTACTACACATGGATGCCGCTCATTTGCCACATGAAAGACACGTCAGACATGTATCCCAAAGTCGCACACATCACACACCAATATACTAATAAGCCTGCCAACACAGAATGCCGAACCACCGATTGACACATCTCTCTCCCCTGTCACAGGTGATCAAGGATATGCACTCTTCCCGTGGATGATGACACCCCTCCAAGCCCCGAACACCCAGGCCCAGAGGCAGTACAATATGGCCCACATACGCACCAGGGGCATTGTAGAGCGCTCATTTGGCGTGTTGAAGTCAAGTTTCAGGTGCCTGGACATCACAGGTGGAAGACTCCTGTACAGCCCGCAAATAGTGTGCAAGATGATCATTGCATGTTGTGTGTTGCACAACATATGTGTACGCACCAATGCCCCATGGATCCATGTGCCAGATGCACCGGACGATGATGATGAGGATGAGGCAGATGGACCACGCCCTTGTGCAGCAGCAGCTGGAATAGCCCGAAGGGACACTATCATTCACAATTTCTTCACATAAGCACGTCACATAGGGACTGTCCTTAGCAATCATGGGACAGGTCAAAATGACCACAGGCACAGCATGTGCAAATACATTCATTCCTAGACACATTCCCTGTGTGCATGTCACTCCTCTGCATTGGCACATCGCTCTGACAAGTGTTTGTGCAACATTTAGTGCTGACAATTTCACCAATGGCAATTGAATGGTGGGAGTGTCACCTCCGTTATCGAGATCCTGTTTTCCTGCGGACTCAACCGTGTCTTCCTCTTCTTCTTCTCCTTGCCCTTCCCTGGCCCCGAGGTCCCAGGCTGGTCCTCCGTGGGGCTTGTGGGGTTCGGGTTGTCCTGTGTACTTGCTCCAGCTCCCTCCATTGTGCTTCGCAGTTGTCATGTTTTTTTTATTTATTTCTGTTTATTTTGCTGCTTTTATGGTGATTTTTCCCGCCTGACGTGGGAATTGCAAGCCTGGTGCTGCTTGTCGCCGATTTTTCTATCTCGGTTGGGCCCATCGCAACTTTTTTCACGTTCGGGTTTCCTTTTTTATTGCCGTCGCGGTAGTTGTATCGCGGACATTTGACGCGTTCTCGGGAGACTATTGCATGTTACCGCCGTGTTGAGAATACGACGTTAACACAGAGTTATTTTCCCGCGATAGACGGCGATATGGAAACGTGCGTTAGCCTTTTTTGGCGAGGATTATCGCACGTTCTTGAGAATATCCCCCTATGTTTTTTACAGTAAGTGCCACTCTCTGCATTGCAATGTATACAACTCAACTGGAGGCCTATTTGACAGTGCAAATCAGTCTTGAAACCGCAATCAAATCGCTAACATATTATTTACTTCAAAAGTATAGCCTACATTTTTTTCAATGTTTTGAGCTGTGTTGTACTTGACATCTGGTGAGAAGTCCTACTTGATAATAAAATAAAATAAAGAACGTCACGATGCCGCACTTAATGGATAGAGGAAATCATAGGCTGTTTACTGAACAAGACCGAAGCAGAAGGGCACCTCTGTGAGAAAAAAATCATACATATAGGCACTTTTGTTGGCCTGCGGTTCTGCTTTTGCTGGAAATAAACATACAGAATATTACTATCAATTGAGGGAGCGGTAAATGAATTTTACAATGAACCCTGTGGTTTATGTCTGATGTCAGACTAATGTGTATAGAAAATGCACTGCAGTTGTATTATCCTAGGGCTGGTAACCATAGGTTTGCTGACAGAAAGTAGACACGAGAACTCCAAAGTGACATAAACACATGCTCAACATGACAACCAATCTGTCACAAAATGGAGCCGTGTCCTGCTATTGTGAGAGCGTAATACCAGAGGATATAATCTATGCATGACGCATGTTTAAAATGAGGGACCTTGCTGTGAGCGCTGCTGTTATATCCAAGGCATGCTGGCCACTGCAGACTTTAGAAACAGGAAACGTGTTCAGACTAACTTCATTCGCCGGACTTATTGTGGAAACAATCTTTGCATACGGATTCTTCACAAAGGGTTTCTTGGAAGAATCAGCTAGATCCGTTTGAAGATAAAGGTACGGCGCAGTCATCTTGCGCAAGCTTTATGGATCATGTCGCTTTCTACAGTATGGTGGTAAGTTTCAGAAGTACTTAAGTTGACGTGTTTATATTCAAACATATTAAACAGCGAGTCCCATTGTATTCTGTTGATACTGAGGGGCAGATTTACAAGAAACTGACGCATCTCTGCGTTATAGCAGAGATGCGTCAGTTTCCTTGCACCGTGCCAAAAAACCCTTGCGCCACCATGGATGCGTCGCATTTACAATGCGGCGCACCATGGCGCAGGGATTGACAGATGCGTCACGCATCTGTTGGCGCAAAGGTCTTGCATTGCTGGAGTCATGACGCAAGCACGACGCAACTCCAGCAATGCGCTGGGAGGTCTATACTCATTGTGCTGCGTAACTCCTTAAACCTGCTCCAAGCAGGCGTAAGGTTTTGACGCAGTGGCGTCCTAGAAGTGGCGCAGTGAAATCTTGTAGATTTCACTGCGTCACTTCTAAGAGGCTTTTTTGCATGGGAACACCCACCCTGCATACATTATACCTGACGCAGGTATAATGTGGCGCAGGGCTTTACAACGTGACATATCTCTCTAGATGCGTCACGTTGTAAATGGGCCGCAACGTGGCGCATTGTTTACGCCACTGCTCCGTCACAAAATTGACACAACGGTGGTGCAAAAGTGTCGCAAGGGGCTTGTAAATCTGCCCCTGAGTTTGAATATTAGATTCTGACATTGATGTCTCATAATAATCTTCAAATACTTGAAATTTCCAATGTTTAAAAAAAAAAATAGTGTGAATATGCATTTGATTCGAGGAGACCATTGTTGGACAAGAAACGTTCATTATTGAATTGAACACACATTTTTATAACGAGTATTTCTGAGAAGGTTCGAAATTAATATTATAAAGGACTAGTTCAATTATATATTTTTTATTTTGTGCATATTACTCTGTATGTTTGTCATCAATTATAAAATTGGCATATGTAGATTAAGAGCCTTATTTAGAGTTTGGGGGATGCAATGCTCCATCAAAATGTGAATTTCAAGTACCATAGACTACAATGTACATGCAAAATGGTGCAATGGACATCCACCAAATTTGTCAAGGAGTACCGCATTTGTCAAAGACTAAATAAGACCCTACGTTTTAAAACCTGTTTTTAATATATTTTCATAGCCCTGATGAAGTGGCAATGGAATGACGAAACAAGTGGCTGTTGTTTTAGCTGTATAGAAATCAACACTGTCTATACATTTCGATAAAGAGGCATTTTAATATGGAATCAAAGGCGCCTCCCACCATGTGATTTTGTATTCTATGAACAGCACTCTTGGAACTAGAGTGCACTCCCAGAGTTGGTGCACCTACTTTATTGCACAGGGAAGTCCTCCCACAGATTCTTCTGTAGTACAGTTTCATTCAGACTCAAATAGGCAAATATTTGGTCAATCATTTTAGGGACTGTGATAGAAGAAGCAACGTACATCACAATAGGAGTCTGGGGGAGTCTATTGAGAATATTCAGGAGTAAACTAATTATTTAGGATGTGTCACATCAGGAATTTTGCTGCCTACAATGTCTTGGAAAGGCATGGTGCATTACCATAGATGGAAAATTAAATGTCACCTCAAAGAGGACGATATAGTATTAGTTACATGAACACCCACGTATAGAGAAAAATTCTTTGGGAAGATCATGAAGTTAGGAACCACATAACTCATAGCTCTGTATTTTTTAGAGAATGGTCTTTCCTTACCACTGGACCTCTTCTCTGGCTCATGATCAGAGTCAGTGCATCATGCAGAGAACTCCATTTGTAAATTCAGGCTTTTATACCAAATACACCAATGTCCCTTTAGTTGGCTTGAGCCACAGCCCAAGGAAAACGACTGCATTTAAAACAAAAATTGCTTTATCAAAAATCAATCACAGACATGGTGGTCTGCTGACCTCAGCAGGCCACCATCCCCGTAATGGCTGCAATTCCTAATTGGTCGCAAATTGCGACCCACCTCATTAATATTTATGAGGTAGGCCTATTTCTGACCCACTAGGAATCACTAATGAAACCCAAAAGAGTTTCATACATTAGGAATACTATTTTCCTAATTGCGATTTGGAGAGAATCGCAGTGAGGAAATCAGTATTCCTAATGTTAGTCCATCTAGCCCTTACTTCTTCCCTTTTCAGGAGAACATTCACACTTGTCATTGCAAGACAAAGCATTTCAGTCCGAAAAAGGAGCTGAACAGCATTTAGGTCACTTACTCAACTAACAAATGTACCCCATATTAACACTAATCCTTAAGATAGTCAATTAGTGGGAGCCAAATGTTCCACATTTTCTGACCAATCTTGATGGGAGCTTGGCACCCTTGCACCAGATATTAATAGCCAATTATCTTATTTAGTGTCTGGTTTTTGTTTCACTGTGGGAGTGTCTGCCATCCACATCATAATAATGCCTAACTGAGCCACTATCACTGCAACTAAAATGATAGCTGTTATAAATGGAGTATAGAAAATGGGTATCATGCCTTAGAATCCTAGTAAACATTTTGGGAGTAGGATTCACATAACAGACCTTGTTCTAAGACCAACATTACCTAGGAAACAGGCATAATGCAAAATCATACACATTGTTAACGTCCTCCGCACAACAGTAGGGGCACCAACATGTATCCTGGAGACCACATTTTAACAAGACAACTTGGGGCACATTTACTATTATTTAGCACAATGCAGTGCAGCAAGGGAACTTGCTGTGCTGCATTACAGGAAAGGGAGAGAGCAGAAATGCTCCTTATTTACTAAGATGTGTATCATTTCTCCTCCTCTCTCCTTGCAATGGCGCACAGTGTGCTGCCTAGTGCCAATGCAGGCACCCTTGCGCCATAGTGCAAGTGTCCCTGTATTACAGGCTTTTTAAAAAAAAAACAGCGGTTCACTTAGGCCAAATGTTCTCAAGAGTGTTAAGAACACCCAGGGTCTCAAGGAATTTTTTTAAGACCCGACAATACATAATACACAAGAGGAACGTATAAAAGCAGGACAATACTTAACATTGTAATGAAACAAATAAGTGAAGGAAATATGCAGTGGTAAGCGGGACATTTTACCACATGCAGTAATTCAAAACACAAAGATGCTTAGACTATGCATTTATTTATATAATAAAAAAGGAGTCAAGTTGATCTGTGGTCAACGAATTTTGATCTCATAAATTTGGGATCATCATCAGGACAAGGTGTGTGAACACGTAGTATTTTTTTTAGGGTGGGACTGCCAAATCTACCAAGGCAATCGCATTGCAGGGGGATAGGTGCTGGTCGCCTATTTCATGTACACGGCCAGGCAGGCTAGCAGGCTGAAGACTTGAAAAACGTATTGACAGACATCCGACTAGGAATAATTAAAACTTATATCTATATAACAACAAGCTTTATTCAATTTAAAATAAATCATAAAAGCACATGGTACACATTTTCTTCATAAGAACAAGTTTAAAAACATTTAAAAAGAGAAATGGCAAAATTCATCATTGTAAGAGGATAAAAATAGCAGCACCCCCGTTAAATCAATACGACTTGAAGCATCAGTAAAGTGGTATGAAATATCTTCAAAAAATCAAGAAGGCTCTAAAGTAATAATAATGGTGGTGAAGGAATAGCCAGCCTCCAGTTCAAACTGTCTGCTGGCTCCCACGACTTCTGCCTTTGTGAGCCTTTGATTGAGACAAACAGTGGGGGTGCCTCAGCTTGACTTAATTAAGTTGGAGGCTTCGGGGACCTTAAATTGACGATAAGCCAAGTGGATGAAAATCGTGAAGCTGATGTTTAAGGGCGTGTTCTCTGGGTTCAAGGCAGCTCTGATGCCCTGCCTACAGGTCCGGACTCCCAATTTGTTCCACTTGGGCCTCAACTTTGTTCTACGTAGGGACAGCAATGCTGGGCAAATGGGATTCATATGATTTGCCACAACCTCTACATGTGAGATCGTCTAAGGGGCGTCGCCATGAAGGTAGGTGTTTCAAGAAGAGCCACTCGCCCATCCTAAGGGCCAAGAATCTTTGTTTTAGGTGTAAAGAGTAAGAGCAAGCCAAGTGTGGCAGGGGAGGGGCCAGCTGGTACAAATGTATTACTGCCCATGCATGCTTCCTTTTAGCTAGGGTCTCTCTGTCTACCATTCTGGAGCATAGTTGGATGCGCTTTTTGATACTTAGTTTGAAAGCTTTTTTTCCAGGATTGAGAGTGCAAAGACTATTTGCTGATAGTTGTAACCTGCATTCATTGTGGTACCGGCTATGTGACCCACCACAGTTATTAACGCGGATATTAGACCATAACAGGGACTCGAGGGTGCCAGCTCTGGCCTGCCTCAGCTTCTGACAAAGGTTAAGAAAGGACCCCATGCTTTGCAGGGCATAGTTTGGGAGGCCTAGCTCCAGTCGGGTCTGAGCATCGGACAAACCTTTTGGTAGCCAGAGAACCCTTTTGAAGATTTTGATCATATGTTGATTGAGTATGTTAATAAGCTTGCCAAGAGAGATTGCAAAGCAACATGACAGGGTGAGGCCTATCTTGGCTTGCATTACTTCAAGCATTGCAGCTAAGTTGGGGCCGGTCAGCTTTTTAGCGAGCTTGGAGAGGCTAACTTGGAGAGCCGTGGCTTTCATGGCGATGTTTCATTAGTGTGCCCCTTGAGTCAATATGGAATTCCAGCTACCTGTAAGTTGTACCAACTGGAATTTGGAGGTTGTCATATGACCAGCCACCACCTCTGTACTGCTTCCTTTCAAATATGGCCACTTGGGTTATCTTGAGATTTACCGCCAATTTGTTCGTGGTGGCGTAACCGTGTTTAACAGCCATTGCAATCTGACTCTTGTAGGACTAAAAAGAGGGAGGTCATCGGCATATAAGAGTTTGCAGATCTGTGCACTGCCAAACCTGGGCGGATAACTGTTTATTGTGTCCAGGTCTGCTGAGAGGTCGGCTAGAAAAAGAATAAAAAGCAGGGGGGCTAGCACACATCCCTGCTTCACTCCCCTTGTTGTCGGAATTTTTCTTGATCGGTGCGATCTAGTGCCGATCTTAACTTGAATCCAGGTGTTGGTATGGAGCTGGATGATTGACTTCAGTAATTTAGCCAGTATTCCCCATTTGGATAGCTTGGCCCGGATAAACTCCCTTGGTACGTGGTCAAAAGCGGCTTTGAAGTCCACGAAGCAGCAGAAGAGTGCCGTAGCAGCTGCGATCTCTTTGTCAATTAGAATGGATAAAGCTAGGAGGTTGGTCAGTGTGCCTGAGTTTGCCCCCATCCCCGATTGATTGTTAGGTAGCAGTCCTTTTGAATCAGCCCAACTCTTCAGGTCTTCCAGCAACAAGCTGGCAAAGAACGTCACCTCATTATCCAGTAATGCTATCAGCAGATAGTTACTTGGGGCTGATTTGGAGCCGGATTTGTGGATAGGTTGAATAATTGCACCGCACCAAGAATCAGGTATGGTTGAACTACATAGGGACTAGTCGAACAGGCTGACTAGCTGCTTGGACCAGAAGGGTATGTTCTTTTTGAACAGGGCCTGTGGCAAGCCGTTTGGGCACGGAGCTCAATCCGATCTGGCTTTAGATAGAATTTTGGCCAGCTCTGTGGGAGAGATGGAGACTTCTTCCGTTAGGTTTTCCTGAGCAGCTTGCGAGATGTCCTGAGCGCTTTGCAGGATGTCCTGCCATTCCCAGGCAGGTGTCATCGCTTGTGATGCCTTCCGTCCTTCCACCTGGAAGTAACCGGCAAGGAAGGTTACCCAGTCCTGCTCAGCGATATTTGCACTTACCATGGATGCTGTTTCCATTAGATTGGTTATTTACTAACGCCCAGAATTTTCTGGGGTTCCGCCTTTTCCTTGCATGAATGAGGGAGCACCAGAGTTGTTGAAGGTATTGTTGTTTATTGCTTCGACAAGCCAGTCTATAATTGTTTTGAGCAGTTTTGTAGCTCATCAATAAGGTATTCAATTCTGGATATCTCCTGGCTGCCCTGAGAGAGGCATTTCTGATGTTATTTAGAGCTCTTGTCTGAGGGGAAAGGGGAGCCTGCACATAGCTTGATCAGATTAAGTGTTGCGGTGGCAGGTTAAGTTGCTTTAAAAGGTGAACGCAGAAAGGTGCCCAGTCATTTACTGGGGGGACAGACCGCTGGTTGAGCTGTGCTATTAGTTGCTCATATTCTCCCATAATTGTTGTACTAATGGCTTCAGTCTATCTTAGATGTTTTAGGTTCTCAGAATAGATTCCCGTGTGTGTGGGTTTAACAGGATCATAATGCTCTAACTTCAAAGCGATGGTAGTAACCTGAGGTCAATGGTTGCTTTCCGAGCGTGGTATGATGCTGTAATTTTCTATATATGGAAGTAGTTCCAAGTTACATATAGAATAATCGAGGTAGGTGCACTTGTGGCCATTTGTCCATGCCCATTTTGGAGGAGTGTCCTATGGAAATCTACCATTCAGGATGATAAAGCCCACACTGTAGAGTTGTGAGACCCAGTGTTCCCCTAGGCTACAGCGTTTTTAATTTAAGGTTTTTACTTGTGCCTTTAATTCTGATGAAATGAATGGAAGCAGGCTGTCTACGTCCTCCGGGGTCCCTTGAAAGAGGTTGGTATTGAAATCCCCAGTGAGGAAGTAGTCTGCGTGTGGGATGTCCCCTGCCAAATCGCACACAACGGTGGATACGTAGTCAAGCTGGGACCTTGTTGTTCTAGAGTTTGGGTTAATGTAGTCGTTGAGAAGTAGCAAGGGACGCTTCGGTCTCCACAAGTTGATTTTAATTTCTGGCAGCCAGTTCACCGGGAAATCTAGTATTTCAATCGGGCATTTTAAGCTGGTGGAGGTGTATATTGACAAACCCCCTTTGTGCCTGCTGAATTTCTGGTCTCTTACGTCCGGCTTCCAGTGTTCCAGGTAGCCGTTTAAAGGATGCTTTTGTGTGGTCCAGGTTTCCTGGAATACAAGAAAGTTATGTCCAGAAATAAATTTACAGATCTCTGGGGAGTTTATTTTCTGATGGAGGCTGCTAATATTCCACGAACATATAGTTGATGGGTTTTGCTGAGGCGTGGTGATAGCGGATTCGGAGTGTGGATAAAACCCATTGTTATCAATGATTTTATTGAAAATTACCTGATGTAGAGGCTGTGCATTGTGTCAAGCCTGTCGTTTTGTAGACAATGCAGCTGATAGCCAATCCCAGTCCTGCTCTGGATTTGTTCTAAAGTGGGTGGCCCAAGGAGTTGCTTTAGTGATCGTCTAACCTTGTGCGTTTTTTAAAAATGAGTACGGTTTAAGACTTTTTTAAACCGGGGGCTGGCAGGCACTTTGTGGCAAGGGTGGTGGAAGTGCCAGCGCAGGAGGATACCTCGGTTCAAGATGGGGGCGGATTTTGATGCCCCATTGATGGGAAACTTCAGAGCTGGCTGAGAGGGCACGGGCCCAAATATTAGATTTGAATGTTATCAGGTTGGCATCGGACAATTGTGAGCCTCTTGGAGGGAGGAATTCAATATACTTGATGTCACTGGATACCAATCGTAAAAACCTGTAGTTGATTTAAGTAAACTAACAATGTTACACCTGTTGAGAATGTTGTGCTGGCCTTTTGATTGGTATTCAGGGATAGGTAAAATCTTGGAGGAATCCCTAACTGTTTCCCGTTTCCGGTTGTGTAGCTTGTTTGCGTCAGATTTTTCAGCTAAAAGTCCATGTGAGTTTCTGTTGCAGGACGCGTGGTTTGCTGCAGATGCAGCTTGTTTAGTCAAATATTCTGCCAACGGCCAGCACAGATTTTTAAAGGTGACTTTTAGCTGGTTAGATCCAACGCTGGTAGTAGGGCCCTGTGCTTGAAGATATATGGTTTGAGGTGGGACAGGCGGTGTTTCAGTTTTAGTTGTTAATTCAACTTGCTGATGACCAGTTACATTATCTGTCCCTTTTAATTAAAAACTAGACGGGGAGTAGGAGGCCCAGTGTCTCCGATCAATACGCGTGGGTAGTCATTCACAGAAGTAGTACACTTAAGAGGATGCATAGTTGTTTTTTCCAGTGATGTGAATTCATTCTGATAGCCCACCTGTGGGGTCGCTGCCGACCGGGCTAGCAAGCCCGCGACTTGAAGGTCACGGTGAGCAGCAATATTCATTTTTTGCCAAGTGAATCAGGATGCGGAGAGGCAACTTCAGTGTCACAGCTCAGTATGCCCTGCATTACAGGCAGCATTGTTTTTGTGCAGGAAGGGACACCTTTCTGCACAAAAACAATTCTTAGAGGCATATTTCTCTTACTATATATGCTGCAGAATGCAGCATATATGTAAAGAGGAAGTTTCAAGGAGAAAAGATATTCCTCCCTGTTACGCATCTATTAGATAAGCGCACCATTTTGGTGCTAACTCAGGTTTACAAGTCTTTGTAACTCTGGGTGTACATCAAAATACATGGGTGGATGCATGAGAATGCCCATGCTCCACCCACGTAATGCCTACCTGACACAAAGTAAAACAAGGTTGCGTTATGCACTGCGTTGAGTTACTTTGCATTTACAAACCCACACAAGCCCACACAAAGTCCCTGTGCTTGACTTAGTAAATGCCAAAAATGATTTTACGTCAGGGCTCCACCACAAAAGTGACATGTCTCCAAAGGAAAATCATGGTAAATCTCAGCTCTGGGTTATGTCAAACCTACAAATCATATAGTTTGCTGCTGTTTCAGATTAGTCACAATAAATGAAGAAGGCGTAGGGACTATATATTGGGAGACATTCATGTGTGACAGAGCTTTACATAGGATATCTAACCACAATGATCCCTGGGAGTGTGACAAGCAGAGTCCTGTTCAATCGAGTATAACATCCCTGAAGTACAGGGCAAAACATATCTTACAAAATGTTTAGACTGATGGTATATAGCCAAAGCAAACATGGTACAACACAACAGAGTGGTAGTATTTACATGGCATGAAATATTCTAGACCATGGCTGGAAAAAATGATTTCACTTGGCTAAGTGGGGATGTAGCAATGGAATAATACGTTTTTTAGTTCCTTTTATATGCTTTATAAGAAATGATTGTTTGGGTGTCCAGTGGAACAGAGTTTCAGATTCTTTGCACTCTTCCAGAGAATGGCTACTTATCATGAGGGAGATATGGTGTCTTTTCCGATTCACCAATTAATTGTTAACTGTGTGTGGGGTGCTTTAAGGGAGGGACACATGCATTTTGGGAAATTCTACTAGGTGAAAGTTGCTATGATCCAATTTTAAAAAAAATAGAGCATGTATACTGTGTTTGAACTCCTGGTTGGTTAGGCGCTGTTTCATGCCTTGGTGGTGTTTAATTTGGAATTAGGGAGAAAATTAATGTATTGTTGGAGGTTCAAGGGGTGGCCTAGAATTAGTTGCAGAGATTTCGTAGAATCCACAAATGTTGGTATTCTGTGAATTAATGTTCTCTCTGAACCAGTTCCTGACTGGGCATCAGTGCTGCAAGGTTATATGAGCATAAATTCTGTTGTTAGCAAATTTAGCTTAAGATGATAGCACGACATTCCAACTATGTCTCCGTAAGAGCTTGAGAAACAGTTTCAACAACATTTTGTGAGAAGGTTTTCAGATATTGCTGCATTTTATCTGCAATGAAGAGGTATTCAATGCTTAGTTGTTTTAGAATAGACACAAGTTCTTCCATGTAGATTTTGAAATGAGTGGACAAGATAATTAGGCCTGGAGATATTCCTTGGTGTAGCATTGATGAGTTTGAGACTGAACTGACTATTGCACCTTATTACCCTTAGTTTTCTAGGGATGATTTTAACAATTTAAAGAATATTCCAGTTAGTCCCATTCTTTACTTATGTATTCTCGTGATGTTGGAGTGGTTCACTATATCGAATGCCATTGACTGGTCCAGTAGAACTAAGAGGCAGGATTTAAAGAGAATCGTTGGCCATTTCTAGGGTGCTATTTGAATAATACATACTGCCCTAAAGCCCAATTGCAGATCATTTTATATATTGCTATCTTCAAGAATGGGATTGTGTTTGACTCCTGTCAACTTTTTAATAAGTTGGCCATGAAAAGTACTTTCAAAATTGGATGGATGTTATTCATCTCTTTTGAATCTGAACCATGTTTGCTTATAAAAAGAACAACCTTTCCTATAACTGGCCAATCTCAGACTTCCTAGACAGAAGGAGCCATTTCTGAGTGCTCTCCCACTGGATCACCAGGGATGAGGTGCAGGCACAGGTAGGAGCCTGCGGGTGGAGGAGGGCCTCAAACACCCTGCAACTGTGAGCTCAGGGGCTCAGGGGGCAGCACTTTGTGGTGGAGCTGTGCGAGGGGAGAGCAGTCACACTGACCAGGTCAGTGGTCTTGCTCTTCTTGCCGCGCAGCAGCTGCCATTAAGTAGGGATCGGTGAGGGAGGCGGGAGTGGGAAGGACACACTGGAGGGGTCACGAGGGCAGCAGCAGTGGCTGAAAACGAGGGAAAAATGAAGGAAAGAGTGAGAAGATTAAAAAGAGAAAAAGAAAAAAGTGACAGAAGGGCAAGCGAAGGAAAGAAAAGCAAAGAGAAGGAAAGGAAAGAGAAAAAGGGGGCACAAAAGGAAAAAGACAAGAGAGGCAGAGGCAGAACAGCAGAAGAGCTGAATGCTCTCCCACTGGACCACAAGCGATGAGGTGCAGGCAGGAGCCTGCGGGTGGAGGAGGGCCTCGAACACCCTGCAACTGTGAGCTCAAGGGGCAGCACTTACTGGTGTAGCTGCTCGGGTGGAGAGCAGTCACACTGACCAGATCATTCTATCATCCCCATTGAGTGCATGACCAATCAAGTGTCACCAGTCATGTGTATGACCACGTGGCATGTGATTGTCAGAAACCTAGCGAAAGTTTTGTAAATAATAATTGAAATGTGTGTACCATGTTGTATGCTAAACCAATAGCACCCATTACCTCAGACATAATCTGTTGATTTCCTGAGTGCTCAGAGAATCATTTCTTACATTTGGAATCTTTCCAGCTGAGGAAGATTGGGTGGCTCTTCATCCTCCTAGCAGCACCATACACTCTTAGAACATTGAGATATATATAGGGAACTCTGATTGTTTGTAAATACTGTGGTGTGTGCGCCGACATCGCCCAGCCACCACATGTATATTTCTTACACCATGATATATGTACGTATAACAATAAACTCACACTGCTGTTGTCAAATTCACCCTATATGACCTCCACATCAACCCCCAGTCAGAAATACAAGGTCAGGCAGGCCTTGTGACCTAGGCCTGAAGCAACTGATTGACAGATAACAAGTGGGGTGACACGCACCCCTTAGACAAACACACAAACAGGAAAACCCAAATCGATCACACAGATAGGCAGAAACACTACAATGGTCGGGACTCACCAGTGCTTCTCATCAAATGACCATTTATGGCCCCGTGACTTGGCCAAGATTTCTGTCTCCAAAGGAATGTACAATTTACTTTATGACGCTTCATATAATGTGAAAAATGATGGCCTAAACCAATGTGCTTTGAGACAGTCTTTAGACCCCAACTCTGTTGCCTGCTCTCCCGGCCGCTGCGTTTAATTAAGCCAACTGTTCCAGTTTTGCCAAACACCTCTTGTCTTTTATTTTTCAAGGTAAATTCACTTTCGAGCAACACAGGTTTTCCTGAGTAATGCTTAAAGACGGACTAAAAGATCTTTGCTATTTTGTCCAAGGTTTTGAGGTTTTCAGTTTTTGGTATATCCAAGAGGGAGATACAGATATCTGTCACTTTCCTACAAAAAGTTTGAGAACTTTTCACGTTTGCACTTGGAAGAGTCTTTTGATTGGCATTTGTGAAGGAGTTGTGTATTGTTTAATAAATTAAAACATTGTTTTGGTTGATTTTTAGATAGTTAATTATTTTATTGTTGAATGTTTGCATTTATCACACACATTTCTATATATAATTCTTTTCAATTTAACTTGTGCAGATTATTCATAGATGGATTTTGGTAATTGAGAATAGCAGGGGTGTTTTTCACTTCAGGAGGTTGAGTAACATCAAATACACAATGAGAACAAAGTGCAAGTTATCTCGTCGCTCACACAGAACCCTAAGATAAAAAAAAAACATTCTTGTAGTCACTTTTTACCCATATAGTGTTATGTTATGTATGGCTCTTCCAAATCATATGTCCCTGATTTCAAAATATGCAAAGGAACATGAGAATAATAGGAAAGCCATGCAATACATGACCTACTCAAATTCATCCCAAAGATAACAAATTTCTGAATTGCTCCTAATATATGGGCTGCAAAATGGGCACTATGGTACAGCTGAGGGGATTGTATGGATGTAAAGTACATTTTTGTAGGTGGCAACTTAAGGATAAAGTCCCAGCATTTGCTGCTGAGAGAACTCCGCTAAGGACATGGCCACCCTGAAAACTCAAGTCTGGTGCTTAAGAAAGTTCAAAAATCAGTTTTGTTGGAGCCTGGCCAAGCCATTGCATGACCTGTAACAGAATTTTGCTGTGATAGAGGGCATACTTGGTGGATCTCCTTGCAGCCTAATAATGGAATTGAGGGATCCAGAATGAACCCCATGAAGAGGCGTCTAAGAAGCAAAGAAGATGGGCAACCAACACATCAAGGAGACAAAGCAAAGGACCATCTGTCTCACTGTGAGGTGGAATATACCTGTCATATACTGGTGAGACAAAGGCTAGTGGTGTGGGCTACTGCAGGATCAGACTGATACAAGTTGTCAGGTGATGAAATGGAGCTGGGGAGCTGAAAAGCAGTTAGAGTTTAACTCAAGTTGCTAAGCCCAGGTGCTGTGCAGACAAGGATTATTTCCATGCTACACTGGAGTGCTTTTGAATTATCAAAGCTCACAGAATGCTGTACATTACTGGTCCAAGTAGAGATGTTCTGTACACCCAAAAGAATTCAGTGAAATTCAAAACTAGGTGAATGATCTGTTGTGTGGGCTTGAGTGTCTAACTGTGGGTGGCATGTGGACAAATGTTCAATCCAAATTATACAGGATGACTGGAGACTTGCCAGAGGAGATCTGCTTGTACAAGCCTCAAGGATAGTAACTCCAAATAGTGAGCTGTACTAGTGAAAATCTCTCTGGCATATGCATACTCAGAATAGGGTAACTACTGGAGGCTTCGGCAAGGGGTTTATAGATTACAAGTTATGTCTTCCCCTTAGAAGTGATGTAGGGTCACTGAATTTTGATCAAGTCTTTTTAGTGCATGTTAGTATATGTATGGACATTTATAGTGTAGTGAACTAGGATGTATTGCTAGTTGGGGAACCACCAGAGTGTGATAAGTGTGGTGTCTCATGAGCTGTGTCTGCCCTGGTCAGAGAAAAACAGGGACGAATGTTGCACTTTAATGAGATGGATAAAACAGTTATAATGAAGTAGCCCCATGAACCTAGAGAAAATGAAATCAAGTGTTGCATAAGCTACTATCATGGCAATGGTTGCTGCCACTCACATAAGTGAGTGGGAACACTGGCACATCATTGGAAAATCACATTAAGCATTTGCCTTTGGATCTAAACATGGTATGTGAAACCAAAATAACAGTGGTAAAAAGCATGAAGGCTTGATTTAAAGAGTAAATGGGAAGATTAAATGAGAACCAAAAGTCACGGACATAGATGTCAAGGGCTTCTCTCATCAAAATAATGTCCAGATAGTAACTCTCTTGGAGAAGCTGAAAGTCAGAGTGAAGAACTTTACATGGTGGATCGGATAATAAAAAAATTAGGGCAGAACACAACAATTTTGCAGTTCCAATGCCTTCAGTTTGTGATTTCAAAGGGTTTGTAACCTTAAAATTGATTTTTTCCAATTAACTCAATCCATTTTGTGATTTAGTAAGAGGTTACCGAATTTCGAAGTAGATTTAGAAATGCATAACGAATCACTATTTGGAAGGCGTGTGTTTAGGGTGTACCTCTTAAATACTGATTAATTATGCTAGTTCTCAAAGTTTTGCAACTAAAATCTGGTCACAAATCATTGTTACTGACTCCCAAGATTTAGTGGTAACACATTTACAAAATGTAAGCATTCCTCTTGTGGTCCCTTTCCCTTTGTGAAGGTAGAAAAACTGTTTGTTACGAAGTAGGGGCCAGTAGCCCACCGCAACCTCTCAAAAAATAAAAAATAAAAAAATTATTTACAGCCTTTTTTTTAAAAAAGAAAAATGGGCTGCATTTAAAATACAAATACTTTATTTAAAATGCAATCACAGTCATGGTCGTCTGCTGACCACAGCAAACCACCATCCTGTGATGGTACCTAATCATAGTGAGTCACAATTTGCGACCTACCTCATGAATATTGATGACTCAGGTCAGATTGTGATTCACTACAATTCAGAATTTTGTCAACTGACCTATTAGTACAAGTTAGTTCGCAAAATTATTTTCCATACGCAAAAAGTCAATGGGCAATTTGTGACCACTTTTTGCAAATAGAACACATACGTAAGGCCCTTGTGATTTGCTAAACTTTTCAAAGTGCGGCCTCAGATGTTGAAATCACAAGATGGAGGGTGTTTGTATACAAATAGGGAACTTGTTCTTCATAAAAAAGTTAATTTAATTTATAGATGCCAAATAGAATTCTTTAATATTTCAAGAACACAGTTTTTAAAATAAAAGTAGATTGGCTAAAGGAGCCAAAGATGCAAGGAGCACATTCTCAGACACTGTAAGGTTTCCAAAACTGTAAACAATATATTTGTTGTGATAGATGATGAGAGGCTGATATAGCAGATTTACAACTCCATAAGATCAGATATTATCAAGATCTTCCAAAGGTTAGGGATAAATTAAGGAATAATTGTAGGTGCTATTGACTCATGTAGAGTAAGGCAGAGCATGCACTTTTATAAGGTCTCTATTAATGTCAGGTTTCAATTAATTTAATGAAGCTTTTCCTGCTGCATGTATATGACCTCCATGCATAAGATCAAACAAGAGCATATGGACTATTGTCCTATCTACAATATTCCACATGGTCTGAGACTCCCCTGTGATCCTAGGTTTTAGGAAACACATATTGAGCAGGATATCAACAGATATCAACAGATAAAGACCTACAGGTTTCTAAAACCATGCTTCCATACGCTAGCATTAAAGTAAGGAACGTCTCTGTCACATTGATAATTATAGTAGTGAAATAATGCATTTGCATAATGTGGATGAGTAGGCGGTACATGTCAGATCCTGGATGTGTTCAGAGATGTTAGCGAAGAACAAATGTAGTCTAGTTATACTTGAACTTAGTGCGATATGAGGAGAAACCTGAGGAGGACCTCTTGCACGGGAAAGTATTTTTGTGGTTAACATATTAAACCTATCACAAACCCAACCAGGCTGGCAGGCTTAAGTACCCTGCAGGCAAAAACCTTGGGAAGTAACTGAAGGCTTGGGGGGAGACCATGGAAAAAGAGCAACATTAGGGAAAAGGAATGGGTGGAGAAAGAAGGGGATGGGGAGGTAGTCATTGTAGAATTGCAGGGACCAGAGCAGGTGACGTCATTGATACAGAGATACAGTAGTCCCACTTTCCATGTCACAAAGTGTTACAACGACCAGATTCAGGCAAATCACTGCCCACAAAAAACAGAATGAAGTGCTACAACAAATTACGCCTTCAAATGATGTGCCTAGATACACTGCCGAAAGCAAAGGGCTACTGCCACTGAAAGAAGAGGGACGATAGTTCTTGTAGATCGCTTTCAACCTTGTTGGGAACCAGACTGTCGTCAATGCACCTAGAAGAATGTGTAAAAGTTCATAAGGTCATCTTTTAGAGAAGGCACCTTCTTCAATAGAAAGGTCATGCTACTGAGGACATGTAAAGTCAAAGGAATTCCAGCACCTGAGTGTTAGCTTCTCGCTTTTTGTTGCTGACTGTCTTGCTTTTCGTTATCTGTAGCTATTAGTTCATGAAAGACGCAGCAATTTGGCATTGTTCTGCTGTCTTCCATTTTCATATGCAACAACAAACATGTCAATACTGATATTCCTTTTGTCAATCTTTCATTAGGGCACACGTAAACAACTCAATGTGACCCAGAAACGTCCGTTTCAATTTCTACTTTGTTTTATTTTAAAAAAAATGTCATTTCTTTATCAGAAAATCATCAATTTCTACAAGCATCACAAATAGACTATTACAAACCCACAACCACAATTTTCAAAAAACATTTTCAAACATAAATTTAGACAAGAACACAAAATGACCTAAACAACACATATAACATACACCAATTAATGACTAATTTGAAGATAACATTGGACATGATCAAAGACAAGACAATGTGAACACATAAATAGAACAATAACACAATATTGCCCAAATAGGTTTGAATGTGTGACTAACATTTTTTAACATTTTTAAACCTTTCATAAGGGCAAGGGTCAAACAGTGCACTATTCACAATATCCCCAACGTGTATCAAAAACGGAACCAATTAATTCACATCTATGTTCCTACAATTGAAAACAACAAGGGGTAATTTATTTTTGTCACACTTGTTTGGATAATCAGCGGTCGACGCGTTTCGAACCCAATTGTCAACTCATAGGGTTCTCTTCAGGACCATGAGCTAAAAAAAGAGAAATTAAGCTCTTATTACCATCTGCGTCACACAATTACCAAAAACAGCACAACTACACCTTCCATAAAAACCGGTTTCAAAAAGATTGACCTATTTCTGAGATCAGCCAATCTCGTCTGTTCAAGACGAATTAGATAACAGCTTTAATGTTTCGATCAAATTACTGTAAAACGAACAGGAAAGATAAAGAGAAAAAAGTAAAGAAAAGTTCAGTCATATGTCTGATCTTGTGTCGGTTGCTTCATTTGCTTAGAGCATCTAAAGATTTGTAAAGCAACTTACTTAGATCCGATGGAATGTTTTCTCATGCGGTCTTGCTTAAATCCTTTGTGATTGGACATATATCTTTAGGAGACAGAAAAAACCAACGATTAAAAATGAAGCTCCTCTGGGTTAAATGAATCAAAGGCAGTGATTTTACTGTAGTTCGATCACATACCTTATAAAATGTCATTTTTCTCAGGATGGACGCAGCTGTTTTTGTTCTCTGAGCCTGCACGAAAAATATGTAAATGAATAACCAAAGTGGGACACGAAGCGTCATTCCTAAAGCTCTTATTCTTTCCAATCTCAACACATCTGCGTGTGCGTGTGTATTTACCAAATGGAAACGTATTTTTTGGAAACGTATTGTTTCAGGCCAAGCACTTCTCTTTCCAAAATCGAGTGGCAAACATATGAAGATCCCTATTTCACATCGTAAGCATACTTATTTGTTCTGTGTGTAAGGACCTGCTTGAGCCTGACCCAACGATGTGCTGGCCCTCAATAACTATACGGTTGACCGCGGTTAATTACAGAGGCCGTACCTTCAAATATCTTTTTCAAGCATGGCGGCGTCCAAAACCATATGTTCTTGAGGTCTCTCTCTTTTGCCGGCAAGTGTAGCGGCGTTCAAACCGTGTGTTCTTGTGATCTTTCTTTTTCCGGCGGTGTTTTAAACTTCGGGGTGGCGGCCGCAATCGTTACGTCAGTTGATCTGCCTCAAAGAATTCTGGGTGATGTAGTCTCGGCATCTTGAATTACGGTTGTTGTAAAAACCGACATGGATTTTTTATGGGATGTTTGAAGGAAATGAATACGCATACATTAAATGCGCTCCCCTTTGTTATGAAAAAATGAATGAGTGAACAGTCATCCAGTGAATGGCTCCAACAAGGCCATTTTCAAGTGTCACAGGGAGATAATTGCCCGTATTGTCGGAGTGTTTCTGTCGGGTGACTTGAGTCCAAAAAATTGCTATAAATTATATATTTCAGATAGCTCGTTTAGTCCATCTAATGCTGTATTGAATGTTACAATTACCAAGGCTTCTCTTTGAATTAGTTTTCTGTCTATATCACCTCCTCGTGGATCTTGTTCAATCTTAGATATTATAGTCCATGACAGGTCTTTCCTGACCAACGGGGCCGTCTGCACTTTCTTGCGGATTCTTGATTTATGTTGTATTATCCGTTGTCGTACCTCTTGATTAGTTTTTCCAATATAAAGTTTGGGACAAGGTCACAAAATTCAGGAGACCACATTTCTTGTTTTACAGTTAGTGAATGTGTCATGTCTCCAATTCACATTCTTATGCGAAAAAAGAGAACCTTCAATAGTTTGATTGCAGCATACACAGATCCCACACTTGTGGTGACCCGTGATTGGTGGTAAGCATAATTGCTCGCGCAATGTATTTTTAGGTGATGTTCTTGGTAATAAAGGACAGATCACCTGATTTCCAATGCTGCTTTCCTTTTTAAGAGCAAAAAGGGGGGGTCTGGAAAATAACGTATCCAGATTCTGGATCAGGTGCCAATATTGGTTGATGACTTTTTTTAGAAAATTGGTATTGGGGCAAAATGTAGTTACACAGACTAAATGATCTGTTGATGATTTTTCTTTTTTCTGTCAGAGGGTCTCCCGAGGTGTCCACCAGGCTCTCTTCATGGCATTTTTCAGTAGTTTTTTGGAGTAGCCACGGTCTTTTAACATGTCAAGTAGGTTATTTGCATGGAAGGTGTATTCGTCTTTGTAAAGGGCTACTGCCACTGAAAGAAGAGGGACGATTGTTCTTGTAGATCACTTTCAACCTTGTTGGGAACCAGACTGTCGTCAATGCACCTAGAAGAATGTGTAAAAGGTCATATGTTAGGTCATCTTTTAGAGAAGGCACCTTCTTCAATAGAAAGGTCATGCTACTGAGGACATGTAAAGTCAAAGGAATTCCAGTGTTAGCTTCTCGCTTTTTCTTTCAAGAAACTCCATCTTATTTTCCAGTACTACTAAAGTATCAATGACCCAGTTCTAAAAGTCTGTCAGGCCAATGCAATTGAGTTCAGCTGACTGTCTTGCTTTTCGTTATCAGTAGCTATTAGTTCATGAAAGACGCAGCAATTTGGCATTGTTGTGCTGTCTTCCATTTTCTGTCATCTGTTGGCATACCTGAAATTACATTCTCCACTTTATGTAGTTTCAATATAATGGAGTCTTTTCCTGGTCTTGTAACAGTTTGCAAGTTATAGCTTCTTGGTCCTCCCCCTCTATGCAGAGGTTTGCTATGTAATGTTTGTAAAAGTATCTTTGTTGAGGGCATCTGCACTTTATTTATGTATTGAACATTGAATACATTCAAAATGCATTGAAAAGGGTGACCGTGTCATTTGTTTCCTCAAAACATTCAATGATTCATATGATTAGAATGCAGATAATAATAATATTAGGCACAATCTAAAGAAGTGTATCTGTAAATGAATCCCACTGGACAATTGTGTTTAGAATAGATCGCTTATAGCCTGTACAGTCAGTGCTATTTCCTGCTATAATAAATGTGGTATCACAAAGTCTGTGTTATGCCCAGTGCTACTGCATGTTTTTCCCGTATGGGTTAGCTCATGTTAGGTGGAAGTCAGCAAATTTGGGAGCAGCAGTGGTCCACCCTTAAGGGCGTAGGGGTGACACCCCCGCTCCTTTTGGACATGAAGAGCAAGGTTAGCCTAACAGACACTTTTTATTTTCAAGTCAGACAGCCAGGAACTAGACATGCGCTAAATGTACAGGCTCCTGGTTGCCTGAGCTAAACTTTGCTGGGCTGAGAATGTCACAGCTCCTTTGGGCATGACCTCGTCAGCTCAGCAAAGGTCCTCAAGGCTCTCCCTTCATGATGCGGGAGAGCATCAGTGATAGCCTCATACCTGGGTGCGTCAATTTTAAGCCCTGAAGTGCCCATGGCAGAGTGTCTATCTCTGATACCTCATCATGGAGTGGGTGGGATCAGCAGCTCTCACTGACCCCGTCCTATTCTGTGACGAGGTAGGGACTACTGCCTTCCCTCATTGGCTGACCGAAGGCGAGCCAATCATAGGAGGCAGCAGTCTCAACCCTCCTGTCACCTCTGAGGCTTCCCTCCCCGAGGGCTGCAGCAGGTAAGTATTGTTTTTTATTGACCGTTTGGTGCATGCATGTATGTATGAATGTATGTGTATTTGTGAGTGGAGTGTTGTGAATGGGTGTGTGGTTGTGTGTGCATCTGCATGTCAATGCATGGGTGTAAGTGATTGTGCATGTGTGTGTGCACTCCCACTCCTGCCCCACTCTCAGTTGTACTTACCGGCCTTAACTTTTTGGGAGTCATAGTGCATGTTGTTTTCTGTTATATTAATTTTAGTGTATCCGAGTGCTTCCTCTGTATTCACTGCATCACGCTTAAATGAATGTGAAGTACTACTCTTTCTTTTATGTTTCTACTTGGTTCATTCGACCAAGATGTTCTGTTTTTTGTACTTGTACTAGCACTTTCATTCTAAGTCTTACCTTGCAAACATTCAAATGTGGATAAGGTGTGTTCCCACTCACAAAAAGCACATAACGTTTATGGCCAACTACAAGTGCCCCAATAATTTCAATCTGGCTGATAACAGAAGGTACCAGCCCAAGGGGATTAGGAGAGCCATGTTAAATTCACACATGTGGTGTTGCATCGACACAGGGGTAGAGCACTGGAGAAAAGTGGGAATTACTTGGCAATTGGATCTGGAATTACTGATTCCCCTGTTAATTTCTCATTTCTAAATTGGCACTCATGGTCCCAAATGTAATCCTGTGTAACTCCAGCTCTAAATTTCCGATGCCTTCAGTACTGGTAACACTTGAGGGTAGAGTTACCAGCCATTTGTAATAGGTGCCGTATGTCTGCAGAGGTAGGAGCTACTGTGGCAAAAATCAATCTGTGATTAAGATGTTTTGCGTGTCTGGGTGTACCTGCATCAGTGTCAGTGTGATTGGCTGTGGCTCTGTATGTTAGTGTCAGTGCTTATGAATATTAGTGTTATTACTATGGACAGGCACCTTTATGTCTTGTGCGTGTCTATTTGTGATTGTCTGTGAGTATATTTGGGTATGACACTGTGCATTTTAGTGTTTTTCATGCAGCAATGTATTCAAAAGATTTTAAATGTAATTGCATATAAAAGAAACCTCTTCACTGTATTGTGTGAGAAACTTTTAAAGTGCTGTATTCTATGAACTTGCATTACGCATGGCCCTGCATGTGAAGGTTACCCTAATGATAGGTTAAATGATCGCTTACGTTTAATTTCAAAAAGCTCCTGGGAAATAGTGAGAGAGGGAGAGAGAAGTGAGAGAGCTGGAAATATTAATAGCTTTATCTTCTCATTTAAACCCCGTGTCAGCTCAGGTTATGCAGGCAAACATCTGTAAATCTTTAGAGCAAGGTTACTGACCTGGCCGTGTGAAAGGTAATTTTTGTAAATCAATAATATCGGAGTTTGAGATACTGTTAGTTGTTCCGGTTCAACATTGTGAGAAAAGGTTAAGCTTGTGCTTTGAAAGTAATTGGAAGGAAATAATGAAACCGAATAGAAGAAATGAGCAATGTATGTAATACATAATCAATGTCCATACCAAAGCACAGAGTTGGACAAAATATTAAACGTGTAAAACTCAGGGGCATAATTATCAAGGGTTTGTGCCGACTTGTGACACGTAGTGTGATGCAAGGGCAACGCAACCACAAGTCATATTTATGAAACAACACAAGTGCACAAATCCTTCATTTTTTCAGAATTACGTGCAAGTGCTGTGCTGCATCCAGCTGGATCAAGCCAGATTTAATATATGCAAGGTAGGTGTTTCCATACAAAATCCAATGCAACCGTAATGCAGTGGTCTTTAAAATCATATCACTGCATCGCACATCATGGAGTAGCGTAACGCAATGATAGAAATGCATCAGAATTGCTGCCCATCGGCAACCCAGCCATAGGAAATGACACAGTGGCTGCAGTACAAAATCCCAACTATCACAGTACACTCTGTCAAGCTCAGCTACGCCATGGTGGTTGTTTTGCTTCAACTGGAAGCAGCTAGGAGAAAACCACGTAGGCAGCAAAAGAGGAAGGAACACGTTTTCAGTCAGCGCATATCCCTCATTCACCTCAGGGACGAGGAGGTCATATAGTTTTACAGACTCAGGAGGGAGTTCATCATGGAATTGCTGGAGAAGATAGCGCCAAGTCTCCAGCCAGCAACTGCAAGGACCAATGCCATCGCACCACATGTAAAATTGAGTTCTATGCTACATATGTTGGCCTCAGGATCCTTCCAAAGCACAGCAGGCAATTTGGCAGCCATTTAACAGGGAGCATTTCCTGCTTTTCTTCCATCTGTATTGGATGCATTCATAAAACTCACACCCCAGTACCTTCTCGTCCCAAAAAACACCCCACAATAAATGGATACCAACCAAGGCTTCTACAACATTGCTGGATTTCCTCATGAGCTTGGTGCTATTGATTGCACACTTGCGCAATTTGTGTCCCAAGCAGCCACTTCACACCTGTACAGAAACTGCAAACACAATTATTCTCACAATATCCAAGCAATTGTGGACAATCAGGGAATGTTCATCAATGTACTTGCCAAGTATCCTGGAAGTGCCCATGATGCATACATCTTTCGACACAGTATCATCAATGAGAGGTTTCAGAATGGAAAAAATGGAAATGCCTACTCAATATACCAACCAATAAGTTGTAAGGTGTGACACAATAGCCATCATGGTGTTTGTGTCTGCATATTGAATTATTTTCACATAGTGGTAGTATCTTACTCTAACTTGTAGCCAAATATGTCACATTGTGTGGTTACCTCACTGATTCTGTAATGAAAGTAGGAGGAATCCCACAGTGAGAAGTACTGTGTCATCTCAAACTGTGTGAGCGAATAAAGCACAATTTCTGCAATGTGTAACACATCGGCTGACAAATCATGTGCTCCACAATTTTGTAAAATATAACAACAAAAGAAATATTTTAGATAAGTGTGATATGTGTATATGTGGAATGGTGTGGTAAGTCTGGATTATATGTCAATGTTCTACTAAAAAAACAGTTGCTGAACAATTCTTGTGATCCTAAGCATATGTGTCACACATGGCAGTAAATCTGAAGGCTGATCAAAATATCAGGAGTACAACTAGAAAAAGAACATCTAAATTATATAGATGTCAGGCACTGAAAGTGTAGTTTCAAATCTTATGTAAATTGCAACTCTAGTGTTAGACCTATCAGCCTTAGGGTGGTCTCCCCCCAAGCTTTTTGCCTGCTTACCTCCGATTATGCTGAATTCGTTTTTTTGACCAAAGGACTCTGTGCACTTTACCACTACTAACCAGTGCTAAAGTGCTTGTGCTCACTCCCCTAAACATGTGTCGATTTACATAAACCTAATTGGCTTCTTTAATTTGCTTGTAAGCCTCTTTTAGACTGGTATACCTGAAACCCATGGCCTGGAAACTAAATGCTGCCAGTGGGCCCATAGCTTGTATTGTGACGCTCACCTAAGTTGCACTCTAAACCTTTTCCTACGCCTTCCATTGCAGCCCCATTGCAGTTTTACATTGCGATGTCAACTTGGCATTTAAAACCACTTGCCAAACCTTAAACTCCTCTATTATTACGTATAAGGTACCCCTACGATAGGCCCTAGGTAGCCCATAGGGCAGATTACTGTGCAATTTAATGGTAATATGTGTAACTCCCAAATTAGTTTTTTACTACTGTGAGGACTATCCATCTTGTAGGATAACATTGGGGATTACTTATTACACTTAATAAACTATAATTCCTGACTGACAAGCGGTAGATCTGTCATGTTTAATACCTATGAAATTGTAATGATAAATCGTCTTCAATGGCAAGTCGAATTTAGCATTACAGTTTTGAACATGACCCTTTTAAAATGTTGCCATTTTCCTGCTGTTAGCCCTGTGTGCCTGCAGCTTGTCTCTGATTACCTGTCTGGGTTGGTGACAGCGGGGCTATGTGTATTCCCTTTAGACAGCAACACACAAAGGGAGATGAGGTATGACTTGATGGGCCAGCCTGGCAGGATGGGAGCGAGGAGCTGGGCACAGCCTCACACTTACACCTGAAAAGGCTGTGTCCTGTCCCCACACAAACAACTGCATGCCCCCCCTGTAGTGAGTCTGAAGCCAGAGTAGGAATGGAGGACCTCTGTGAACTTCAAAGCCCTTTTTTGAAGTCTCCTCCACTACAACGACACCACTGGTTATAAGAACTGGACTTCAGACCCTACCAACTGAGTAGACTTCTGGACCAGAGGATAATCTGCTAGGAAGAAGGACTACCATGCTGCTGAAGGACTATCAGTCTGCTAGGCTGCTGCTCTGAAATAACTGCTGCCTTGCTGTGCTGATCTGCTACCTGCTGCCCTCTTGCCTGGAGAGGAAGAACTGGACCTGGAACCCATCTTGAACCCAGGACCACAGAGTGACTCCAAGGGCTAGTAATGGCCTTCTGATCCGAGCCTCAGGGCCATAACAGGCTCCCCACAGCTACTGTACCATTCTTCAACAAGCTCCTGAACCCGAAGAGGGGCCTCACACTTCCTGAGCCCTTGGAAGTTTTTATTTGGCTCCTTAAATCAAGCTTTTGTGCTCTTCGTGAACACGAAGAGGCACATTCACTCTGGAACCTCACCACTCACACAAAGGATCAGCATGAGCTACTGCAAGTTTGTCTCTTCACACTGCAAGCATCGTCCGTTGGCATGGATTGCTGCCCCCAGGCTCCAGCCCACCCATCCACGACGCCCAGCCTGCTCTTCACGTCATGCCAACCACTCCAAGCGATGGTCTCCATGCTCCCGGCGGCCTTCTTCTCCATGAACGGGACTATTGGCATTATTCATGAGAAGGTAAAACGTCAGCTGGACTTACCTGAGATTGTATCCGACCCGTGCTCCATCACGGTTGGCTCGAATGTTTGGATTTGATCCAGTCTAGTGCGATCCATTATCGCTGATTGACACTTTACGCTTTTAAGCACTATCCTAAAGTTTATTCTTTAAAAATTCATAACCCCTGTTCTATTTTTTTTTGGTTTTGTCCTTTTGTTGTTTTGGTCTTGTTGTGTTAATTAAATTAAGCTCTTTTTTTCTAACCTGGTGTGTAATCTTTTTGTGTGGTATTTTCACTGTTTTACTGTTTAAAATGTTGCACATTGCCTCTTAAGCCCGACTGCTGTGTGTCAAGCTACCAGAGGGTGAGCACAGGTTAAGGTTAAGGTATGTTTGTGACTTTCCCTGACTAGAATTGTGAATTGTGGTTACTGCTTGACCAGGGGTTGTACCCCAGTCAACCAGGAACCCAATTTCTAATATCTAGGAACATTTGTGATACCAAAAGTTCAAAGTGCGTCTAATTTTCAGGCGTTCCAACATTCTAAGTCCAAATATACAATTAGATAAAAAGCCACATTGACATACCTCACCAATGTGATAGATGAACAAATTAGCGCCTCAAGTTGCCTATATTTCCTGCATCTCAGTCCATCAATGTAAAACTGACACAGTCAATAAATAGGCTATGAAAGATGCTATACACTTGGAAATAACCTAGATGAAATGCAACCAAGGTAAGGTATCACAGCTTACTTTTAATCTAAATTTGAACCATCTCATCCTAAAAAACATGATATAAGAAACAAGGCATATAAGTACAGAATCAACTACAAGGCAAAATCATATGCATACATGTGAACAGAGAAAGTGTTGTGTACAGGTCTGTAGTACAGTCACTTATATCAACATCATGTTGTTCGACATAAAAAAGGGCCACATTGCTAGACCAATGTGTCAATCTACACAACAATTTGCCATACAAAAAGCATTAGCTGATGTATGAATAAAGGCAGTTAAAAAATCCATGTTACATTCTGAATATTGGTAACATTTACTAAGCAAATCACCATGCTAAATTATGTAAACTAATCTAAGGCCATGCAACTGTTATGTAGGCAAGCAAGGACATCATATGTTAAATAGGATACATGTATATGTGAGTGTCAAACATGATGCCACTGTCACTACCTACATATATTGTGAAATGTATGCAAGATAATCTGACCCTAAATTTGCTACTCCACATACATATTGAACACAGTTAACATATAGCCGATACATATATTCTAAAATACCTATCATAGTAATCTTCTGGCTAAACATGAAAGTTAGTTGTTGATATGTTGTATGTCTTACACCACGTACAATATGTGCAATGAAACATTTATGTTGAACATACACATGTAAAGCAATGGTCAACAGTACCTAAAACATGTCTGTTAAAAGTGATAGAAATGTGTATGAGTTTGCGTGCATACATAAAACATATAGTTAGTTTATGTCTAAGCAGCAATGTACCAAGTCATTGACAGTTGGCATGTTCCACTTTTCAATTGACCAAGGATATGGTTTGCAGCCATGGCTCATGACCCCATATACAAATCCCCAGATGGATGGACAGAAAATATTCAACAGAGCTCTGACAAAAACTCAAAATGTTGAAGAGCAAATGTTTGGTGTCCTGTTTCCGTTGACTGGACAAATCAGGTGGAAGACTCCTGTACTCCCCCCTATGATCTGCAAGATTATTTTAGTGTGTGCAATATTGCATAGCATCCGTCTCAAAACACATGTGGCGTGGGACAATAAGACTCAAATCCCACATGAACCTGAAGAAGAAGATTAAACTGATCCAGATATACAGCACACAATGGCAGGTCATGTGAAATGGGACCAAATAGTGGTTAATTTGTTTTCATAAATACATGAAAATGATGATAATATTGACAGAAAATATGTAAACCCATCATCCAATAAATATTTTTGTGAACTCATCCATTTTGTGGTGTTTGTGCGAATACCGAAGTACACATATAGTCACTGACATCGTCTCAACTAGATGTAGGCCTCAACATATATGGATCTAGATTTCATAGCGGTCGATGAAATTGGGGGCATATCTCAAACTAAGAACAAATCAACGCAGCAAGCCAATGTGATGCAGTGCTCTGCATCAAAGGGAAGTATTGTGCCATATCTAGATAGATATGGGGAATTTGTGTCCTACCTCTCTTAAGCAGTGCAGTGCAGCACAGCAAGCTATCCAGCTTTGTTCTGCTGCATGAAAGTGTGTTGAATGTGGCATTCAGTGTATGATGGATCACAATTCTCCCAATAAGTCAGTTTCTGAGGCAATCTTCAAATTGATGTGTGTTGCAAATATGGACTAGCATGCAGAGTGGCAGCACTTTGCTGGAACAAATGTTGCAGCAGATACCATCACAGAACATGGGCGCCATCTGCCATGGCCAAAGGTCTAGTCTCAGGTGTAGATGTCAAACTGTCATTTGTTAAATTTGCATTCATGCATTTTTGGGGATCCACAAAAGAGCACACATGTAATACCTTTTCAGGGCTGATTGATGTAAAGTCTTCATTTGCCCACACTTGATACAATACACATTTACCGTGCTTTGCAGAGCAATGCAAGGAGGCTCAAAGGCCTGTATCAAAACATACTAAATTGCTGTAGTAACAATACATAGCATTTATTTGAAAAGTAAGACAAGGGAGATGTTTGTTAAGCATCACATCACTTCAGGAATACAAAAATGCAAAATGCAAGCACAAATGTTTGTGGACATACACAAACATTTTAAATATTGTAATGGTAGTGTTGGGTCGGAAATTGCCCCTGCATAGTAAGATTTGTGAACCTCCGTCCTGAGTGCCCAACTGTGTAGTTGTCTGGATCCTTAATGTTGTTATGTCCCCGTAGGGGAACATGGAATATGCGTGTGCCATGACATAGGCCTGTGTCATGGATTGTTGTCTTGTTGGATCAGGAAGGGCACCGAAAGATCTACCCTTCATAGTTGTGGAATGCTACTGCCTTCTCTAGGAGTAAAACAGTACAAGTGTGGTAGTGGCAGCATACCGTGTAGTGATCAGTATTAGGGAACATGACCATTCCACCCTGGGTCACTGGAGGGAGGCCAACAGGCTCACTCACCTCCTCTAAAGTTCTGCTGCTTTGTGCTCAACTCACCCCTGCCCAACATCAGGTTAATCTTGAAGTGTGTGTGTGATAAAACCATGCGCTGAATCCATGTGCCGTGTAAGATATACACTAAACATAGGATGAAATGTGGAAGTGTGCACATGGTAAATGTGTGTGTGTGCAGGTAGTGTCTGTTTCAAAGTGACACACTCTAGTGCCGTGCAAAAGGACTGTAGTACTGAACAGTATGTGCAGACTGAGTGTGTGCTGCATGTGAGTATGCTAGTGGTAGCATAATATATATGAATTACAGTACTGGCAACTGAATGTGCTGGGACTGTACAATGAGTGCAAAAGTGCCTGCACTGCTACATAACATCGAGGGCCATAGGTTCCTTTTTGGGTAAGGCCATGCCTGCCTGGGGAACACATGAGGAGTAGAGGAATTCCACCAGACCAAGTTTGATAGTCCAGCAAAGCTACAGTCTGGGTGGGACATACACTGGAGGAGGGGAGGGCCATGCTATCTCTGTGCTTCCCTAAGTGTTTTATGATTCAGTGACAGATTACAAGGAAGGGACCTGGACACATCTCAGGAAGAGAGAGATTGGGCTGAATAGGGCATCAAAAAGAGTGGGGTAGAAGGCCCAGGATCAAGCTTTTAATGCACGTATGACTGTGGCTGACATCCAGGTGTGTACCCTGGTAACTCATATGAATCTTTTCGTGGGAACAATCACCTTTAGAGTACTGCCTTGCTGTGCTGCTCTGCTGTCTGCTGTTCCCCAGTCTGGGTGAGAAGGACCGGTCCTGCATCCCTTGAACCCAGAGTGACTCAAAGGGATAGCTAGCTGACCTCCTGATCTGAAGTCTCAGGAACATAAACAACTTCAAACCATTGTGTTTCTGCACATCTGTCAGTCTGCCCTGTCAAGTGGTGCCACCCTAGTCCTGGAACCTTGCAAGTAGGCCTAAGGTGTTTGCTCCAGCAGAAGCCACGCATCTTCTGTCAAACCGACGCATCACTACTGCTGCACAGATCAGAGCCGGCACACCACCTCTGTTGTGTGAATTATGAACCACCTGTGTTGCGTGGATCAGCACTGACGCTTCGCCGCCATTGCATGGCCCTTAGTATTGCTGCAGGAGAGCAACTGCATAGTGCATCACATAATGTACATTTGTGTAGGAATGAGGCAGAAACATTTACAGAAAAGTGCCTTTTACACCCTATAAATGATGCAATAAGTGTGGCTGCATACCAGGAAGTGTAAATGTTATTTTCACTTTCTGTTAGTATCTGTTTATTGGTGCTGGTGGTTTGAGGAGTGCTGTGTGAGATTGGTGGCTATTTGGCTGTTTTTGTTGGAGTCTGTGTCTGTTCTGTCCCCACTAATAATACTTTGTGTAGTATTTGTGCCTAAGTGTTGTTTTTTGTATATGTACTTCCATTTGTATTGTTGGGTGTTTGTCCAATTTGGGGTAATAGTTAATTATGTATAATTAGGGGTGTAAGGGGTGTCTTATGTTTAGTGTGTTAAGGATAGGTAGGGCTTGTGTCATTAGGGCCATGTCTGGGAAGGGAAGAGGGAAACATTTAATGGAGGGAGAAGTTGGAGGTCTGATCTGGCTGGTCCTGTGTTTCCTATGACAGATTCTGACTGAAAGAGGAAGGCAACAACAACCAAGAACAAAGCTCTAGCAGGATAGATCAATAGAAATCAAATACAAGGTAGATGTATTATTTGTCACCTCAGTGGTGCAAAAGACACCCTTTGGGATTTGATCATTATTATTCTTATAATATGTGTTCAATTTGTAATGGGAGCATTGATGTGCTGCAAAAAAGGAACACACCGGCAACAATAGTAATTCTCTTATCAAAATTCAGTCATTCTAATTTGGTTTGCATACTTTATAGTATATATCATTGCAAAATGATCTAAGAAAAGTTAAATATCTAGGTAGATAGTGTATCTGCAATGACGATAGTAAACATTTGTTGATAGTGACAAAAGAATAACCGTCTCCAGGGAGGAGTGCCTGATTATAGTAGACCTGCTGATACAGTGCACAACTAAATTGCATAGGACTATAACTTTAACATAAGTTTATGGAAACATTTGGGGCCAGATTCACAACAGTAAACGTAGATCTTTGGTCTAAACTAAGACCAAATATCTACGTTTCTGACTTTGGGAATTGTCAAAGGGGATTTGCGAGTAGTATCTTTATGTCCACACCCGGAGTGGAGATCCGACGCGAGTGCGGACATAAAGATAGTACTCATAAATGCCCTTTGTGATGCACGATTGCTTGCTTTTAAAGTGGAAACGTCATCTGAATGGAAGGTTATAGGGAGGGTCAAAGACCCCGGTAGGACGGTCAGTAAAAGGAATCTCCCAGGGCCCTTGTGGCTGCTCATCAAATCCTAGGTCAGGATACTTTAAAAATAAAGAGGTACCGGGGACTAAGGAGTGGGTACTGTACTTAAATGAAACAACAGCAAAACAGAAAACGCCGCAATAAAAACTTTAATATAACAAAGGTGCATGGCATGTTCCCATGAGGAAGGGTCAGCAAAAGATACAGACCCAAAGATCATAAGTATCAATGGGTGCGAGTGCGGTGGTACATGGGTAAGGTGGCCATGAGGAGCACTCCGTCTCCCAACTCAAACATCATTGGCTGGACGTAATTGCCGAAGAAGCTGATGAGCTAGACCTGTTGAGTTTGGAAATTGGAGGCCTTGTAGGTATATATTAATGTGCCATCAGCATGCATCAACATCAAAATGTATTTTTAATGTGTGGATGCCTTGTGACACACAAGACAAGACAGAGTGGCACCAGGTGGCAGATGTATCAAACTGTCACACAAAGCAGCACACCTGGCATAAATGCTGTGTTGCATTACAGGGAGCTAGTACTCCTAATGCTAAGTAATGCAAAGCAGCCCTTTGTCCAAATGAGGGTTACTATTTAGAAATATCCACACTGATGAAGGTTTGGGCTTGCAATGTAATTGTGTTAATCATTTATTGCTGATTTCCCCTACTCATGTGACGCAAACACTGCAAAATATGTGGCTACATCAGCCCCTATGGCTAGATTTACATTACAGAATAATATCCACACTGCACAAGGTATAAGGTATGCCTGTGTGGCAAAGCTAGTACGTATGTACCAAGGGACACGTTTATCAATTCTTCACACAGCACAGCTAGAAAGTGAAAGGGCGGAAATGTGTCATATTTAACATATTATGGTGCATGCCTGTCCTTTCCTAGCACTAGCACACTTTGGCTGCCTAGTACCAATGCTAGCACTCTTGTTTCATGGTGCAAGGGGGGCTGTGATGAAGCTGGCCAGCAGTTCTTACAACATCATATACATGGAGCCTGATTTTGACATATGATGTAAGACATTTCTGAACTTTCACCTCTAGGCAGATCACTTCTGCTGAGTGATTAGCTATGTTCAATGATTTGAAAAAGTATATATATGTGTTTAAGGGTATCTAAATGTGCCATGACACTGGTATGTCATAGGCTTAGTTTAAATTGGAAAATTGCTCTATTTATAATGCAATTGCTCCTTTTTGTTTTGCAGGTGGACATTGCCCATTCTCGTAAGCCGTAGTTGACAGCATCAGGGATAGTGATGGTGAAAGTAAGTGTTATAACTACATGGTTGTAGCTCTGTGACAAGGGTGTGTGATCCATGATAGTTTTAACTGTGTGATGTGTATGGGGAGGTATTCATCACCTGCCAACAAATCTCTCAGATTCATTGATTATAAAATAAACAGGGAGGAATGTTAATGTGAATGTAATGTCAATATAGGTGTGGGTAAGTTTTTCTGCAGTACCTCACTTCAAATATGGGGATGGTATACCTGTGATAGTACCTGTGTGTCATACCTAACGACTCTTTGCATTAACATTCATGACAGTGTCACTAGGTTAGACATCACATTGCAATCATTGCCACACAGGTGGATGTTGGAAATGTGCCAGTTACATCCCAACTTTAGGTGTATCCTGAAAACAACCAATGAAAAGGTACAATTGACATCTCAACATTGCCCAGTATGACCACTTACCTGAGTGATTGCTGTGGTAATCCTGTCCCAAGGGTGACTGAGTTTCCATCAGAGGTGTCCATGCCAAACCTATATAGAATGGAGTGACAGTGGTCCCATTACACTGATGCCCTAAAGGTTGCGTGGATGTAGTTCAGCGTATGTATCAATCCAAGGTTTGCTTCAAAACGATAGCTCTAAGCATGTCTAATGCACTTTGTGAGGGTAGATGTCCACATGGCAGGGTACTTGTGATGTGGCCTAGCAGTTGCATCGTCGATGGCAGCTGGCATATCTCAGTAATATATGTATCTGTTGAGCACAATGTGGCAATATCATTGTTGTAAAGCCTGTGCAGCCATAGTAGGCATCACTGCATCAATACAAATTCTTTGGCCAAAATTTGGCCAGTAGGACATATGCTCTAGATTTACCATATATTGTTATATTAATGCCAGCTTCATGGGCAATATCTAACCTATGTGGCATTTATGTCACTCTTTCTTGCAGTGCAATGTGGCAGGCTAACTTGCTGCACTGTGTAAAAGGGAAAGGGTGGGAATGCACAGTCATTCTATGATACAGAGCATTCCTGTCCTTTCCTACTGGTGGCATACTTTTGGCTGCCTAGCACCAATGCAAGCACCCTGGCATGATGGTTAAAGAGGGCCTGCATTGTAAGAAAATAGTTCTTGGGCAGATAAGGACAGCTGCCTGCTTAAATACACTCCTTGGAAGCTTTTTGTTATTTCTTTGTGTTCTGCAGAATGCAACAAAGGGAGAATGAGGTAACAGAATTGTGAAATTAGATTCTTTCTCCTGGTTTATGTTCACCTGTGGACTTGATGCATTATGACCCATTTCCAGGTCTAGCGAAACCTGTAAAACCATCAAAATAAGTCTGTTGATGCAGTGAGACACCTACCCTCCGTCTATGGAATGGCTCCCTGCCAGAGAGTAAGGCAAGTCAGCAATGTGCACTGCCTTGTGGAACTCAAGACTACTAAATACATGAAGGGCCACACAATCTGCCATTACTGCCATTGCATTCATTAACCCAGAGTTGAGACATCCGAATCAAATTTTGGATAATGTCCCTTTAAGTCTGCACAGCTTGGCTATTCGTTGATTCTCCAGAACTTCCATAACTGGCTTTTTTTTAGTATATATCCGGGTTCATGCACTACCTTTGAGGTCATGTCAGAGAGATGCAGGCCAGAGACAATAGCGGCTTCAGGAAGAAGCAGTTGGTTATAAGCAGCACCACAAGCACTTGTTGCGGCACATTCATTGGCATTTTTCAAATTAAGTGGGATTGCAGACGATGTGAGGGTTAGTCAGCACACTGTTCATACCTGAACTTCATTAAATTGAAATTTACATAGCCACCTCCAGCCGAGGCATACAAAGTGGGTATATTTTCACTAGAGAGTTCCAGCACAATTGAGCACTATTGTTTAGGCAAGTTTCACAAGCGGTATGGCTGCATCACATTTAAATTAACATAGCCACCTCCAGCTGATGCATAAAACTTGTGTATATTTTTACTTGAGAGCTTCGACACGAATGGGATACTACATATGGTGTGGCACTTGAATAGGACGGTTAGATTGCGTTCAGACATTGATGAGATCACAATCACTGCAGTCTTTGGGTGAAACACGGGGTGTATGCTTGGTACTGCTTTTTATGAACCACATTGTTCTGAAGTTGTGGTATTTCCAAGCTCGTTTAGGCACATTGAAACATCGAAGTTAGGTCTGCTGCATTTTGGTTCACTGGGGGAAGGATGAGTCTTCAATATAAGTGATACTCATAGTCACATGTAGTTTGGATTACTGATGTGTGGGCGAGTAACCCTTTCGGTGCAAAAATACCTATTGCAATATTGTTCATTTTCATGAGACTCCTGATGAAGGGTCACCGGAACTGAAATGCATTGGTGTTAGAAATGGGGGTCTCTAGTTGGCAGAGGTAGATACCTTTGTCCAAATAGAGACCCTTCTTCCTAGTCAGGATAAGGGAGTTACACTCCTAAAATAACCCCTGCTCACCCCCTTGGTAGCTTGGCACGAGCAGTCAGGCTTATCTTAGAGGCAGTGTGTAAAGCATTTGCACATAACCAACAGTATTACAGTGTAAGCACTACAAAAGGACACCACACCAGTTTAGAAAAATATCCAATATTTTTATATACTTAAGACAAGACCAAAAACAATAAAAATCCACAATACAGTATTTAGAAATCTTCGGTTATCAAAATAACCTTGAAAAACAGTTCCTTGAAGTTGATAGCTCCCTCTGGGGCTATCACGGCGTCGTGAACAACAAATCCAAAGAGTTCTGGTTGACCACAGCGTTGCGGGCCAGCTACGGTGTCGGGAAGACCCGCAAAACAGTATCTTTAGAAATGCAGGGCGTCGGCAACCTCTCGTTGAGCTTTCGAAAGCACGGCGTCCGCAGGCGTCGCTTCCGAGGTTGTGCAGGAGTCGTCGGGCCCTTGAAGTCACATGCGTTGCAGATCGAACTCCTCTTTGTTGAAGTCAGGAGTGCTGGCATCGGCAGGCGTCGGGTGCTGCTGTGCGAAGTGCAGCTGTGCGGCGTGCGATGCCCTCAGGTCGCAGTGCGAGCAGCGGCTCGGTGGCGGCGTCGGATGGCATCATCGGTGAGACCAGTGTCGCGGTGCGAAGTGATGCAGTGCTCGTCGTGGTGCTGGCAGGTCACGGTGCAAGCAGCGGCATCATTGTTGCTGAAGCGCTGTCGTCGGCTGACGAACTGGAGTCGATGGCACCGGCGTCAATAGGCCAAGGCTGCGGTGCGGGATGGGGGTGGTGCGTCGGGTAACTCTACAAGCGGTGCCCTCAAACCACGGCACAAGCAGCGTCATCAATGTTGGCGTGGAGTGGCATCGTCGGGGATACCAAGGCGGCATTGTGAAGCAAGGCGATGCGCTGTGCGGTGCCCACAGGTCGCGGTGTGAGCAGTGGGTCGGTGGCGTCATCAGCAGGCGTCGTCTGTGAGACCAGGGTCTCAGTGCGGTGTTGCAGTGGTGCCTTCAGGCCACGGAGTCAGCAGCGGCGTCGTAGACGGCATCGGGTTGCTTTTTCTTCTGTTGCAGCACAAACACACAGCCCCCAGTGCTGAGGACAGAAGAGCTTAAAGTCTTTGCTGTCCCTGAGACTTCTTGAACAGGGGGCAAGTTCTACCTCAAGCCCTTGGAGAAACTCACAAAAATAGATTGCAGAAAGTTCATTCCAGTCCTTTCACTGCCGAAGACAGAAGCAGCCACTGCAGGCCAACGCAGCAAAGCACTCAGCAAAGTGGTAGTTCCTCCTCACAGCTTCTCCAGCTCTTCTTCTTGGCAGTCTTCTTGGTACAAAAGAGTTCTAAACTTCAGGGGTTAGGGCTCTACTTTTTATAGCCCAAAATCCTTTGTCCTCTCAGGCAGAGAGTGTCTGTGCCCAGCCAGAACCAGTTCTGCCCTCTTTGGTGTGGCTTCCTGGCAGGAGGTGGAGACGGCATTGTCAGAGGCAGACCAGGCCCATTCAGGTGTAAGGAAATCTCCTCCCCCTACTCTAAATGCAGCCCAGGTCTATTCAGCCCTTTCCTAACCCTTTTAGACTATCTGGAGCCACTGCTGCTCCCCAGCCCCTGTCATCCAAAACCCAGACAGTCGATCCACAAACCCAGCAGAGGCCTGCTGGATGGCTGAGCAAGAAAATACCTACTTTCTAAAAGTGGTATTTTCAAACACAGAATGTAAAAATCACCTTCACTAAAAGATGCATCTTTAGATTCTGAGTTCGGACTTACTAAACTTTAATTTTCTACCAAGTTCCCAGGGCCAGTTATGTTTATAAGATGTTATAAACAAACTCCCCATTCTGTCCTATGGGAAATAGTGAAAAACGAAATTGGCAGTAATTCACTATCAGGACATGCCACACACACCAGGGTATGTCCTACCTTTCACTTACACTGCACCCTGCCCACAGGGGTACCTTGGGCCTACCTTAGGGGTGACTGACAGGTAAGAAAAGGGAAGGTTAGGGCCTGGCAAGTGGGTGCACTTGCCAAGTCGACATGGCAGTACCAGACTGCACACAGGCTTCTGCAATGGCAGGCCAGAGTTACTTTTACGGGCTGTTTGTGTGGGTGGCACAATCCAGTGCTGCAGCCCACTAACAGCATTTAATTTACAGGCCCTGGCACACCCAGCGCACTTTACTAGGGACTGACACATAAATCAAATAGGCCAATCATGGAAACACCAATCCATAACACACTTTACCACAGGAGCACTTGCACTTTACCACTGATCAGCAGTGAGAAAAGTGCCCAGAGACACTAAACCTGCAAAAACAGAGTAAAAACTGGGAGGTCAGAAAGCAAAAACTCAGGGAAACACGCCAAAAGATGCCAGGTCTAACACCTGTCCCCTCCAGCTGAAGGTAGGGAGAACTACCCAACCTCCTGGGAGTTCTCTTCACTAAGGCGGAAGAACCTGGACAGACCATCTGCATTGGCGTGTTCTGTGCCAGGGCGGTGTTCCACCGTAAAGTCCATTCCCTGTAGGAAGATGGACCATCTCAGCAGTTTTGGATTCTCACCCCTCATTTGCATCAACCATCTGAGGGGCCTGTGGTCTGTCTGAACCCCGAAGTGAGTACCAAACATGTAGGGCCTCAGCTTCTTCAGTGCCCAGACCACAGCGAAAGCTTCCCTTTCTATGGCACTCCACCTCTGTTCCCTGGGGAGTAGTCTCCTGCTAAGGAACACTACAGGCTGGTCTAGGCCCTCTTCATTCAGTTGTGAAAGCACGGCTCCCACACCATGCTCTGAAGCGTCGGTCTGCACAACAAATTCCTTGGAGAAGTCGGGTGCCTTGAGCATGGGCGCCGTGCACATGGCGCCCTTCAGGGCATCAAAAGCTTTCTGGCAGGAGTCAGTCCAGATCACCTTTTTGGGCTGCTTCCTGGAAGTCAGCTCTGTTAAGGGCGCAACAATGGTGCCGTAGCCCTTAACAAACCTCCTGTAGTAACCGATGAGACCTAAAAAGGCTCTCACCTCTGTCTGGGTCTTGGGGGGTTCCCAAGCCAGAATGGTGTCAATCTTGGGCTATAGGGGTGCCACCTGGCCGCTTCCTACCTGGTGTCCCAAGTACACCTCAGAACCCTGCCCGATATGGCACTTACTGGCCTTGATCGTAAGGCCTGCCCTCTGCAGAGCCCTCAACACTTCCCGAGGTGCTGCAAGTGTTCTTCCCAGCTGGAACTGAACACTACAATGTCATCCAGGTAGGCAGCACTGAAATCCTCCAGTCCAGCCAACACCTGGTTGACCATCCTCTGAAAGGTGGCAGGGGCATTCTTTACCCAGAACTGGTAATGTCCTTCTGGGATTGAGAATGCTGATCTCTCCTTTGCCCCATCGGTTAAGGCAATCTGCCAGTACCCAGATGTTATATCAAATGTGCTGAGGAACCTGGCAGCTCCCAACCGATCAATGAGCTCATCAGCTCTGGGGATGGGGTGCGCGTCAGTTCTGGTGGCAGCATTGAGCCCACTGTAGTCCACACAAAACCGCAGTTCTGGAGTGGCACTTGGTGCAGCAGCCTTTGGGACCAAGACCTCTGGGCTGGCCCAAGGACTGTTGAAGGGCTCGATCACCCCTAACTCCAACATCTTAGAGACCTCCTCTTTGATGCTGGCCCTGACCCGGTCAGTCAACCTGTAAATCTTGTGCTTTACAGGAGGGCTGTCACCAGTGTCCACGTCATGGGTACACCAGTGAGTAACACCTGGGGTCAGAGAGAACAGTGGGGCAAACTGCCCCAACAACTGGTGACAGTCGCTCTGCTGCTCTTGGGTCAGTGTAGGGGAGAGGATTACGCCTTCCACTGACCCATCGTGCTCCTTGGTAGACAGGAAGTCAGGGAGAGGTTCACTCTCCTCTTCCACCCCATCATCTGTCGCCAAGAGCATGCTCACTTTGGACCTCTCGAAGTGGGGCTTGAGGCGGTTCCCGTGCAGGACCCGCAAAGGGTTCCTTAGAGTCCACAAATCCACCAGGTAGGTGACATCACTTTTGCGCTCCACCACCTTAAACGGCCCAGTCCACTTGTCCTGCAAGGCACAAGGTTCCACTGGGGCCATGCCCACACTTTTTGCTCAGGTTGAAATTCGACCAGAGTGGAATTCTGGTCATACCATGTCTTCATTTCTTCCTGGCTTGCTTCTAGGTTCACCTGAGCGAGTTTCCTGAAGCGGGCAGTTTGGATTCTGAAGGCCAGCATGTAGCTAAACACATCCTGGGGAGTTTTGCTGGGAGCTGCCTCCCAGCCTTCCTTCACCAAACTCAGAGGTCCTCTCACAGGGTGGCCATACAGAAGCTCAAAGGGACTGAACCCAAGAGACTTCTGTGGCACCGCCCTGTATGCAAAGAGAAGGCATGGCAAGAGGACGTCCCACTTACACCTCATGGGTTCAGTTAGACCCTTAATCATGCCCTTCAAGGTCTGGTTGAATTTCTCCACCAGACCATTACCTAGTGGGTTGTAAGGAGTGGTGAACTTGTAGGTTACACCACACTCCTTCCACAGGGATGTCATATACTTGGATATGAAATTGGTACCCCTGTCAGAAACCACCTCTCTGGGGAACCCCAAGCAGGAAAAGATCCCCATTAACGCCCGGCCCACCACTGGTGCCATCGTTGTCCTGAGAGTGATTGCCTCTGGGTACCGGGTGGCATGGTCCACCAAGACTAGGATGTACCTGTTGCCCATGGCTGTCTTGGGATCCAGTGGCCCCACAATGTCCATCCCTACCCTTTCAAAGGGTGTTCCAACAACTGGAAAAGGTTGGAGAGAAGCTTTGACCTTCCTCCCACTCTTACCACTTGCCTGGCAAGTTTGGCAAGACCTACAATGTCCATCCAACTGCCTTCGCATTTGGGGCCAGAAGAAGTGGGTGACAAGCCTGTCAAAGGTCTTGTCCCGCCCCAAATGTCCTGCCAAAGGCACGTCATGAGCCAGACCCAGTAGGGAGGTCCTGAAGCGCTGGGGTACCACCAGCACACAGGCTGACCCAGGCTCAGTGACCTTAGGCTCACTATACAGGAGACCATTCTCCCAGTAGATCCAATGTGATCCAGACTGATCACCAGCTGCCTGGTCTGCAACCTGCCCCTGCACACCCTCCAGAGAAGGGCACTCTTTCTGCTCCCTGCAGAATTCTTCCCTGGTGGGACCCCCTTCTTGGTGCCAATGGGTCAGCTCAGAGATGTCCCCCAGTTCAGCTACCTGCTCCCCTGTAGGTACCGGGGCGTCCCCCTCAAGGTCTGCTTCCTCCTGGTCCGTGGGGACTTCAGGGGCTGGTTTCCCGCATCCCTTGCCCTTTCTCTTGGCAGGGACTTGGGCCACTGTTTCAGGCTCCAAGTCCTTCTGATCACCCTTTCTGGCCGCCATTGACCGAGTAGACACGCATGCCCACTCTAGCAACCCAAGCATCTCAAAGTGAGACCTGAGCTCAACATCCTTCCATAAGGACTGCTTCAGGTCATTACCTAGCAGACAATCTACAGGCATGGTAGGGCTCACAACCACCCTCAAGGGACCTGAGACCCCCCCCATTCAAAGGGAACCTGCGTCACCATACACTGGCGCTCCGAGTTGTCTACAGCAACTACTTGGTGGAATGCCCCGGGCCTACTTGCTCTTCAGAGACCAGGTGACACCGGACTGAGGTCACACTGGCTCCAGTATCTCTGAGAGCCTCTACCCTTTTCCCATTGAGGGTCACCCAGGTGCTATATTTCTTTGTGTTAGGGGGCACCTGGTTTCCTGGGACCATCTCACTGTCCCCTTGTGAGACGAGGGTCATTTCTGTGGGATCCCCACCCTCCTGTGGGCACCCCCTCCTCCCCAAGCGCTACACTAGCCAACACCTTGGTCTGCCCACCAGTGGGTGGCTGTGCCCTTTTGGGACACTTGGGATCCCCCTTCAAGTGGCCCACCTGGTCACATGAAAAACACTTGTGGGGGCCGGTCTCAGCAGGCTTTCCTGAAGAGACCCCTTGATTCTTATCTCTGGGGAGATGGGAACCTTTACCCTGGGTGTTAGTTTGGGACTCTTTAGAGAACTCCTGTGCTTTACCCTTGTCCCCCCCACTTTTCTGCTGGGGACCCTGCCCACCTTTGGCCGAGTCTCCCCCAAACGCTTTCTTGTGGACCCTGGTACTCACCCAGCGGTCCGCCTCCATAGCAAGCTTCCTGGGGTCATTTAGCTTACTATCAACCAAGTGCTGGCGCAGCTCTGCAAAACATAGACTAGACAAGTGCTCCCATGCAATCAAATTGTAGAGCCCCTGAAAATCTGTTACATTACTGCACTTCACCCAGCCATCCAGAGACCTGCAGAACGAATCCACACATTCCAACCAAGTGTTGGCATCAGACTTCTTACTGGACCTAAACTGATGCCTGTACTTTTCAGGAGTGAGCCCATACCTGGTGAGGAGAGCGTCCTTCATATCAGCATAGGTGAGGTTCTGCCCCTTACCCAAAGCTATCAGAGTATCCCTAGCTTCTTCCGGGAAGAGAGGCCACAACCCTGCCCCCCAATTCTTCTCAGGGACCCCATTCATATGAATAGACGCCTCATACCCCTGGAACCACCTTTGTATGTCATCACCCTTCTTGTACTCCTTGCCTACATTCTTGGGGATGTGCACAATTCTGTCTGCCTGCCCTGACGAATTTCTGCCACCACCTGAGCAGGTTCTACTCCTCTGATCCAGCTCCTTTATCCTGATCTCATGGACTAGCATCATCCTTTTCTCCTCCATGGCTAACTTGAGCTTCTCTAGTTCCATAGCAACTCTCCTTGCTTCCCGCCTGTCCTCCAGCTCCTCTGGGGACAAGCCACTGCTGCCTGGTTTAGAGGGTGGCCCCCCTCCCAAAAGCACATCCACCCTTGGGATAGGCTCCTCTGCCTCCATGCCAAGATCCCCAGACAGCTCACTAGCATGGCTGGCTGCTACCCAGGCCCTCAGCGCATTTTGTAGTTCATCTTTTCTGGTGAGGCCCCTGATTTGGACTTTGAGGTTTTTGCAGATCACCTTCAATTCCTTAACATTGTAGGTTTCTAACCTCCCCTCCTCAAAGGCCACTTCCAAGGATACAGCAGATGATGCAATTGATTCAGGCATGTTGTACTGGAAAGTTCAAGTTCAAGACCAATGGAAGGCAAAAAAAGACCAAAAAAACTGTATGTGGTACCTACTGGTCTGGAATATGGTAGTAGTGTATACCAATCACTGTAAGTCAAGTGCAAACGCAAGTCCTATCCTCACCGCTGACAACCAATGTTAGAAATGGGGGTCTCGAGTTGGCAGAGGTAGGTACCTTTGTCCAAATAGGGACCCTTCTTCCTAGTCAGGATAAGGGAGTTACACTCCTAAAATAACCCCTGCTCACTCCCTTGGTAGATTGGCATGAGCAGTCAGTCGTATCTTAGAGGCAGTGTGTAAGGCATTTGCACATAACCAACAGTAATACAGTGTAAGCACTACAAAAGGACACCACACCAGTTTAGAAAAATATCCAATATTTTTATATACTTAAGACAAGACCAAAAACGATAAAAATCCACAATACAGTATTTGGAAATCTTCAGTTATCAAAATACCCTTGAAAACGGTTCCTTGAAGTCAATAGCTCCCTCTGGGGCTATCACGACGTCGTCAACAACAAATCCAAACAGTTCTGGCTGACCGCGGCGTCGCAGGCCAGCTACGGTGTAGGGAAGACCCACAAAACAGTACCTTTAGAAATGCAGGGAGTCGACGACCTCTCGTTGAGCTTCCAAAAGCACGGCGTTCGCAGGCGTCGGTTCCAGAGGTCGGTGCAGGAGTCGTCGGGCCCTTGATGTCACACACGTTGCAGATCGAACTCCTCTCTGTTGAAGTCAGGAGCGCTGGCGTCGGCAGGTTTTGGGTGCTGCTTTGCGAAGTGCAGCGGTGCGGCGTGCGATGCCCTCAGGTCGCAGTGCGAGCAGCGGCTAAAAATGCAGGGCATCGACGACCTCTCGTTGAGCTTCCAAAAGCACGGTGTTCGCAGGCGTAGGTTCCGGAGGTCGGTGCAGGAGTCGTCGGGCCCTTGAAATCACACGCGTTGCAGATTGAACTCCTCTCTGTTGAAGTCAGGAGTGCTGGCGTCGGCAGGTTTTGGGTGCTGCTGTGCGAAGTGCAGCGGAGCGGCGTGCAATGCCCTCAGGTCGCAGTGCGAGCAGCGGCTCGGTGGCGGCGTCGGATGGCGTCGTCGGTGAGACCAGGGTCGCGGTGCGAAGTGATGCGGTGTTCGTCGCGTTGCTGGCAGGTCACTGCGCAAGCAGCGGCGTCGTTGTTGCTGAAGCGCTGTCATCGGCTGACGAACTGGAGTCGATAGCGCCGGCGTCGATAGGCCAAGGCTGTGGTGCGGGATGAGGGTGGTGCATCGTGTAACTCTACGAGCAGTGCCCTCGAACCACGGTGCAAGCAGCGGCGGCGATTTCGGCGTGGAGCTGCGTCGTCCAGTATACCAAGGCGGTGTCGTGAAGCGAGGTGATGCGGAGTGCGGTGCCCACAGGTCGCGGTGCGAGCAGTGGCTCGGTGGCGGCATCAGCAGGCGTCATCGGTGAGAACAGGGTCACGGTGCGGCGGTGCCCCCTGCAGTGCCTTCAGGCCACGGAGTCGGCAGCAGCGTCGTAGATGGCGTCGGGTTGCTTTTTCTTCTGTTGCAGCACAAAACACACAGTCCCCAGTGCTGAGGGCAGAAGAGCTTGAAGTCTTTGCTGCTCCTGAGACTTCTTGAACAGGGGGCAAGCTCTACCTCAAGCCCTTGGAGAAACTCACAAAAATAGATTGCAGAAAGTTTAGTCCAGTCCTTTCACTGCCCAAGACAGAAGCAGCCACTGCAGCCCAACACAGCAAAGCACTCAGCAAAGTGGTAGTTCCTCCTCACAGCTTCTCCAGCTCTTCTTCTTGGCAGTCTTCTTGGTACAAAAGAGTTCTAAACTTCAGGGGTTAGGGCTCTACTTTTTATAGCCCAAAATCCTTTGTCCTCTCAGGCAGAGAGTGTATGTGCCCAGCCAGAACCAGTTCTACACTCTCTGGTGTGGCTTCCTGGCAGGAGGTGGAGACGGCATTGTCAGAGGCAGACCAGGCCCATTCAGGTGTAAGGAAATCTCCTCCCCCTACTCTAAATGCAGCCCAGGTCTATTCAGCCCTTTCCTAACCCTTTTAGACTATCTGGAGCCACTGCTGCTCCCCAGCCCCTGTCATCCAAAACCCAGTCAGTCAATCCACAAACCCAGCAGAGGCCTGCTGGATGGCTGAGCAAGAAAATACCTACTTTCTAAAAGTGGTATTTTCAAACACAGAATGTAAAAATCACCTTCACTAAAAGATGCATCTTTAGATTCTGAGTTCAGGCATACTAAAGTTTATTTTCTACCTAGTTCCCAGGGCCAGTTATGTTTATAAGATGTTATAAACAAACTCCCCACTCTGTCCTCTGGGAACAGGTAGCCTTGCAATAGTGAAAAACGAAATTCACTATCAGGACATGCCACACACACCAGGGCATGTCCTACCTTTCACCTACACTGCACCCTGCCCACAGGGGTACCTTGGGCCTACCTTAGGGGTGACTAACATGTAAGAAAGGGGAAGGTTAGGGCCTGGCAAGTGGGAGCACTTGCCAAGTCGACATGGCAGAACCAGACTGCACACAGGCTTCTGCAATGGCAGGCCAGAGTTACATTTACGGGCTGTTTGTGTGGGTGGCACAATCCAGTGCTGTAGCCCACTAACAGCATTTGATTTACAGGCCCTGACACACCCAGTGCACTTTACTAGGGACTGACACATAAATCAAATAGGCCAATCATGGAAACCCCAATCCATAACACACTTTTCCACAGGAGCACTTGCACTTGCACTTTACCACTGATCAGCAGTGAGAAAAGTGCTCAGAGACACTAAGCCAGCAAAAACAGAGTCAAAACCGGGAGGTCAGAAAGCAAAAACTCAGGGGAAACACGCCAAAAGATGCCAAGTCTAACAATTGGGAACTGGAAACCATTGGATGATGTAAATAATGCCATTAAGTTCATGATGTTTTGCCAAACATTTGGCTGAAATCAATTCAAAAAATGAGGAATGAAGTCTAATTCATACAATTAAAGAATTCAACTTGAGAACGAAAAGCAAATAAAGTGAATTGACATTCTTTTCATTCAGAGATTATTTGAGAACGTGCAGAAAAAAAGCACCCAAGTTTAAGTAAAGTGCATCTGGGGCTGGCAAGTGATTTTCCACTGTCAGCACGTATGTTCATTGATTGGAAAATGTGCAGAACGTGACTTTGCACATACCTGGACAGCACAGGAAGGTTAAACTAGATGTGTTACACAGCATAAATCACAGAGAACAAAGGAGTGCACAACTGTAACTTTGTTATTCATATTGCTAACCTTTCCACATCTCACTTAGGTTTTGCCTTGACCTTACCCTCCGTGATGCAAGATCAAGAGAAAAAATTTACATATCCTGTCCATGTGTATTATTTACCATTGATACATCCAAATGAGTGGAGATCACTGGTATGAGTGAAATACATTGTTTTATATTGTGGCTAAATAGATGCAGTGTACACCTACACTGACCTTACTTGGGTTAGTTTGATATATTATAATTGGAGAAGTCATTGTAATCAAGCTATATTGTGCATTTCTAAATACCTAGACTAGGTGTAGGTATGGAAAGGTACTTAGGAGTGCATCACAATGTCATTTATACTTTGTGATACGTGATGCACAGATTATACTTGACCTAAAATGAGGTACTTTTACAAGGTTAGGTCTGCTGGCATTTGGGGAGGACATACATTGCCACAGGCACAGAATTCCCCTGAGACTGAGTATCTGAGGAAAAATGCAGCCCCTAGTGGGTCGATTGCCACTAATGAGCACTGTATATTTTTGAAAGAATCTGTCTTTCATAGCCTAGAAGTGTACATGGGACTGGCTGGCACTGACTATAAACACAGCAAAGAAGAAAGAAGATCTATTGCTTATTGAAAACCAGACCAGCAAGGATAATCTAAAATCTTCTGTACTCATCTAAGTATTAAAAAAAGAAACTGGAGGGAGATCTGGACACATGGCTGAGGAGAAAATCAACTTTCCTCCCCCCATCGCAGTCACTCCCATGTGAAGCATTGGTGTTTGAACAGGCATTCCTCATGGAGATTGATGAGATTGAGTGCAACACCAACATGTCTTTCCACAACCGCAATAAAAATGAGACTTGGGCTGTTGAAACCCTGAAAAACAACACTGAGCTGGTTATTAAATCAGCCCACAAAGGGGGGACAATATTGGTCATGGACAAAGCCATGTACAACAATGAATGCCTTCAGCTCTTATCGTACAGAGGGAGTTATGAAGTTCTAGAAATAAACCCCACTTTGAGACTAACCAACAAGATTTAATCTATGGTGGAGGAGACACAAGCCCAAGAATGAATCACTAATCACGAAGCAGAATTCCTTATTGCGGAGAAACACAGAATCCCGAGGTTTTGAACCCTACCAAAATTACATAAACAAAGATTACCGCACACCGGGAGACTAAGTGTGTTGGGGGTAGGATCACAGGTGGTACCATTGTTACAGTTCTGTAACTGGTTCATGAAGCCCAATTAAGAAATCTCCGACCTCATACCTACTCTACACTAAGGATGTCTTATGTCTCCTTCAAGATATGAAGATTACAACTCCGGAAGATCTGCTAATAACTATGGATATAGAAGTGCTATATACCAGCATCCCACAGAGACGGACCCTGTAGGTTGTAGAACGGATTCTTGCAGAAACAGAGTGGAATTTCATGACTCCAAAACACTTCATTATGGATTGTGCAGCACTGGCACTAACAGAAAACTTCTTTGAATTTAAAGGAGTCATATACCACCAGATACAAGGGGCATCAATGGGGAGTACCTTCGCCCCGAGAACTGCCTGCCTATACGTGCGCCAATTTGAGATGGAGCACATTTTCTCCCAATAGAAGCCATATAAAGACAACATCAAGTTGTGGTGCATATAAATCGATGATGTACTGATAATATGACATGGCAGTGAACAGCAGGCCATGGACTTCGCCACTTGGGTCAAGTCCAGAGACACACAGTTAAAGTTCACTCATACAATATATAAAGAAGAGGCAGTGTTCCTGGATTTGGTGATTACCATCAGACACGGTGGCATTCAGACCAGTGTTCATCATAAGACCACAGACAAGAACAGTTTGCTCCTGTGTGACAGTTTCCTTCTTAGGGCTCTATGTGAGAAACTCCAAGTGGGACAGTTCCTGCGAGTACGGCGCAATTGTTCCTCCCTGGAAACGTTCAAACACAGGCCACGGTACTGGAAGAAAATAATCTAACATGCCATTATCCTAGAAAAACAGTGAGAAAGACAGGAAAAAAATTGGAGAATAACAACAGAGGGGCATTGTTGGAGACCCACCAGAAATACAACACTGACAGAAGTGCTTGTGTCACTACATACTCCCCCATTTTAAATAAAGTACAGAATATCATCAAAATACATTGGAGGATACTGAATGGTGGATCCATGCAGTGGTCTCCCCAGTGTTTGCATTCAAACAGAATACAAATCTACATGACCTGATTGGTACACACAAAAATTTGAGCACCAATCAATCCATCACAGACAACCCTCTGGAACAATCAACTTCCAGTAGGTCATTACCCCTGTGCCAACTGTTTAGCCTGCCAGTTTACAAAATCTACAAAGGCGGAAGATTTGAAAACAGGGAGACCATGATTCCTAAAAGCTCTTAGAAACTGGAATAGCGAGAATGTGGTGTATTTGATCACCTGTCCATGTGACCTGTTCTATGTCAGGATGACAACTCGCAAAATAAAAGTGTGCATAAATGAATATCGAAGCACTAATAGGCTGCAAGAAAAACAACACCAAGTTGACACGGCACTTTCTGGAAGCTAATCCTAAGGATAATGACATAGCCTTGGTGGTTCTGGAGAAAGTGTCCGCTAACAACAGTGACATCTCTGAGAAGCTGTTCACACATTCGAACAAAGATGGATGTACTGTCTGAAAACATGGATAAGGGGCCTCGACAATGAGATACCATGGCTATAATTGTAATAACACATATTTATGTTGCAACAAGATCCATAATGCACACCCGGTAGCACCCGACCAGAGAAGCTTCCCACAGGTGGGGCGCCACAATGACGAACACACAGCATGCCCTGTGTTGATTGTACAACACGGAGGACGTCACTTTGAGCTGGGGACCACTTGTATGTTGGGACCGCAGCTGTTTGATAATGAAAGGAGGTTGCGACTTAACATACAGAGGGTGGCGCTTTGAGCTGAACGTAGCACGTACGCTGGTATTGCAGCTGCATGAAATTGAAAGGGGAGAGTTCGCCAACCAACAGAACTGTCGTATTGGGATATAAAAACCCAGTGACACCCTTGCTCCCTTGCTCACCTACCCTTATGGGACAGCCTATATCGAATTTTATAGTACAAATGGATTATCATTATTGTGTTTCAGGTAGCTGGGGGCCTAAGATTTTGAGAGGTTTGACAAAGGTCAGCTCTACCCTGATAGTGACGTGCACAGGGGTGTGTGCCACACAGGGATCCTGTGTTTCCATCCTGAAGAATGCCAAGGACTCACATGAGCCATCAGGCAGAAACATGCTGACGGTGTGAGTGGTGATGGTGTACTAGTTCCCCTTTTCCCCACATTGGTTTTTAATACCAAGTGGTATTCACTTTAATTATAAAGGTCAGTTTCGCATATCATATTGGTTTTCAATTTGTCTATGTCACTGGTCCATTCCTAGTTAGAAGTGCCCCGATGACCTCCAGGTATAGGCCTGCTTATCATCAAACTGGGTTTTTGAAGAGAGAGGGGAGTCCTACGATGAAGCATAACACCTGGTGGTGTGTGAGGACACCCTACCACATATTTGTGCATGTCCAGAGATAGGCTGTTGGGAGGTGTAGCATTGATTTAAATAGTTTCTTGGGTGATCAGTTGTGCTTAATACATTGTGATTAGAGGCCAACTTACTCTTGAGGCCCCACAGCCTATAGCTCCCTACCCTGGATAGACTCCCTGGCTATTTGTGCATGGATGGATGCACTCACACTCAACACGTGAGGCCTCTCTGGGGCAGAGTAACATAAGTCGGCTATTTTGACCTGTGTTGCATTACTCAACATTTATCAGTATACACAGCGCCAGGCAAGGTGCCCTTGCATGTCTTGGTTACTATCATTCAAGGAATTGGGTTGCCCTCGTGCATCCTTGTGTGACACAAGTACAATGCAAATTCATTAGAAATATGTTCATGAGTATCTGGCTAGTATTAGGACAACCATCCATAGTTATGTATTGTTGATTATCTTTTGTGTGAGCAATGAGATATTCACATTAGGTAATGATGTTGTCATATTTACTTTGTAACATTTATGTGGATCAGTGTAACTGTGTCTTGGCCTCACAAGCCTTACACATCCCATTTATAGGTGGTAAGTATTTGTGTACTTTGTAAAAATCTCACAGTGTGTTTAGCAAGAAAATACAGCTTGTTGATACACTCTGACGTTACATTGGGAAAGTACACATTGCTCATCATACCATTGCAAGGGATGTAATTGGTGTAGGTGCACATACAAAGACAGCATGTGCAATTAACTTTAGCTCACTCTTCTTCAGCTTCAAAAAAGTGGCTTTGTGTTTTTGAATTACATCATGTATGTAGACTTGTGAGAAACAAGCATACAAATCTCATGATGGTTTTTAAATTGTACTTTTGTTGTTACAGAGGTTCAGATCCTCATATTACAACATGTGAACAGCTGATTGTTTTCTCAGTCAACACATATGTCAAATCATAACGTATTGTGCATCAAAATACATTTGGTTACACATGTGACTTCACATTTACATGTGTTTATTGAGATAAGTGTGGATGAACAAATTGCCACTAGCAAATGTAGCACAAACAAAGAGTTCTGTACTGGGTTCCAAAGAAGGTTGCGTGATGACCTGCCCAGGATGGATAGAAAAAGTGGCCAGGGGACATTTACAAATGTTTATCAGGAAGTTCTTCTTCAGAAACTGAGGAACTCTACATTTTCTTCCCCTGATGAGTGTTCTGCCTTCCCTGGAAGTTGTGGTGTTGGAATGGGAGGCAGATGAATGATATTACTAGTCTCAAGCACACAAACTTCAGAGGCATAAGATTTAAATGCCATGGTGCTAACAACATTTGTGTGTGCCAGTAAGGCAGCATGGTACTCCCTGGTAAAGGGTTTGCTGGTTAGCCAACAAAGCAATGACGTTGCTATTGAGGGCACTTGTTGATGCTATAAAGGAGTCATGTTTGGCCTCCAGGGACTGGATGGATGCATTGATCAATCCCAGCTGCGTGACAACTTCACTGGTGTCAGATGTAGAAGGCTGGTGTTGTTTTTCCATCTGCATCTTTACTCCAGCAATGTCAGCTAGGGAGTCATCAATCCCATGGAGCCTAGAGTAGGTGTCTGTGATTCCCTTTGTCAACCCCTTATTAGGGCTAAGACACCTAAGGACTCCTTCATGAGTGTCTGCTTTGGTCTCCATCCCTGACCAGACTTCATCAGTCCTTCACTACTGTACTCCTACCACTCACCAGTGAAAAGTAACTTGAGGGTCCTCAGTGTCCTTAGCTGTAATGTGAAAGGTCGATGGTCCATTCCAGTCTATGTTGGTTCATTTGGACACACACCACCATCGTCTTCCCTTGAAAGTACAGCAGAAGAGTGTCCAGGAGCTGTTGGAAGGTGTCTTCATCTATGGAGGGCAGTATGAAGTCATCAATAGGTTGGGCATCAAGAACAGACTGATTTCCAGGAGTTGTTGTTTGTCCCTCTGGAAAGAAACAGAAATATGTTACGAAGATTCCATAATTGAATATGACATAAGTGATTTTAGTTACATTTAGACAGTATTTATCTTCTACAAGAGAATATGTTCATGTTGTACTATTGTTGCTTTTTCAGAGGGCAATACATGTACATTGATCACACAACCCCAGTATTCAGTTAGGGGCCAATTTATATACATTTCACCCAACACAAATCAGCTTGATGACCTGCCCTGCTTGAAAGAGTGAGTGCAGGAATGGGTCACCTTTAACATGTTACGGTGCATTTCTGCTGTCTGCCTGCACTGATGCAAAATCTGCTGCCTAGCACCACTGAAGGGACCATTGCACTTTGTAGCAAGGGTGCCTGCATTTGCTCTAGCAATCAGTTTGTGCTCTAGCACTAGTCAAGATATGTCAGATATTGTTATACCTCACATATTCCTGCACTCTACCTTTCAGGCAGCACAACACACCAAGTTGCCTTGTTGTTCTGTCTTGCATGCAATTTTTGCACTATTGCGCCCTAGGAGGTCATTTTTCATAAACATGCATATAACACTACATCAAGCAGCCTTTCTGCACTGCATGAACATGGAATAGCATGTATATGCCATAATTCACATTTTTCAAGGGAATCCTGAAGTTTCCTAGCACACACACAGTCAACCCCAGATTCAACAGCACAAGAAACTAAGGACCATCTCTGAAGTGGATAGCCTCCTTCATAATTGGAAGCATGCAACAGCTCAGGCTTACTCCATTCCCTCAGAACCCAAGGAGCTCATCTGTAGATTGCCAAGAATCTCTTCACTTAGCCCCACCTTCTTAAACTTAAACTTATACATGACTCCTCTAGGAAGTATCATTCAAACCCAGGGACTCTACATTATCTCTTACACTAATGACACCCAAATCATACCAAAAGTTGTTACATTATGCCATTGACCAACATGGCTAACTCTATGTGAGATTAGTTGCTCATACTCAACCTGATAGAAGAGATGATATCCTGCAACATGGACTCAACCTGGTTGCCCATATAACTAGGCCCAAACCCCTCACCCTCCAATCACCCCAGAAACCTGTCCTTCATCCTGGACACCAATCATACCATGAGGCTTTAAATTGCCACTATCTCCTCTACCTGCTTCCACATATTTTGCATGGTCAGACATTTCTTCATTTGGATCCCTCGTGACACCTGTAAGAGCATCACCAAGGCCCTCATCACATGAAGACTGTACTATACCAATACCCTTTACCACAGCATATCTGCACACCTGCTACACAAGAGGCAACCTATCCAACACTCCACTGCCAGACTATTACTCAACCTACCTTGTGACATGCATATCACACCTCGCCTCAGAAAAATACAATGCGTCCCCATTCAGGAACACTTCCAGATCAAGATACTCTGCCTCACCTACCAAGCACTACACTACCAGGGACTCACTTAGCTCACACACCATCTACACTTCCACTAACCAATTATGAACCTCTGCTCTGCATCACTTGCACTCACCCCCACCCCGAATATCCATATGAGCAAGACAGGAAGTAGAGTGTTCTCTTACATTGCAGTCTACACCTGGAACAAACTCCCTCAGCACATTAAGACAGCTGTGTCAAATATGGATTTATGCTATTAATTGTACACCAGGCTCTCAAAGTGATTTTACTTGCAGAGCATGCACCTACACAGCACCTGGATACTCTCTTGGGTGACAAGTTGACCCTCTACAAAGCCACATTAACTAAATGTAAATTGCAGTACAACATTGACTGCCTAGCCCCAAAACAAGCACACATTTAATTTTGCAAGCAGGCCTGCATTGGCATGATGTGCTGTTCCAGTCCAGGTTTTGTCCTTTGGAATATGGGACATTTAGTCCTGCTCTATAATGCAATACATTACACTACAAGCCCCAGTATTCAAAGGAAAAACTTGGACTGGGGAAGCACATCATGCATGGACCTGAGAAACTTTGCATGGCTGAACTGGGCTGAAAAAAATGTTACTGCCCTTGGAAAGGACAGCTATGTGATAGATGACTTAACATGTGGGGCATTCCTGTCCTTTCCCTTGCACACAATGCAGCTCAGCAAAGTGTCTTGCTGTGGTGAACTGCATGACAGTTTAAACACTATGGTCCCTTGTTTTCAATCGCCCTGTAGTTCTTGTTGGTTCTCTATATCAGCACTGTCATGCCACCTCTTCTTACACTCCAGGATAGTCCTTTTTGTTAGTGCAACACAGTTTATCTTGTCCACTATGGGTTACCAAATGGCATCCTTCCTTGATAACTGAAATTTTGAGCTGACAAATTAGAGGTGTTCATTCTTTGTCACCTCACTGATAAGTATCCGGTTTTCCTCCTCACTGAAGTTGAACTTCTTGTGGGCTGATGGTAGGTCTTCAGGGTTGGGGTTGTTGCCCCACTGGCTTCCTGAGCCGCCTTCCATGCTTCTTGTATTAAGGAGTATTGGTTGCGTACATTGCATTGCTTTCCCGCATCGCGCCTTTATGATGCAATGCTGATTTGAGGCAAGTAAAGGAGCATTACGACATGTAAATCAACTTTGGATCATGTAGGTAGTACTTGCATTGTGGCAGTTTGCAACATTTCCAAAACCATTGCTTCACAATTTGTGAGGCATCTCAGGTCCTTGCCCCATGGTGCGCTGTCCCATAAATACCAACAAAATAAGGGTAACTCAGTAACCCCTTGTGACCTTGGGTATTCAACACTAGAAAGGTAAGCTAGCAAGGGAAACATTCAAACCAAATAATACAATTTGAATTACATTAGAGATGCCAAATCTAGTAGCATACAGAACCAAAATCAGTTACGTGAATACAAACCTATAATACACATGAGGGAATAAAACCACCAAAACAAGTTTCTTGAACACAAGACAGGCATAACACTGGATCACATCACAAAGAAAACTGTATTTATAAATCAAATAGCAGGGGTTCAAGATACAAAGATATCTGAATATACACTAACAATGCATTGTATAGTCTGCATTTCACATCACATGGTTTCATTTGTCAATGTATAAGGACCCACTCTCCAAAGGATCAATGTAATTTGTCCATCTGTCATTAAGTAAGAAATCAGTGTAGGCGATGGAACCACAAATTGGAATAGAGAAGTGGGCTTAGTGTTGACAATTTTGTCTCAAGTAGTATCAATCCACAAGACCAACCCCATGGCCAATGTAACTTAAATGGAGATACAGGAATTACCCCATCAAAGAATTAATGCATTCACTGCCCAGTCAAAAAAGTACTAGTAGTTAGAGCTAAATACCACAAACAAAATTGCTTCTTAAAAAATATAAAAAATGCTGAAAAAGGCTCCGGCATACAGTCAGTTCGGGAGCAATTAAATCCAGTACTTTATTAACTGGGCAGTGAATTTCTTAGTTCCTTGATGGGGTCATTCCTGTAGTACTCTGGTCCTGTTTCCCCTGTGGGCACTATACCCTCCCATCTTCCTCTGTTCTGTGCCCCTCCCAGTCAACACTAACTGGATACATTCTTAGTAAAGTGTTGCAGTAGCATAAATGAGACACAGGTGCAAATTTCGTTCCCCAGAACTCAAATGCACAACCACTTCATTAAGCCTAATGTTGCAGCAAGTATGGACACAGTCAACTCAAATGCACAACCATTTGAACTTTTTCCTTATGCCTAAAGTTGCAGCAGGTATGGACACAGTCTCAACTTCTCAAGCTCAACTCAGAGCAGTGCAGCGACTGGCTATCAATCAAACATGGCTTCTGGTGTATGTCTCCTGTCCTGGAGGAAATTGCAGAGGAGGATGTGTGCAGCCCATGTCTTTAGCCGACATGGCCTCTTGAGTGAGCAGACAGGGAATGCTCTGAGCTTTGGAGGGGCACAGCAGATGCCACCCGCTTCTGTGCCAACACAAATGAATAGACAGCATTGTAGGTGCTGTCAATCTTGGACCAGTGCAGGAATCATGCTGTATAGCAGTGGCATCCGAAAACAGGCCAGTACAAAGTTGTACAGCAGAGCAATTAAAGTGTAACATGGGTCAGTACAGGATTCACACTGCAGGTAGAGCCCAACAAGGGTTGCTACAAGATTCACGAAGTAGGCAGTTGCAGCCCGACAAGGGCCAGAGCAGGATTCACACAGAATGACAGTTGGCTAGGCCAGTGCAGGATCCATAGCAGTTGCAGCCTGACATGGGCTTGTGAAGAACCCACAACAGTTGCAGACCAACACGGGCTATAGCTGAATCGTGCAGCATGGTAGCTGCAGTCAGATATGGGCTAGTGCAGTTCTTGCTAGAAATCGCAGCTAGAAACCATGAGAACTCTACAGCAGCACCTTTGAACTTGTAAGTACAAAGGACAGGGTTTTGGCAGTGTGTAGTAGGAATTTGGTGCCTACAACGAGTGTACGTAAATCTGGCTATCGTTTTCGTGGGACGGTGCCAACAGGAGGGGGTAGACCATGAACCCCCTGAGTTTCAGACCAATGGTCTCACAAAATTACTAAAGGCCTGTGCACACATCTACATATAGCTGTCGAGTATTTACTCTGTGTTATACGTTAACACAAACGGACATTCAATGTACAAACATGTATTAGAAATCACAATGAACAATCAGGAGTTTTTGTGTTCTTCTTTAATCTTGAACAATTGCCCAGCCAACACGTGTTTCGTCTGGGGAAGTACCCCGAGACTTCTTCAGGGCTGAAAGGATATGTAATAGAACAATGTCTGAGTCAATCTGACCGGACAGTCAACATATAATACTGTTCAAGGCGACCAGTGTTGGCGAGTGAGCACCCTATGTGACATAGTTTATGTTTATACGAGAGTATGCAACTACATATCAGGTGTGGGAACCCGGTGAATGGTCAGACAATCATCATGAGCATGAGTAAAAATGACACATGGTTACTGTGCATTGCATTGATCCGTGACACATAATTGGTGTTGTGATGAGTTAGAGAGCACAGTAGGAAAATAGATTTCAGAAGGACTCTGGAGAGGGAGAGAGGGAGATAGGAAGAGGATTTTTTAGAGATAAGAGAAGGGAGAAGGGAAATAAGGACTGCGAAGTGGGGAAAGAGCTGAAATTATGAGTGCAGAGGACAAGCGCCTCGTGAGCGCAGGGTGGGATTGGAGCGAGGACCGGTCCACACTTGAACTGGGACCACGACCCGTGGTGACTAGACGCAGTTACGCTAATGGTGAAGTCGTGAGTTGAGAAATACCGAGCCAGATAGCGTAATCCCACCTTTGTGGCAATGAGAAGGAGATCAAAAATCTAACTGAAACGACAAATCAGGAAACAGAAAGTCAGGATTCTGTCGACATATTTGGTGCAAGGAGTAGAGAATGGGAGATGAGGAAAGTATCTCACCTCTCTGCCGGTTGTACTTCCGTCCCGGCTGGTTATTAAAAGTAAGTATTTCTTAGCGGATCGGAGGGATCTGAAATAGGGACCACGGCGGAGTAGATGTACACATAGTCTACTGGGGGCGGTACATTGATGACTGCCTCCTGCTCTGGTCGGGGACAGAAGAAAAACTACAGGATTCTAACATATATTTTGCAAAGGTTCTGCTCCCTAAATACTCCATAGTGGGCATTCTAGACTCCCTTCTCCTGGCCATATTTATTTAGCTTTTTGAAAGGTGGGAGGCCTCAGTCATCCTAAATTTCTACATTTTCAGGGCCCCCGCAATATTACCTAACCTATTTCTGACCTGCACCGCCCACCTTAACTCACTCTTTCCTATTTCAGAACCACAGAGAAGTGATACCTTCCGTATCTTCGAGGCACAAAGATTATCCTAGAATCGCAGGAATGCTTTGTGGGCCAAGAAATTCCAGGCCTGCAGATCCCTTCCAGTCATATTGCTGGACCCATCACACTTTTTGTGAGACCTAGCACTTTTTTCAGACACTTGTTCTCATACCTCTCCCAACCTCCCTCCATACTTAGGGACAATACATAAGCCCCGTATAGACATTTAGTGGGGACCACTTCATTGTAAGCTGTAAAAAGGGAGACCAAGATGGACAACCAAAGGTATTTCTAAAATGGACTAGGCCCCCTATAGTTGCTGCTACCTGTGTCTCAACCAATCCTTTGCGTAGGACCCAGTTCAGCTTTTTTGTAAATGTCATACCTAAGTATTCATAGGAAGATACCACTTCCACCATCCTATCACCCAGGGACCACTTAAACAGTTTTGATTCTTTCCCAAAAGGGATTATTTTTGGTTTTTCCAGATTCACCTTCAGTTTGTTAGTCTCGCAGTAACTGTTGAACCTATTCAGTTTCCTCTGTAGGTTTACTTGGGTCAAATATAGAATTGCCAGATCATCTGCATAAAGTAGGTACAGTACATGTCTACCCCCTATTTTCGGCGAAAAAGACTGAGTAGCAGCCAGCACACCCAGAAGATCTGCTAGAAACAAGGAGAACAACTTGGGGGCCAAGATGCAGCCCTGCCTTAACTGCTTTTCTACAGATATTCTTTCGGAGAGGGCCCCGTCCAAATCAAGCTCCACTTGGGCGCAATTTTGAGATTGCAGTTCCAGTAAGATTGCCAATAAGCATTGGGGGATATACTGCTGTCCTAATTTAGCCCAGAGTATACTGAGATCTACCAAATCAAACGCTGAGCTAAAATCAATGAAACAACAGAATAAACTCCCAGTTGTTTCCTTTACCTTTTGCCCCAGGGCCCACAAGCTGAAGCAATAAACTATTGTTGAATGTTCACTCTTGAAACCCCCTTGTTCCATTGATACTATTTCATTATACTCAATCCAATTCTTTAATGAAATGAGAATGACCTTGGAGTACAGTTTTGTGTAATTAAGCTGGCTGAGAACATCAACGCTAATATATCGGCAAAAGCTGAGTATGTGTATTTCTGTATACATTGAGAATATTGTTCTGATCACAACACGGAAATTTTATTGAGAGTTGAGTCTTATCCAGATAAGTAAATGGGAGTTGTTTTTTTTTGTTATGGATCTTTAAATTACATCCATGGTATAGACACAATGCACCATCTGGCAGTGAATTCAGAACAGGTTTGCACAACATGGAACGGCTAGAGCATGTGGAAGACTCTGACTGGGACTGTCAATATAAAAGGTGACTGACTGACTGAAAAGGTGTATTTGAATTTGAATATTCCAAACTTGCTGGCAACTGCTGAGAGAGGTGCTCATACCCAGTGGAATTTAAATTCTATGAATTATCTGGTGCCCTTGGCACACTCTAATTTTATATTTGAAGTAAAGTTTCAGATTCAGATTTTTTTGTGCTAGAAAAATACCCATTTATTTTTGGGGTAAATGTAATTAACTTTTCTGTTTCAATACAGATGAACATGGATATTTTTCAAAATAAAGACAGCTTGTTTCAAGGTCAGAGGAAACATTGCTTTAAAAATGAAAATTTGTTAGACATCAATTCTGTTAACTAATGTCTTCTTTATTAGCCGATAATCCTTATAAGTCCAAGAAAATTACTAACACGTGTTTTGCAACTGATATATGATACAAATATGCTAACGTTGGGCAGGTAAAACAAGCATGAAGCCAATCTCCTACAACATGCCCACATCTAATGCACACCTCGGATATTGAAGGATGCATTTAGTGTAGACTGGATGGTGTATAGTATAGGAACGTAATACACTAATGTAGCGGAGGAAGATCCACGCACTACTTGAAGGGCCGAGAGAAACTCTGAAAGAGGAGTACAACCTCCCGTCTTATAACACTGATCCACAAAAAATACTCCCCTTATACCCTAACCGTGTAGATCGGTTATTGAATACAAACAGATACTGATTAACCAATGGTGGAATATCCCTAAATGAAGCTAATGATTTTACACCACTCTAAAGTGGTAAAGGAGGCAACTCCTTTTGTTTTATATTCCCTCACACACCCTAGTGGTGTCATGCTTCATCATCGGGACACCCCGACGCCTATAAGTCGGGGTGGGCTCGACCATATTGCAGGGAGCTCTTAAAGAAATGTTTGGCCAGGGGGTTAAAGATTAAAAATCCACTGGCAGATCCCGGTTTCCCTTTATTCTTGGATCTGTCAGGGATATTAAAATAGAGAAGAATAGGGTCTTTGGGATATTGTGGTCCTAGGACCCTAAAGCCAACATGTTTCAGTCCAGATAAAGCCCAAAATGTGGTGCAGGACTTTCTTCAGGGCGATAACGTTGTCCCCCTGGAAAGATAGTAAATAGGAATTTCCCTATACTAGTTATGAGAAAAGGGCAGAAAGCTGCTCCTTTATTTGTCACAATCTTAAGTATTGTTAGATCACTCCATCTGTAAGGAGACAAAGATAACGACAAAACAAACAACACACCATTGTTATAGGCATGTATACAGTATCTGAAATCACATATAGTGAAGAGTGGTGTCACCCTCTGTGCCAATTATGCCCGAGGGTGATAAGACACAGCAGCAAGCATGCTAATACCATATGCGTAACGTATGCTCATTCATAGGTCTATATCACACTCTAGAATGTGTGCATAATTGTGTTGTGGCGGCTAATTGTCCCATACTAACAGTATCCAAAACAATTTGTGTACATTGAATATTTGTGAAAAAAACGAAACATTCACTCTCACTCATACCGCTATGAAAGTTGTCATAAAACTAAATACAGGACACATAAAATTCCATGTCTTACCCCATATAGGGAGAGGCTAGACTCCATGTGGAACCTCACTTTGATATGGGGTAGCCCTGTAGTCAGACACTGGTGCCATAAAAATAGGTCGGACAATTCACGGTCAGTATTTTTCAAATGGTGTGATTAAAGGTGGGAGATAAAATAAAATAAACAAGATCATGCGTCAGTAAATGCGGTAAAAGAAGCCTCCATGTTGGAGATGCATGCACTCATACCTGTTTCTGGCGTTCTTCCCGTTCATTTACTCACGTCATCAAGGGTCCTACCCCGTGGTGTAACCTGTTCGGTGTGGGTCCCTGTGGCTTGTAGCAACCGGGAGCCTACACTAGCTGTGTCTTAAAGGAACGCTATGAAAGGAGCGCCTACTTCCGGGGTCACGTCTAGGGTCTATCCTGACCACCCCTTGAACTCTGGGAAATGTAGTTTACAAAATACTCAGAGGGGAAGTACTAAAACAGATACTCGCTACGTATGGAAATCCGATGTTTATGCAATTTTTTATATATAAAATCCTTTATACTGATATATGGCCAGTATGATGTTGATATTCACACTGTTGGGAGTCAAGGAGTTCCAAAACAATCGCTTCTTCCGGGGCGCGTGAAAGAAACGTCACGCCCACCCAGTGAATGATGGGCTTCTTGCATAGCGCGTGCGACATACATCACGCATATCCCCCGAATTGTGGGAACTGTAGTTCTCTCGTTATACTGATGTTTAAACAATTATGTGATAGTGTTGTCGCGTGTCTGCAATGCACTATAGTGTATTTTTTAAAAATAAAAATAAAAATTCTACCTTATCAAACAACAATAAAAGTGAAGTTAGCGCTTGTGGTGACTTACACGCTGGATGGTTAATATTAATGTCAATGTAGTTTAACAATATTTCAGCAAAAAATATACATTTTCAATAAATATAACATACTGGAAAATGAAGTTCATCCCATATTTGTTCAAAACCCCATATTCTCAGTAGGGTGTGTCAGTGATGGTGTCACAGATAGGGGTTATAACCCCTGCTAAGGTTAAATAAGTATCAACTTCCACCAAGGATTATAATTCATCTAATCTTGTTAAGTTGGTGCCAGGGAATGGAATCATTCAATTCGTGGATATATGTTTTTAATCGGTGCACCCAACGTTGCTCCCTCTCCAGAAGTCTTCTGGTTAAATCGCCTTCTCCTTTGACTTTTTCAATTACTGTCCACCACAAATCCTTGTCAGTGTGTTTCATCTCCACATAGTGGGATGTTAATCTTGTCATTGTGATTGACCTTCTGATGGTGCTTCTATGTTCGCTTATGCGCACCTTTATTTTTCTCCCTGTCATACCGATATACATGAGTTGGCATGGGCATTTAATCATGTATATCACCTTTTCACTGTTACAATTAGTATGGGTCCACTGTTCCCATGCGTGATGTATACCCAGATCGATTTCCTTTGTATGTTCCGTGAACTCGCATACACCACATGACCCACATGGATAGTGTCCAGTGACTGGAGATTGATTCCAGAGTGTCAATTGGTGAGTTATTTTTGATCTCTGCAGGTCCGTGTGTATCAAGGAATCTCTAAGGCTTTTATTTCTACGGAATGAAAACATAGGTTTTTCATATTTAAGTTTGTTAGATGTAAGAATTTCCCACTTTTTGTTGATGATTTTCTTGATATCATTGGATGATGCATTGTATGTTGTAACACAGATTATTGTGTCTTTCGCCTCCTTTGAATTTGTATCCAGTAAAGCCTCCCTCGGGGTGTTGCGAGATCTTTTCATTGCTTTCTCAATAATTCTTTTAGGGTATGCTCTTTGTTCTAATTTCTTAGACAGTGTTTCAGCTTCCATTTTGTAGTCTTGGAGATCCTGGCAGTTCCTGCGTATGCGCAGGAACTGGCCTATGGGTAGATTTTCCCTGAGGGAGCGTGGATGTGCGCTTTCAAAATGTAACAGACTGTTTTTATCCGTTGGTTTTGTATACAGGTTACTGACCAGGCTGTTGTTACTGGCCCGGATCTTCACATCCAAGAAAGAAACTTCCTCATGGTTGTAGGTCATGGTGAACTTCAAGTGTGGATTCAGTTGGTTCAGCCATTTGTGAAAATTAGCCAAAGTTGTTGAATTGCCATTCCATATCATCAGGACGTCGTCGATGTATCGCCACCACTTACTAATGTTGTTAGAGTAAGGGTTGGTGGGCCAAATATGTTGTTCTTCCATTTGGCCCACATACAGACACGCTATGCTAGGCGCAAAGGTGCTGCCCATTGAAGTGCCATGGACCTGGAGATATAGCTGTTCCTCAAACCTAAAGAAATTCTCCATGAGTGCTAAGCGCATCAGTGTGATAACCCAACTAACCGGGGCATCCCAGGTCCAATTCTCTTGTTTCAAAAGGTTCTCGATGACCCGGATGCTCTCCTCTTGTGGGATGCTCGTATAGAGCGCTTCAACATCTAAACACACCATTATGTTATGCCTGGGATCATAATTAACGTCTGATATTAGATTGAGCAGGTGTTTTGTATCCTGAACATATGACCTAATGCGTGTGACTAATGGGCGTAGGAACCAATCAGTATATTTAGAAAGAGGTTCTAAAAGTGACCCTAGCCCTGACACGATGGGTCTGCCAGGGGGAGGTATTTTTCCTTTATGTATTTTAGGTATCGTGTAAAATATGGGTATTCTTGGGTCATCAGGGTTGAGAAATTCATGTTCTTTCTTGGTGATCCAGTCTCGGTCCAGGGCGTCAGTGGTCAGTGTATTTATGGTTTTCTTTAACCGTGTGGTGGGATCCTTGTTGATTTTCTTGTAGTATTTTATATCGGCCAGGAGGCTCATACAGGCGGTTCTATAAGCCGTAGTGCTCTGAATGACAGTAGCCCCGCCTTTGTCCACTGGCTTGATAATGATGTCAGTTCTTGTGCCCAGGGTTTCCAATGCGTCTCTTTCTTTCTTGTTCAAATTGTCATAGACGCCTCTTTTAGTTGGTAATTCTTCAATCTCCTTCGATACACTCTCTTCAAAGGCAATCACCTCTGGGGGCATTAGTGATGTTGGTGGAAAGAAGTTTGATTTCAGTCGTAAGGTTGTGTGGGTTTCATCCTCCATTGGCGCCTCTTTTTCCCTGAAAAATGTCTTTATACGTATTTTCCTGAAGAATTCGCTTAATTCGCATTGTATCTGGAATTTATCCAAATATGCAGTGGGAACAAAACCAAGTCCCTTATTAAGGACAGCGACTTCTTCTGTACTCAGGATGTGGTCAGTCAAGTTTACCACTAGTCCCTGGTTGCACTCGTTCCTGCTTGGGGGCCTTTGGTCATACTCTGAGTGTTCACTGAGGTGTTGTTGTCCTCCCATTGCACTTGTTTGTTCATGTTGTTTCTTCTTCCGCGTCTCCCTCTTCTTCCACCCTGTCCTAAAAAACGGTTCTGATTATAGTTGGGTTGGAAGAACGGTGCCGGATGGTATTGTGGAGGTCCATGGAATTGTGGTGGTCCATGGAATGGAACTGGCCCATATGGACTGGGCCATGGATTCATCTGGGATGGTTGGTATCCCTGATTGAAGTTTCCTCTTCTTCTTTCCTTGATCTACCTCTCCCGCTTTTGTTAGAACCGTCACTTGACCAATCCTCGTGTTCAGACTCTGAGTTGCTTGAGTCCCCTTGGTATGAGGATCCGGATTCTGAATTATCCTGGCTTTTGTAGTCGTCTTTTATATAGGGGTATACTTTCTCATGAGAGAATTTCTTAAGATCTTTTTGTAACTTGTTGACTTTGCTCTGCATCAGAAAGTCTTTATGTTCCCCAATCTCTTTGTTGACCTCTAGTTTTTTCTTATAGAGTGTGATTTTGATTTCCGTCATGAGAGCGTCTTCGCTGGTCTTGATTTTTACCAGGATAGCTTCTGAAAGGCGTTTGGCAGTATTTATAATGAGGATCAACCAATCGCGCGTGCATCGCCACGCGATTAGTGACCACTCTCTTTTGAACAATGGATCGTCTAAGAAGATCCTGGGGGCGTTGGTTACTAAAAGGCCCTTTGGTGCTGCATTTCCATGCAGATATTCCGTGAAGATGGCCCCTTGAAGTAGGATCTTCATCTGGGCACGTTTCAATTCCTTTAACTCATCCCAATTCTGCGCTTGGTTAAGACTCTGATTGATATTTGTGTCTGGAAATAAGGATGGGCCAGCCAAAATAGCAGACGCCATTTCATCCGTGTACCCTATCCCAAGGGTCTCAGATGTTGTCGATGTGCCTTGCGTGCTCATGATGAAAAGATTTAAGATAAAATTGGGTAAAAAGCGGTGAGTGAACACTTCCAAGTTTCCACAGTTATTCAGACAAAGTTTTTTGGAGTTTAAAATTTATATAAACACACTTTTTTTGGGGGTGCCCCACAGCTGTGCGCTGCACAAAACGTAATACACTAATGTAGCGGAGGAGGATCAACGCACTACTTGAAGGGCCGAGAGAAACTCTGAAAGAGGAGTACACCCTCCCGTCTTATAACACTGATCCACAAAAAATACTCCCCTTATACCCTAACCGTGTAGATCGGTTATTGAATACAAACAGATACTGATTAACCAATGGTGGAATATCCCTAAATGAAGCTAATGATTTTACACCACTCTAAACTGGCAAAGGAGGCAACTCCTTTTGTTTTATATTCCCTCACACACCCTAGTGGTGTCATGCTTCATCATCGGGACACCCCGACGCCTATAAGTCAGGGTGGGCTCGACCATATTGCAGGGAGCTCTTAAAGAAATGTTTGGCCAGGGGGTTAAAGATTAAAAATCCACTGGCAGATCCCGGTTTCCCTTTATTCTTGAATCTGTCAGGGATATTAAAATAGAGAAGAATAGGGTCTTTGGGATATTGTGGTCCTAGGACCCTAAAGTCAACATGTTTCAGTCCAGATAAAGCCCAAAATGTGGTGCAGGACTTTCTTCAGGGCGATAACGTTGTCCCCCCTGGAAAGATAGTAAATAGGAATTTCCCTATACTAGTTATGAGAAAAGGGCAGAAAGCTGCTCCTTTATTTGTCACAATCTTAAGCATTGTTAGATCACTCCATCTGTAAGGAGACAAAGATAACGACAAAACAAACAACACACCATTGTTATAGGCATGTATACAGTATCTGAAATCACATATAGTGAAGAGTGGTGTCACCCTCTGTGCCAATTATGCCCGAGGGTGATAAGACACAGCAACAAGCATGCTAATACCATATGCGTAACGTATGCTCATTCGTAGGTCTATATCACACTCTAGAATGTGTGCATAATTGTGTTGTGGCGGCTAATTTGTCGCATACTAACAGTATCCAAAACAATTTGTGTGCATTGAATATTTGTGAAAAAAACGAAACATTCACTCTCACTGATACCGCTATGAAAGTTGTCATAAAACTAAATACAGGACACATAAAATTCCATGTCTTACCCCATATAGGAGAGGCTAGACTCCACGTGGAACCTCACTTTGATATGGGGTAGCCCTGTAGTCAGACACTGGTGCCATAAAAATAGGTCAGACAATTCACAGTCAGTATTTTTCAAATGGTGTGATTAAAGGTGGGAGATAAAATAAAATAAACAAGATCATGCGTCAGTAAATGCGGTAAAAGAAACCTCCGTGTTGGAGATGCATGCACTCATACCTGTTTCTGGCGTTTTTCCCGTTCATTTACTCACGTCATCAAGGGTCCTACCCCGTGGTGTAACCTGTTCGGTGTGGGTCCCTGCGGCATGTAGCAACCGGGAGCCTACACTAGCTGTGTCTTAAAGGAATGCTATGAAAGGCGCGCCTACTTCCGGGGTCACGTCTAGGGTCTATCCTGACCACCCCTTGAACTCTGGGAAATGTAGTTTAAAAAATACTCAGAGGGGAAGTACTAAAACAGATACTCGCTACGTATGGAAATCCGATGTTTATGCAATTTTTTTATATATAAAATCCTTTATACTGATATATGGCCAGTATGATGTTAATATTCACCCTGTTGGGAGACAAGGAGTTCCAAAACAATCGCTTCTTCCGGGGCGCGTGAAAGAAACATCACGCCCACCCAGTGAATTATGGGCTTCTTGCATAGCGCGTGCGACATACATCACGCATATCCCCCGAATTGTGGGAACTGTAGTTCTCTCATTATACTGGTGTTTAAACAATTATGTGATAGTGTTGTCGCGTGTCTGCAATGCACTATAGTGTATTTAAAAAAAAAAAAAAATCTTTATCAAACAACAATAAAAGTGAAGTTAGCGCTTGTGGTGACTTACACGCTGGATGGTTAATATTAATGTAAATGTAGTTTAACAATATTTCAGCAAAAAATATACATTTTCAATAAATATAACATACTGGAAAATCAAGTTCATCCCATATTTGTTCAAAACCCCATATTCTCAGTAGGGTGTGTCAGTGATGGTGTCACAGATAGGGGGTTATAACCCCTGCTAAGGTTAAATAAGTATCAACTTCCACCAAGGATTATAATTCATCTAATATTGTTAAGTTGGTGCCAGGGAATGGAATCATTCAATCCGTGGATATATGTTTTTAATCGGTGCACCCAACGTTGCTCCCTCTCCAGAAGTCTTCTGGTTAAATCGCCTTCTCCTTTGACTTTTTCAATTACTGTCCACCACAAATCCTTGTCAGTGTGTTTCATCTCCACATAGTGGGATGTTAATCTTGTCGCTGTGATTGACCTTCTGACGGTGCTTCTATGTTCGCTTATGCGCACCTTTATTTTTCTCCCTGTCATACCGATATACATGAGTTGGCATGGGCATTTAATCATGTATATCACCTTTTCACTGTTACAATTAGTATGGATCCGCTGTTCCCATGCGTGATGCATACCCAGATCGATTTCCTTAGTATGTTCCGTGAACTCGCATACAACACATGACCCACATGGATAGTGTCCAGTGACTGGAGATTGATTCCAGAGTGTCAATTGGTGAGTTATTTTTGATCTCTGCAGGTCCGTGTGTATCAAGGAATCTCTAAGGCTTTTATTTCTTCGGAATGAAAACATAGGTTTTTCATATTTAAGTTTGTTAGATGTAAGATTTTCCCACTTTTTGTTGATGATTTTCTTGATATCATTGGATGATGCATTGTATGTTGTAACACAGATTATTGTGTCTTTCACCTCCTTTGAATTTGTTTCAAGTAAAGTGTTGCGAGATCTTTTCATTGCTTTCTCAATAATTCTTTTAGGGTATGCTCTTTGTTCAAATTTCTTAGACAGTGTTTCAGCTTCCATTTTGTAGTCTTGGAGATCCTGGCAGTTCCTGCGTATGCGCAGGAACTGGCCTATGGGTAGATTTTCCCTGAGGGAGCGTGGATGTGCGCTTTCAAAATGTAACAGACTGTTTTTATCCGTTGGTTTTGTATACAGGGAACTGACCAGGCTGTTGTTACTGGCCCGGATCTTCACATCCAAGAAAGAAACTTCCTCATGGTTGTAGGTCATGGTGATGTTCAAGTGTGGATTCAGTTGGTTCAGCCATTTGTGAAAATTAGCCAAAGTTGTTGAATTGCCATTCCATATCATCAGGACGTCGTCGATGTATCGCCACCACTTACTAATGTTGTTAGAGTAAGGGTTGGTGGGCCAAATATGTTGTTCTTCCATTTGGCCCACATACAGACACGCTATGCTAGGCGCAAAGGTGCTGCCCATTGAAGTGCCATGGACCTGGAGATATAGCTGTTCCACAAACCTAAAGAAATTCTCCATGAGTGCTAGGCGCATCAGTGTGATAACCCAACTAACCGGGGCATCCCAGGTCCAATTCTTTTGTTTCAAAAGGTTCTCGATGACCCGGATGCTCTCCTCTTGTGGGATGCTCGTATAGAGCGCTTCAACATCTAAACACACCATTATGTTATGACTGGGATCATAATTAACGTCTGATATTAGGTTGAGCAGGTGTTTTGTATCCTGAACATATGACCTAATGCGTCTGACTAATGGGCGTAGGAACCAATCAGTATATTTAGAAAGAGGTTCTAAAAGTGACCCTAGCCCTGACACGATGGGTCTGCCAGGGGGAGGTATTTTTCCTTTATGTATTTTAGGTATTGTAAAATATGGGTATTCTTGGGTCATCAGGGTTGAGAAATTTTTAATCTTTAACCCCCTGGCCAAACATTTCTTTAAGAGCTCCCTGCAATATGGTCGAGCCCACCCCGACTTATAGGCGTCGGGGTGTCCCGATGATGAAGCATGACACCACTAGGGTGTGTGAGGGAATATAAAACAAAAGGAGTTGCCTCCTTTGCCACTTTAGAGTGGTGTAAAATCATTAGCTTCATTTAGGGATATTCCACCATTGGTTAATCAGTATCTGTTTGTATTCAATAACCGATCTACACGGTTAGGGTATAAGGGGAGTATTTTTTGTGGATCAGTATAGTATAGGAGCCATTTTGAGAAAAAAGCCATTATTTTGAGGTTTGCCCCTCTAATGGCTTTATGAGCCCATTAATTATATAATTTCCAGGTGTATATATCAATTTTACACCCAGTGGAAGCCTCAATTTTATTCCGGGCTATCGGAACACAATTTTGGCATGAAATTGTTGCTGTATTATAAGGTATCAATTGTCCACTCCTATTATGCCACAGATGTACTAAGCCTGGCTAATCATGGAGGCTAATGGGATCATCCCTTAGTGGTTGGATGTTTTGCATAAAGTGATAAACTTGGAGATAAGAAAATACAATACAGAGGGAATTGCTGGATTTCTCAGTATCAGCTGAACCTAGGGTTTCATGATCCCTGCTAACAGAAAATCCTTGAATCGGTAGAATCCTATCTCTTCCCAATCCTTAATTCTCCCCTTCTCTACTTGGAAGCCCAGTAGGCCGCAACTCTTATCGGCATATCAGGATGGATTTGGAAAATATGAAACTCTTCCTTCAATTGGGTATGCCAGAAGAGCACAATATGCAGGAGCTTGTATCTGTTGAGTTACGGGAGTTTGGGAAATTTAAGAAAAGGGGGAAGGTGAATATTGTTTTCAAAGAGCATTTGCTCGAGATAAGAATTGTTGCTTCCCAAACACTCCAATCTAGGAAGGCAGCCTGATAATATTTTTTTAAGTGAGGCAGCGCAAGGCCCCCATCCTTGATACTCAATTGTAATGTTTCCAATTTAGTGAAAGGTTTCTTTCCGCACCACACAAAATATCATAGCATCTGATCGATTTCACAAAGGAATTTGTTGAGAACCTTGATTATTACATTAGCAAATACAAAAAGGAAAAGTGTAAGAATCATCATTTTGACTAATGCTATGCATTCAATAATTGAAAAGACTGCCATTGACATAACAACTTCTGGGCTTTAATAAGAGTTGGAAAATAGTTGAGTTGGTATCATTCTGAGAAGGCATGAGATACATAAACTCCAAGTTATCTTATAGTGCCTGCAGCTCAAAATTATGGCTGCATGTCTATGGGCAGATCACGTTTGGAGCAATTGAACAGGAGGGCTTCAGACTTTCGTATGGTTAATTCTATAACCCCCTAAATCCGAGAATATTTTAATTTTGGTAAATGTTCTAGTGCTATTTTGTTCTTATTATTCTTATTATTATTATTAATTTAATTTATAAGGCGCAACAGCTACCCAAAAGGGTTTCCCGGCGCCAACCAGAATGAGGAACAGATATCAGCTTAACGATTATCGGTTAAAAAGCCAAGTTTTTAAGGATTTGCGGAATTGGACATACACAGTTTCATTCCGAATTGATATGGGGAGGGAGTTCCATAAGGAGGGACCAAGACAGGCGAATGATCGACCGCCCATCCGAGATAGTCTGACTCTGGGCACAGAAAATTTCACTTGAGTGGATGAGCGAAGGCAACGGGAAGGCACATAGGGATAAACCAAGGACTGCAGATACTGGGGGGCCACACCTGTTTTGATTTTAAACATATAGCTCAGGGATTTGAACTTAATACGGTTCTCCACCCTGAGCCAGTGAAGCTCACGCAGGTGGCCAGAAACAGAGATAGCTCTGGGAACCTGGCATAGCAATCTTGCGGCAGAGTTCTGAACCATCTGCAGCCTATGAGTCACCTCTTTATTGGTCCCCAGATAAAGAATGTTGCCGTAGTCCAGTCTAGAGGTGACAAGCGCCTGGACTACGATTCTCTGGGTATGCTCCGGCAACATCCAAATAATCTTTTTTAGCCATTTCAAGAGGGTAAAACATGTAGCAGCCACCTTAACAGCTTGATGTTGCATAGTTAATGAATCATCAATGATGAAACCCAAGTTACGAACTTGGCGGGAGGGCTGAGGAAGAGCACCCATTTCACTAGGCCAGTGCTGGGGGCCCCAAAGATCTTTATTTTTCCCCAAAACCAAGACCTTGGTCTTCTCTCCATTGAGCTTGAGGTAATTTGCCTGCATCCACGAGGCAATTTTACCCAAGCCCAACTGGAGGGGGGAAGTCTCAGCCGCCCTCTCCACTGAAAGAGAGAAGATGATCTGGGTGTCGTCCGCGTAAGAGAACAAAGACAGCCCAGCTTCCTCTGCAACATCAGCCAAAGGTCTAACGTATAAATTGAATAGTAAAGGGCTGAGAATGGAGCCTTGAGGTGCCCCATAGGGAGAAGAATGAGTATCGGAACTGGCCATTGGAGAAAAGACTTGGAAGGTCCGATTGGCAAGAAAAGAAATAAGCCAATTGAGAGCTGAACCACAAATGCCCAATGATCGTAAGGTTTTCACTAACACGGTGTGTGACACCATATCGAAAGCATCCAGATATAAAATCAAGTCATCAGCAAACAATTTAAGTTTGGATGTGTCCTGCACTGATTTGAGGATCCTGCCGCAAGGCTATGGGCAGAGGCTCAATTAAAAGTGCAAATAGCACACCATTATGTTATGACTGGGATCATAATTAACGTCTGATATTAGGTTGAGCAGGTGTTTTGTATCCTGAACATATGACCTAATGCGTCTGACTAATGGGCGTAGGAACCAATCAGTATATTTAGAAAGAGGTTCTAAAAGTGACCCTAGCCCTGACACGATGGGTCTGCCAGGGGGAGGTATGTTTCCTTTATGTATTTTAGGTATCGTAAAATATGAGTATTCTTGGGTCATCAGGGTTGAGACATTTTTAATCTTTAACCCCCTGGCCAAACATTTCTTTAAGAGCTCCCTGCAATATGGTCGAGCCCACCCCGACTTATAGGCGTCGGGGTGTCCCGATGATGAAGCATGACACCACTAGGGTGTGTGAGGGAATATAAAACAAAAGGAGTTGCCTCCTTTGCCACTTTAGAGTGGTGTAAAATCATTAGCTTCATTTAGGGATATTCCACCATTGGTTAATCAGTATCTGTTTGTATTCAATAACCGATCTACACGGTTAGGGTATAAAGGGAGTATTTTTTGTGGATCAGTGTTATGTAATGTAATGTAAATAATTCTTATATAGCGCATACTGTCACCCTACGGGTATCCTGGCGCTGTGACTGACAAAATCAACATTGGAGCCTGTGAGCATCTTACCCAGGAAAACATTATTGGGAGCCATACCCTACCTGGGAAACAGCCAGGTTTTTAGCTGCTTTCTAAATAGGGGCAAAGATTGAATTTGCCTAATATCTAAGGGAGTTCATTCCACAGCCGAGCGGCTGTTACACCGAATGCTCTACCCCGACTTCATTTTCTTAATTCTTGGGATGTTCGCTAAGTGTGCATTTGCTGACCGAAGGTCTCTCGCAGGAACATACCATAAAAATTTCCTCTGCAAGGGTTTAGGGCCCATTCCGTGCAATGCTCTGAACACGGTGCACAGGGATTTGAATTGTATCCTCTGGCAGATCGGCAGCCAGTGGAGATCTTTCAAGGCCAAAGAAAGTGAGGAACTACGCTGCCTGTTTAGAGCCAGCTTAGCTGCAATTGACTGAATCCTTTGTAGCTTTTGAAGTAGTGACTTTGAGCCCCCCAAATATAGTGAGTTGCAGTAGTCTAATCTGCTCAGGATTATACACCTCACAATTTGGGGTCTGATGGCAGTTGGTAGTAGCGGCAAAATTCTTCTCAGTGCTCTAAGCAGAGAGAAACATGTACCAACTACTTTGGTAACTTGTGATTCTAGCTGGAGATTATCATCCAGCAGAACTCCCAAGTTACGCACTGTTTTAGCTGGCACTACAGGTTTGTCTGTTGGTGTTATTTGGAGCTCTATGGGAAAAGGCCGGGCAATCCTGGACGTGGAGCAGTATACGATCTCCGTTTTCCTCCGTTAAATTGTAGGGAGTTATTCCTGAGCCAGTTTGCGGTATTCTGCATACACTCCTGAAATATATCCAGGGTGATTGCCTGGTTCCCTTCTAAAGAAAACACCAACTGCGTGTCATCTGCATAGTTTACAAGATCCACGCCAAAGGATCTAATAATGGAGATGAGAGGGCGCAAGTAGATATTAAACAAAATCGGACTTATCGCCGAACCCTGTGGCACCCCATGACACATGGGGATTTTTGGAGACGTAAAGGGGGGATTGAGACTGCCTGTTGTCTATCAGTCAGATATGATCGTAGCCATTTTAGTGCCAGGCCTTTTACCCCGATTTTCTCTAGTCTGTCCAGCAGAATGCTGTGGTTCACCGTATCAAATGCGGCTGACATATCCAGTAATACCAATATACTCGAGTTACCATTGTCAGCGCGCATCCTCAGGTTATCTAGTACTGTCACTAGAGCGGTCTCCATTCCGTGTCCCGGGCGAAACCCAAATTGGGCCTCGTCTAGCAGATAGTTTTCTTCAAGAAAAAGAGAGAGAGATTTGCTAACTGCCCGCTCCAGTATTTTAACCGGATAAGGGAGGAGGGAGATAGGCCTAAAATTGGCTGGGCAGAGGGGGTCCAGTGTAGGTTATAAGACGGGAGGGTGTACTCCTCTTTCAGAGTTTCTCTCGGCCCTTCAAGTAGTGCGTGGATCTTCCTCCGCTACATTAGTGTATTACGATTTGTGCAGCGCACAGCTGTGGGGCACCCCCAAAAAAAGTGTGTTTATAAATTTTAAACTCAAGAAAACTTTGTCTGAATAACTGTGGAAACTTGGAAGTGTTCACTCACCACTTTTTACCCAATTTTATCTTAAATCTTTTCATCATGAGCATGCAAGGCACATCGACAACATTTGAGACCCTTGGGATAGGGTACACGGATGAAATGGCGTCTGCTATTTTGGCTGGCCCATCCTTATTTCCAGACACAAATATCAATCAGAGTCTTAACCAAGCGCAGAATTGGGATGAGTTAAAGGAATTGAAACGTGCCCAGATGAAGATCCTACTTCATGGGGCCATCTTAACGGAATATCTGCGTGGAAATGCAGCACCAAAGGGCCTTTAAGTAACCAACACCCCCAGGATCTTCTTAGACGATCCATTGTTCAAAAGAGAGTGGTCACTAATCGCGTGGCGATGCAGGCGCTATTGGTTGATCCTCATTATAAATACTGCCAAACGCCTTTCAGAAGCTATCCTGGTAAAAATCAAGACCAGCGAAGACGCTCTCATGACGGAAATCAAAATCACACTCTATAAGAAAAAACTAGAGGAGGTCAACAAAGAGATTGGGGAACATAAAGACTTTCTGATGCAGAGCAAAGTCAATAAGTTACAAAAAGATCTTAAGAAATTCTCTCATGAGAAAGTATACCCCTATATAAAAGACAACTACAAAAGCCAGGATAATTCAGAATCCGGATCCTCATACCAAGGGGACTCAAGCAACTCAGAGTCTGAACACGAGGATTGGTCAAGTGACGGTTCTAACAAAAGCTGGAGAGGTAGATCAAGGAAACCAAGAAGAGGAAACTTCAATCAGGGATACCAACCATCCCAGATGTATCCATGGCCCAGTCCATACAGGCCAGTTCCATTCCATGGACCACCACAATTCCATGGACCTCCACAATACCATCCAGCACCGTTCTTCCAACCCAACTATAATCAGAACCGTTTTTTAGGACAGGGTGGAAGAAGAGGGAGACGCGGAAGAAGAAACAACATGAACAAACAAGTGCAATGGGAAGACAACAACACCTCAGTGAACACTCGGAGTATGACCAAAGGCCCCCAAGCAGGAACGAGTGCAACCAGGGACTAGTGGTTAACTTGACTGACCACATCCTGAGTACAGAAGAAGTCGCTGTCCTTAATAAGGGACTTGGTTTTGTTCCCACTGCATATTTGGATAAATTCCAGATACGATGCGAATTAAGCGAATTCTTCAGGAAAATACGTATAAAGACATTTTTCAGGGAAAAAAAGGCGCCAATGGAGGATGAAACCCACACAACCTTACGACTGAAATCAAACTTCTTTCCACCAACATCACTAATGCCCCCAGAGGTGATTGCCTTTGAAGAGAGTGTGTCGAAGGAGATTAAAGAATTACCAACTAAAAGAGGCGTCTATGACAATTTGAACAAGAAAGAAAGAGACGCATTGAAAACCCTGGGCACAAGAACTGACATAATTATCAAGCCAGTGGACAAAGGCGGGGCTACTGTCATTCAGAGCACTACGGCTTATAGAACCGACTGTATGAACCTCCTGGCCGATATAAAATACTACAAGAAAATTAACAAGGATCCCACCACACGGTTAAAGAAAACCATAAATACACTGACCACTGACGCCCTGGACCGAGACTGGATCACCAAGAAAGAACATGAATTTCTCAACCCTGATGACCCAAGAATACCCATATTTTACAAGATACCTAAAATACATAAAGAAAAAATACCTCCCCCTGGCAGACCCATCGTGTCAGGGCTAGGGTCACTTTTAGAACCTCTTTCTAAATATACTGATTGGTTCCTAAGCCCATTAGTCACACGCATTAGGGCATATGTTCAGGATACAAAACACCTGCTCAACCTAATATCAGACGTTAATTATGATCCCAGGCATAACATAATGGTGTGTTTAGATGTTGAAGCGCTCTATACGATCATCCCACAAGAAGAGAGGATCCGGGTCATCGAGAACCTTTTGAAACAAGAGAATTGGACCTGGGATGCCCTGTTTAGTTGGGTTATCACACTGTTGCGCCTAGCACTCATGGAGAATTTCTTTAGGTTTGAGGAACAGCTATATCTCCAGGTCCATGGCACTTCAATGGGCAGCACCTTTGCGCCTAGCATAGCGTGTCTGTATGTGGGCCAAATGGAAGAACAACATATTTGGCCCACCAACCCTTACTCTAACAACATTAGTAAGTGGTGGCGATACATCGACGACGTCCTGATGATATGGAATGGCAATTCAACAACTTTGGCTAATTTTCACAAGTGGCTGAACCAACTGAATCCACACTTGAAGTTCACCATGACCTACAACCATGAGGAAGTTTCATTCTTGGATGTGAAGATCCGGGCCAGTAACAACAGCCTGGTCAGTTCCCTGTATACAAAACCAACGGATAAAAACAGTCTGTTACATTTTGAAGGCGCACATCCACTCTCCCTCAGGGAAAATCTACCCATAGGCCAGTTCCTGCGCATACGCAGGAACTGCCAGGATCTCCAAGACTACAAAATGGAAGCTGAAACACTGTCTAAGAAATTAGAACAAAGAGCATACCCTAAAAGAATTATTGAGAAAGCAATGAAAAGATCTCGCAACACCCCGAGGGAGGCTTTACTGGATACAAATTCAAAGGAGGTGAAAGACACAATAATCTGTGTTACAACATACAATGCATCATCCAATGATATCAAGAAAATCATCAACAAAAAGTGGGAAATTCTTACATCTAACAAACTTAAATATGAAAAACCTATGTTTTCATTCCGAAGAAATAAAAGCCTTAGAGATTCCTTGATACACACGGACCTGCAGAGATCAAAAATAACTCACCAATTGACACTCTGGAATCAATCTCCAGTCACTGGACACTATCCATGTGGGTCATGTGTTGTATGCGAGTTCACGGAACATACAAAGGAAATCGATCTGGGTATGCATCACGCATGGGAACAGTGGACCCATACTAATTGTAACAGTGAAAAGGTGATATACATGATTAAATGCCCATGCCAACTCATGTATATTGGTATGACAGGGAGAAAAATAAAGGTGCGCAGAAGCGAACATAGAAGCACCATCAGAAGGTCAATCACAGCGACAAGATTAGCATCCCACTATGTGGAGATGAAACACACTGACAAGGATTTGTGGTGGACAGTAATTGAAAAAGTCAAAGGAGAAGGCGATTTAACCAGAAGACTTCTGGAGAGGGAGCAACGTTGGGTGCACCGATTAAAAACATATATCCACGGATTGAATGATTCCATTCCCTGGCACCAATTTAACAAGATTAGATGAATTATAATCCTTGGTGGAAGTTGATACTTATTTAACCTAAGCAGGGGTTATAACCCCCTATCTGTGACACCATCACTGACACACCCTACTGAGAATATGGGGTTTTGAACAAATATGGGATGAACTTGATTTTCCAGTATGTTATATTTATTGAAAATGTATATTTTTTACTGAAATATTGTTAAACTACATTGACATTAATATTAATCATCCAGCGTGTAAGTCACCACAAGCGCTAACTTCACTTTTATTGTTGTTTGATAAAGATTTTTTTTTTTCTTTTTAATTTAAAAAAAAAAATACACTATAGTGCATTGCAGACACGCGACAACACTATCACATAATTGTTTAAACACCAGTATAACGAGAGAACTACAGTTCCCACAATTCGGGGGATATGCGTGATGTATGTCGCACGCGCTATGCAAGAAGCCCATAATTCACTGGGTGGGCGTGACGTTTCTTTCACGCGCCCCGGAAGAAGCGATTGTTTTGGAACTCCTTGTCTCCCAACAGTGTGAATATTAACATCATACTGGCCATATATCAGTATAAAGGATTTTATATATAAAAAAATTGCATAAACATCGGATTTCCATACTTAGCGAGTATCTGTTTTAGTACTTCCCCTCTGAGTATTTTGTAAACTACATTTCCCAGAGTTCAAGGGGTGGTCAGGATAGACCCTAGACGTGACCCCGGAAGTAGGCGCGCCTTTCATAGTTTTCCTTTAAGACACAGCTAGTGAAGGCTCCCGGTTGCTACAAGCCGCAGGGACCCACACCGAACAGGTTACAGCACAGGGTAGGACCCTTGATGACGTGAGTAAATGAACGGGAAAAACGCCAGAAACAGGTATGAGTGCATGCATCTCCAACACGGAGGTTTCTTTTACCGCATTTACTGACGCATGATCTTGTTTATTTTATTTTATCTCCCACCTTTAATCACACCATTTGAAAAAAACTGACCGTGAATTGTCCGACCTATTTTTATGGCACCAGTGTCTGACTACAGGGCTACCCCATATCAAAGTGAGGTTCCACGTGGAGACTAGCCTCTCCCTATATGGGGTAAGACACGGAATTTTATGTGTCCTGTATTTAGTTTTATGACAACTTTCATAGCAGCATGAGTGAGAGTGAATGTTTCGTTTTTTTCACAAATATTCAATGTACACAAATTGTTTTGGATACTGTTAGAATGCGACAATTAGCCGCCACAACACAATTATGCACACATTCTAGAGTGTGATATAGACCTACGAATGAGCATACGTTACGCATATGGTATTAGCATGCTTGTTGCTGTGTCTTATCACCCTCGGGCATAATTGGCACAGAGGGTGACACCACTCTTCACTATATGTGATTTCAGATACTGTATACATGCCTATAACAATGGTGTGTTGTTTGTTTTGTCGTTATCTTTGTCTCCTTACAGATGGAGTGATCTAACAATACTTAAGATTGTGACAAATAAAGGAGCAGCTTTCTGCCCTTTTCTCATAACTAGTATAGGGAAATTCCTATTTACTATCTTTCCAGGGGGGACAACGTTATCGCCCTGAAGAAAGTCCTGCACCACATTTTGGGCTTTATCTGGACTGAAACATGTTGGCTTTAGGGTCCTAGGACCACAATATCCCAAAGACCCTATTCTTCTCTATTTTAATATCCCTGACAGATCCAAGAATAAAGGGAAACCGGGATCTGCCAGTGGATTTTTAATCTTTAACCCCCTGGCCAAACATTTCTTTAAGAGCTCCCTGCAATATGGTCGAGCCCACCCCGACTTATAGGCGTCGGGGTGTCCCGATGATGAAGCATGACACCACTAGGGTGTGTGAGGGAATATAAAACAAAAGGAGTTGCCTCCTTTGCCACTTTAGAGTGGTGTAAAATAATTAGCTTCATTTAGGGATATTCCACCATTGGTTAATCAGTATCTGTTTGTATTCAATAACCGATCTACACAGTTAGGGTATAAGGGGAGTATTTTTTGTGGATCAGTATAGTATAGGAGCCATTTTGAGAAAAAAAGCCATTATTTTGAGGTTTGCCCCTCTAATGGCTTTATGAGCCCATTAATTATATAATTTCCAGGTGTATATATCAATTTTACACCCAGTGGAAGCCTCAATTTTATTCCGGGCTATCGGAACACAATTTTGGCATGAAATTGTTGCTGTATTATAAGGTATCAATTGTCCACTCCTATTATGCCACAGATGTACTAAGCCTGGCTAATCATGGAGGCTAATGGGATCATCCCTTAGTGGTTGGATGTTTTGCATAAAGTGATAAACTTGGAGATAAGAAAATACAATACAGAGGGAATTGCTGGATTTCTCAGTATCAGCTGAACCTAGGGTTTCATGATCCCTGCTACCAGAAAATCCTTGAATCGGTAGAATCCTATCTCTTCCCAATCCTTAATTCTCCCCTTCTCTACTTGGAAGCCCAGTAGGCCGCAACTCTTATCGGCATATCAGGATGGATTTGGAAAATATGAAACTCTTCCTTCAATTGGGTATGCCAGAAGAGCACAATATGCAGGAGCTTGTATCTGTTGAGTTACGGGAGTTTGGGAAATTTAAGAAAAGGGGAAGGTGAATATTGTTTTCAAAGAGCATTTGCTCGAGATAAGAATTGTTGCTTCCCAAACACTCCAATCTAGGAAGGCAGCCTGATAATATTTTTTTAAGTGAGGCAGCGCAAGGCCCCCATCCTTGATACTCAATTGTAATGTTTCCAATTTAGTGAAAGGTTTCTTTCCGCACCACACAAAATATCATAGCATCTGATCGATTTCACAAAGGAATTTGTTGAGAACCTTGATTATTACATTAGCAAATACAAAAAGGAAAAGTGTAAGAATCATCATTTTGACTAATGCTTTGCATTCAATAATTGAAAAGACTGCCATTGACATAACAACTTCTGGGCTTTAATAAGAGTTGGTAAATAGTTGAGTTGGTATCATTCTGAGAAGGCATGAGATACATAAACTCCAAGTTATCTGATAGTGCCTGCAGCTCAAAATTATGGCTGCATGTCTATGGGCAGATCACGTTTGGAGCAATTGAACAGGAGGGCTTCAGACTTTCGTATGGTTAATTCTATAACCCCCTAAATCCGAGAATATTTTAATTTTGGTAAATGTTCTAGTGCTATTTTGTTCTTATTATTCTTATTATTATTATTAATTTAATTTATAAGGCGCAACAGCTACCCAAAAAGGGTTTCCCGGCGCCAACCAGAATGAGGAACAGATATCAGCTTAACGATTATCGGTTAAAAAGCCACGTTTTTAAGGATTTGCGGAATTGGACATACACAGTTTCATTCCGAATTGATATGGGGAGGGAGTTCCATAAGGAGGGACCAAGACAGGCGAATGATCGACCGCCGATCCGAGATAGTCTGACTCTGGGCACAGAAAATTTCCCTTGAGTGGATGAGCGAAGGCAACGGGAAGGCACATAGGGATAAACCAAGGACTGCAGATACTGGGGGGCCACACCTGTTTTGATTTTAAACATATAGCTCAGGGATTTGAACTTAATACGGTTCTCCACCCTGAGCAGGTGAAGCTCACGCAGGTGGCCAGAAACAGAGATAGCTCTGGGAACCTGGCATAGCAATAATGCGGCAGAGTTCTGAACCATCTGCAGCCTACGAGTCACCTCTTTATTGGTCCCCAGATAAAGAATGTTGCCGTAGTCCAGTCTAGAGGTGACAAGCGCCTGGACTACGATTCTCTGGGTATGCTCCGGCAACATCCAAATAATCTTTTTTAGCCATTTCAAGATGGTAAAACATGTAGCAGCCACCTTAACAGCTTGATGTTGCATAGTTAATGAATCATCAATGATGAAACCCAAGTTACGAACTTGGCGGGAGGGCTGAGGAAGAGCACCCATTTCACTAGGCCAGTGCTGGGGGCCCCAAAGATCTTTATTTTTCCCCAAAACCAAGACCTTGGTCTTCTCTCCATTGAGCTTGAGGTAATTTGCCTGCATCCACGAGGCAATTTACCCAAGCCCAACTGGAGGGGGGAAGTCTCAGCCGCCCTCTCCACTGAAAGAGAGAAGATGATCTGGGTGTCGTCCGCGTAAGAGAACAAAGACAGCCCAGCTTCCTCTGCAACATCAGCCAAAGGTCTAACGTATAAATTGAATAGTAAAGGGCTGAGAATGGAGTCTTGAGGTGCCCCATAGGGAGAAGAATGAGTATCGGAACTGGCCATTGGAGAAAAGACTTGGAAGGTCCGATTGGCAAGAAAAGAAATAAGCCAATTGAGAGCTGAACCACAAATGCCCAATGATCGTAAGGTTTTCACTAACACGGTGTGTGACACCATATCGAAAGCATCCAGATATAAAATCAAGTCATCAGCAAACAATTTAAGTTTGGATGTGTCCTGCACTGATTTGAGGATCCTGCCGCAAGGCTATGGGCAGAGGCTCAATTAAAAGTGCAAATAGCACCTGGGTCATGGGGCAGCCCTGGTGAGTGCTGCGACTAATTGAGAGTGCTCCTGCCATGCGTGTGTTGACAATGACTTTGGCATCCGCCTTATGGTAAAGTTTCTCCAGAAGTCTGACTAACTTCACGGGAAACATAAACCGATGCAAATAAAATCTCCCATTGAACTAAGTAATAGGCTTTTTTTGCATCTATCATAATAATAGCCGCTTTAACTGTATTGTTCGCAAAGTAGTAAAATAGCTTGTAACAGAAAGTTAGTGTTATTCAAAATTGATCTCCCTGGTAGAAAACCCCACTGGTCACTATGGACGACCTCTTGCGCTAGTGGGGTTGTCCTAGAAGCAATGCTCTTTGTAAGGAGCTTATAATCATTGTTTAAAATGCTAATGGGGTTATATGAACCTGGTGTATCGGACGTTTTTTCCTTTTTTTAAAAGCTAACATTTACTGCCTCTGTAAAGTAGCGAGGAACCTCACAGCCCTCAACGATTTCATTAAACAATTTAACCAGCAATTTCACAATCTGGGCAATACAAAAATTATACATATCGGCGGGCAGCCCATTGCTTCCACAGAATTTCCCATTGGAGACGCCTTTATGGCATATTGAACTTTAATTAGTCTGGTGGAAGCCACCGCCTGAGATTTTTTGGGCGGATCGATTGCCCCAAAATACACCCTCATTATTTCTGGGGGCTCAGTGGTAGAAGAGGCATACAGCTTAGTATGATGCGATAGAAAAACCCTATCTATATCTTCAGCCAGATCAGCCGTCTGGCCCCTGGCCTCATCATAGATCAAATTAATGAATGTAACAACACTTTGCGCCTTTTCTTCACTGACCGGACCAGAAACCTCCCAGCATGCTTGTTCTACTCATAGTATAGTTGCAAACATGTATTTTGATGTGCAATTGCCTGAGACACATAATGTTCTTTTATGTACAGTCTGACTTCCTTCAGTCTAGCCCCGGATGTCTGAGAGTAGCAATCCAAATGTGCCTGCCTTGCTAGAGCTAGATTTTGTTGCAGTGCCAATGCTTTTTCCCTCCTTAGCTTTGAGATTGTTGCTTTATATGAAATTGCTTCACCCCTGATGAAGGCCTTGCCTGCCTCCCAGACTGAAAAACTAGAGGCCTAACCAATGTTCTTTTTTAAACATTCCGCCGGGTTGGATCCCATAATTGTTACCCACCCAGGATTGGTTAATAGCGTTTTATCTAGAACTCTACTTGGTCATTCTGTCTGTTTCCTATTCATACCTAGTATTAGCAAGGGGACTGAATGATCTGAAAAGGAATTTGTAAGTATATAACAGTTGCCTCTAGTGCATTGGTGTGACATTAACAAAAAATCTATTCTTGAGGCTGAGTAAAATCTTTTAGAGAAGCAGGTATATTCCTGTGTTTGAGGATGCTGTAATCACCAGGGGCTAACCAGGGCTAGATTCCTACCCATTTTAGCCAGGAACCTAGATGCTCTAGGTTTATTCAGCAATTTATTCTTATATCTTGTAGAATGTTAAAATTCCCCCTATCACCAAATGACCCGGAAGACAAAGAAGTATATCGTATAGTTCTTTAAGGGTGGTTGTGTTGTCCTGCAGAGGGCCATAAAAGCTGATTATATGAAAGGACTGTCTCTCTACTTTCAAACTTGCTATAGTCTACCTAGCTTTGGGGTCCCTAGTAATCTGGTACACTTCCCCTGTACAGTTCTGCATGATCAAAATTGCCATCCCCCTAAAAGCTGCTCCGGCAGATTAAAAGAATGCTTGGGAAATGAAACTCTGCATTTTAGGCAGTTTGGATTGCATTTTAAAGTGGGTTTTTTGAAGCAAAATGATTTGCACTTGGCTGTTGTGAGCCAGGGAAGTATGGATTTATTTTAACCTCGTTATTGGCCCCATTGATTTTGCACGAAGTTATTCTTATGAAATTCCCATTCAACATAGAGAGTATGCAGTGATTTGGACTGGTGATGGCCCTATTTCTAGTGGCTTGTCTTTTTCTCACCGTTTTTTAACCCTTCCTGTTACAATCCTTCCCATTAGAGACAGCCTTGTAGCTGCATATTGGAAAGTGCTAACTACCCTGTCTTTTCCACTTGGATTTTCCCCCCTCTCACACCCCTGTGTCCACATTGACCCCCCAATCCCCTCCCTACAACCCCTGCCGGCCTATCTGTTGAGGGCCCCATCCCGGGTGATGGCGCTCCCCCCATCGCTTCCCCCCTGCATGAGTGCCTTGTCATGGCACTTTCTGAATCTGCTACCGGGGAGAGAGCATATAAAGTCTTGATGAGCATTGTATAAGGGTATGTTACAAGGTATCAGCAATAAAGCAATTTAGGAGCAGAAAACGTACTGGGAAAGGCTATGATAACCTCATAGCTCACAGCCACATACAGCGTTATAAACACCAGACAATTGAAGAAGGGGTAAAGCAGCCTGAGGCTGCGCTCTAGGTCCCATCACAGGTGGAAGAATAGCAGAGGTGTTGCAGAAGCAGTCTGAGTAGCGCAGATGCGGCTTGTGACTCTCTTGTAAAAACTCCGGTGTCCCCCAGTTAATCCATCGAATCTTCAAGTAGAGATTAAATGGGAATCTCTCAAAACCATCAATTAAAAAGGAGTGAGTCATCAATGAGAGCTTGTACCTTCAATAAAAATCTAAAAGGCAGTAGGGGTCACAACCAGCCTGCAGTGGATCAGGCAGTCAAAATGTGACCACAGAAAGAAACACAGCAGGCTCTGTAATTGTAATTGTAATTGTAATTGTCATTTGTAGAGCGCGTTATCACCTACTGGTCTCTAAGCGCTATGAGAGAGAGCCCTGCCCTAGCACGTAAGGAGGAAGACAATGATTAAATTGTGCCCCAAGCTTCCACAAAGAGGAATGTCTTTAACTTCTTCCTAAAAGGGAGAAGGGCTTGTTCCTTCCGCAGATTCTCCGGTAACTTGTTCCATAATACAGGAATTGAGGTCGAAAAGGCTCTGCCTCCTTTAGAGGTCATGCTAAAGCGGGGGCAGGCCAGCAGGCCGGCCTCCGAGGACCGTAGTGACCTACTAGGAGTATAAATAGCCAGGCGATCCTTAATGTAGGATGGGGCTTGGCCATAAATGGCCTTGTGCGCAATGCAAAGGCCTTTAAAACTAATTCTCTGCCTAATCGGGAGCCAGTGTAGCTGGCGTAGGAGAGGGGTAGCATGGGCCCTCCTAGGCAGTTTAAAAATCAGTCTGGCCGCGTCATTCATAATGACCTGTAGTCTAGCAAGCAGCTTTCCTGGGAGGCCAATATACAGGGAATTCCCGTAATCCAAACGTGACACTATCAAGGCTGATACTGCCGTTCTGAGAGTTGAGAATGTGAGAAGGGGAGCAAGTTTCCGTAGCTGTCTAAGCAGGCCAACACATGTACCTACTACGGCAGATACCTGCTGAGTCATAGACAGTTTAGCATCAATTTTAATGCCCAGGCTTTTTACGTCCTGGGCTGGCTCAGGATTTGCGCCCAACTCTTGTGGCCAAAAAAGGTCACTCCACGGACTGGAGTCTGTGGTGATGGCCAATACCTCAGTCTTATCAGGGTTGATTTTGAGGGAATTGGCCGTCATCCAGTTGACTATGTATTTTAAAATATTTTGCATTCGTGCATGGGCAGCCGGGGCATTATCTATCTGGATAATGATTTGAGTGTAATCCGCGTAGTTGTAGATCTGGCACTCCATGATATTCAGTGCAGCTATCAAGGGTTGAAGGTAGGCATTGAATAAGAGAGGAGACAACGCCGAACCCTGTGGCACCCCACATGAGAGTTTACCGGAGTCAGACACAAAGTCAGCCAGTTGTACTCTCTGTGAACGGTCAGTGAGGAAGGACGTAAGCCATTTGAGGGCCGTGCCCTGGATGCCTAGCTCTGAAATCCGCGACAGAAGTAGGTCATAATTGACCGTGTCAAATGCAGCGGATATATCTAGCAATACCAGGGCACATGGTTTTTTCTTATCGGCCCTGAGCCTAATTTCATCCAGCACGGCCAACATAACCATCTCCGTGCTGTGATGGGCCCTAAAGCCAGCCTGGTTGGTTTGCAGGAGATGGTTGACTTCTATATGGTGTGATAGGGATTTCAGCACGTGCTGTTCCAGCACTTTCGCCAGGAATGGAAGTTGGGAAATTGGCCTAAAGTTTTTTAGGTTCTTTGCATCTGCCCCTGGTTTTTTCAATAGTGGGATAACTCGTGCTTCCTTAAAATCAATAGGAACGTGGCCACGTTCGAGGGAATGATTTAATAGCATTAGAACCTCACTTTCGATCCCAGGTAGTGCCAGCTTGAAGATCCTTGGAGGGCAGGGATCCACCGGTGACCCAGACTTAATCCGACCCATTAAAGAAGACATGGAGTCCAAGGTAAGCATGGGAAAGGCAGTAAGAGGTTTATTATATGCAGGGGGCAGGGGTACTGATACTAAGGGGCAATGAACGGTAGGAGTGAAATGGATCTCAGTCAGTAGGTCCTTCACTTTTTTAGAAAGAAGGACTGGAATTTATTACAGTCATCAGGGCAATAGTGGGGCCTCTGTTCCTGAGTCTGTCTCAATTCTTTTAAAATCCGAAAAGTTTCTTTTTGTAAGTTATCAGCATTCAAGATCCTATCTTCATAAAATTCTGCTTTCCTCTTTCACCTGACCAATTGTGGTAAATGTGGCAAGCGTCATTCCACCAGCCGAACTCTATAGCAGATTCCTGCTCAAGCCCTAATGATATGGACCCCTCAAAGTCTACTATGGCAGATCATACCCCGGTCCAGCCGGTTTCTCCTTCCAACAATCCTCCTCCTGGTAAAGAGAAACTAACATCCCCTTATTTACAATGGGGATGGCTCAAAGGCATACATAAAGAGAGTGGGATGGTGGGGCTGAAACAAGGCAAAGGGGGTGAGCAGAGCAAAAACCAGGCTGCCTTTCCGCTGGGCCTTGAAACCCTAGTTCTACCTCTGGCGAATAGAAGTATGAGCCAGACTGGGGTCTCGCCCACTACAGCAACACCTCCACCTCAGACACCCTCAATCAAAATGACACTGAATCAGATTCTAAGCGAGCCCAGAGAGATGAAGCTGTACCAAGAAGATGCCCATAGAAAAACCAACAAACAGCTGGGACAAATTAACATCAGCATTCAACAACTTTCCTCTCACATGACCCAGGCTGGACAGAGGGTATCTATCCTAGAAGACATCAATAATAAGCAGGAAGGGGTACATTCTAAAATCCAAGTGGAATTAGAAAATTTTCAACTGAAGCAGGCCGATGTAGAAAACAGATCCTGATTTACAAACCTAAGGTTCACAGGAGTACTAGAGGATCACAAGACTGGGTCGACAGTACCAAAGCTTATTACGGACCTCAATCACAAGCATGTACTCACTGAGAAGTAGCTGATGGCACAGATATAACAATTACCCGGGTACATCGGGTACCTGCAGTTCGATCCACCAATGTGCAGTACCCTTGCATGAATTTGGTTAATTTGGGGGATTTTAGGATTAAAGAGCTAATCTTGTCACAGGCAGTCAAGAACAAACCCTTTTCCACCACAGACAATGTTTCTTTTTGAAAATTCTCCAAATGTCTGTCCTGGTAGCCCAGCACCACAGAGAGTTTGTGGGGTTGATCAATGACTTTAAGCACCCAGGTGCACCGGCTGGTATTATCCAGCAATCTAAACTAAAAGTTATTTTTAAGGGCCAGGTTCATGTATTCCAGTCTTTTGATCAGGCTAGTAATTTTCTATATTCGATCAAGAAGGAGGAGGAGGAACTGTAAGCAGTACTTTCTGAATGAGGATGATCATGAAATGTCAGTGACATGAGAATGTCTTTATGGCTTCATATTTCAGTGTTTCTAGCTGGCCACATAGCAAAGGCATTTTTGTAAAAAAAATAAGATAAATAAAAAACTAAGCAAATCCTCCAAAAGTCTATGAACCAAAGAGACAGAAGCAGAGGAAAAAAGTAACAGAATGAAACTAGGAAAGAAGAAAAAACCTAAAATTACTACCAATGTTTGAAGATAGTTTTCTTAAAAGTGCAGTATATTTGAACTTGAAAGGGTAAATGTAGTAAAAAAGGATATTTATGTACAGTAACACAATACAATGATGAAAACAAAGGGAATATTGCAGGCTGATATTAAGACTCCAAAGATTTGGACACAAAACAGTGGCAAAATATCAGTGGCAAAAAAGGCCCTTAATGCAAATTCCCAGTTTTAGAAATATTCCTTAAAAATAAAACAATTTTTGCCAGTTCACAAACTGACAATAAAATATTTGCATATACCTAATACACTGATGCTTATAAATTAGTGATTTTTTAGTCGCATAATTAGTAGACTTTTTTAAATGAGAAGAGCACACAATAAAATAGATGTGAGAGAAATTAATTGTTCTACATTTTGGATGCACAAAATGAACGTATTAATTATCATATCATTTCTACAAATTCCCAATATGGTACTAAGAATTCCTTATAAGTAACATTCTATCTTGCTGATGTGCAAGAGGCTTCTATAAGTTTGGAGAAATCACCTGAAGATAGAGGGCTGAAGGAGAGTAGTTGTTGTAGATGGAATAGTTGAAAGGTCAAGGTAAGGTTTGAGTTGAGTTTCATGTCCTTTTCAGTTTTTGCCTCCAGATCCTTGGCTGTGGATATGAAGTGGCCTGCTAGGGAGTCACATAAATCTTTATAGAGGAAGATTTTGAGATTTGAACATTGCGATTCTTATCTTCGGCACTTGTCTGGGTAGTTCCTTAATTGTTAAGTAGGGTCAAAAGTTATAAGGACTTTTGCCTTTCTCACCATTGTTAATAAACTCTGTATTGATATTGCAGTACTGGTATGTTATAAACACTATCTGTATTTTCAACTGTCTTTCCACAGATCTTTTGTTTTATTTGAGAGATTTTAGTGCTGGTATTATCTGACCAGCTTTCTGATTTTTAAGGAAGGTGATGTTGTGAAGGGCCTGAATGATTGATGTTCTCATTGATGGTTGTCAGCCAAAGGGATGGAACTGAACTACTGATCTGTAAAATCTGTTGTGAACAACTCTTGATGTCTTGTTCATTATACTAATGACAAGTCTACTATTTTCACATATTCTGTTTGAAGGTTTATGTTTTACAATAGGTTTTTGCTTCATTGTTATTGCAATGTTACACATGTGTTATTTCCTCATTTATATTATCGAAATAATAGCACATGCTCTTAATTCGCAGGAGTGTAAATTCTTGCTATATTTACTTGGTCGCTGATTGTGCACGTATATCTCTAAATGAGTGTTTAAATGGAATTAATTGATCCATTGAATTGATATCGCGAAACTGGAAATAGTTTTAACCCCCTGGATCTCTTTAACACCCCTGCATTACGTGGTGTCATTTAGAACTATTATAATTGCTTTTCACATTCAGAACAACCTGTGAAATCTTCTTAATAAATTTCATAGCACGAGGATGACAATTTCAGGATTGCAAAAGGGAGTCAGAAAGGTTTTGTCAGAATGTAGACGTTCAGTACAATTTTTTCTTTATTCAAAGTTATGCTTTAAAAGAAAATAAATAAGGCCCAGCCCACATGTAGCTTTTATCTGAACTTTTTTATTTGCTTTCTCAGTGAGCATTCAGCATTAAAATCCAGTGCACCAAACAGGGGCTTGTTTTTTGTTAAGAAAGTGCTCCAAAAACGTTAAATACTTTTGGTAATACAATTAAACTAATATGGTCTGGTGGGCAGCTGGTAATGTGTTTCCTTTGATGAAGCAATTTAAAGAAATTACTGAACTGTTCCTATTTAAAAAGTAAGCGTATTGCTTTTCAAAGAAGAAGGCGGATTAGCAGCATAACGCTGACAATCATGCATAGAACTTTCAGTGCAAATCAATTTTTATTTCATGAAAGCAAACTAGACCATAGACTGTATGGATGAATACTGAAAAAATCACTATACTTTCTACTGATTTATTTTGTTCATCACTGCACTTGAGTTTAACAATATCCCAAGTTTAAGACTGAGCCATGATGTAATACACTATTTCAAGTTGTAAATAAAACACATATATGTCTTTTTTTAAGTTTAAAAATATATATTTATTCAGCTTGAGATGACATACAGCAGAATAATACAAAGCAATCAAGCAAGAAATACAGAAAAAGAAGAGGCATACAATGCTTACAAAATTACAGGCTGATTATTTATCAACTATACATATTAGAGGAAATATAAGGGAATACTTGATATAAATGAGTCATAAAATCATGAAAGTAGAACTTCCTGGAAAAGAGGTGAATGTGCAAAAGTTGTGATGGCAGAATAATCAAGAAACTGAGTAACATGTGCCCAAAGGGCCTTTCCTTTCAAAACAAGAGACAAAGGGTGCATATATGCAGTATCCAATTGGTGATTGTGACAAACTGCATACCACCACGCCTTAAAAGATAATTGTGTAAAATCTTTCCAATTGCGAGTTATTTGTTGAAAAGCAAGTGCTAATAACAGATCTAGTATCTGCATGTTAAATGGAACATTGACCAAAACTTCAGATCTACTACCTAAAAATATATTGGAGATAGAGAAAGGAATAGTACTGTGGAAAATAAAATTATTTTCACGCCAAACTTGTAACCAGAATTTAGAGACTATGGGACAAGTGCAAAGTAAGTGTTTCAAGTCAGCTTGTGGTGCAGAACAAGTTCAACAAGTGTCTGGGATATCTTGATTAATTCTATGAAGGGTGTCTGGTGTCATAAAAACTATGTTGTAAATGAAGAAAAGTGTTTGTGTAGTACTGGCTGCATGGCAGGACTTTCTAATTTTAATCCAAATTTGTTTCCAGGTGGGTATAGGTAAAGTTGTAGAGAGATCGTCCTTCCAATTAAGTTCAGTTTTAGACTTGGATCTCAAAGTGGGTGCCTCAAGTAAATGGGAATAAATAAGAGAAGCATTAGGACATGTAGGTAAAATAACAGCCAATTGTGTGGGTGATGAAGTACCCAGGGACGGAATAGATTTGAAATAATTATATGCTTGAACTATCGCCCCCTGTAAAAGAAGATATTTGGCTTGAAAAGTAGAAGGAAGGCTAAAGAGATCTCTAACTTGAGGAAATGTAAGGACTAAATCTCGATTAAATAATTGATTAACCCAGGGCTGATTTGGGTGCCAATAAATAGGATGTTTCTTCACCTGAATAAATTGGTTATTCCATATAGTAGAATTAGGAAATGAGTGCAGATCCCTGGGAGAATAGGAAATCACAGAAGATAATCATTTGCAGGCAGTATTGATAATAGAAGTAGACATTTTTCGAAGTTCCGCATGAAGGTCAGAAATTCTGAAAAAGAATAAGGAGATAAGAAAGCTCATTCTAAATCAACCCATGACGGAGTATATAGCGAGGAAGGTGCAACCCAATGAGAAGACTGATATTTGGGAAAATCAGGAAAGTGTACTCCACCTTCAACTTTAGGCCTTTTTAGCTTGGCTAAAGACAAAAGAGGCTTTTTGTTATTCCAAAGGAATGCAGATAGTATTGAATTTAGTTTCTGGTAATGCTTGAGAGGGACATGTAAGGGAATATTAGAAAGAGTAAAAATAATAATAGGAACCAGCATCATCTTAATAGTGTCAAGACGACCCCAAGACAGGTAAAGAGAATGCCATTTACTAGTTAGAGAAGAGATTGTCTGAACACAATTGTCCATATTAATTGAAACGGAAGAGGTGAGGAAGGAAGAGAATTAGAGCCTAAGATATTTAAGTTGTTTAGATTGCCATGTAAAATGGGAAGAAGAAAAATCGTGACTAAAAGTGAATTTATTAATGGGCAAAATTTTGCATTTGTGAGTATTCAGCTTATAACCCGAGACAGATGAATAAGAAGCAACTTCTGATGCGAAAGCAGGGAGTGAAGAATCAGGTTTAGATATGAGTAGTAAAATGTCATCAGCATACGCAGCCAACTTAACCTGTTGTGAATCATTGATTAAACCATTAATATTAGCATTCTTCCGAATCCGAGATAGAAATGGTTCTAATGCTAAGTTAAAAAAGGAAGGGAGAAAGGGAACAATCCTGGCGGACCCCTCTGTGGAGGATAAAATAAGAAGACGTAAGGTCATTAACACAAATGGCTGCCTTAGAAGAAGTATAGAGGAGAGAAATGAAAGCCGTGACTTTCGGTCCAAAACCAAACCATGCTAAAGTTTGGAAATAATGAGACCATGCAACACAATCAAAAGCCTTTTTGGCATCTAAGGCAATGGCCGCTAAACAATCGGGCAAACTTGCAGACCTAGAAATAATATATAAAACAAACGATTATTGTCAGAAAGATATCTGTCCTTGACAAAACCGGATTGTTCTTTTCCTTAGAGATAGGGAAGAAGCAATTCTAGTCGAAAAGCTAATGATTTAGAGAACATTCTATAATCCAAGTTAACTAAAGAAATGGGTCGATAATTTTTACAAAAGTGTGGATCCTTACCTACTTCGGAATTAGACAGATGAAGGCATCTAGGAACAAGCCAGTAGAGGTAGCTTAATAAAAGAATGAATTAACAGACAACGTTTGGAAGAAGCAATTTGGAAAAGTGTGTAAAAAGCTGTAAAACCATCCGGCCCTTGGGCCTTGTCTTTTTTAAGTAAAAGCAATGCAAGCTGAAGGTCTGTTTGAGTAATGTCCGTCTCCAGGGATGAGAAATCAACTTAAGAATAAGCCAACTTAGAAATAGAGGATAGATAACTTAAAATTGCAGGCTCTGAGGGTAGACCATCTGGCGTGTAGAGATTTGTGTAAAATTGGTGGAATTGAGCTAGAATATCCTGGTCTCAGTGGTGAGAAGAACCATTATCATCAAAAATTGATTCAATTAATATTTTATTTTGTTTAATTTCAAGATAATTAGCTAGCAACTTTCCAGGTTTATTTTGGCCTCCATAATACTTAGCGCTAGATTTAAGAAGGGAAGAGGCAGCGTTATCAGTAGATACTTTTTTATAATGAAGTTTGGTTTTGATTAGTTGATTTAGAGATTGTTGAGAAAGGGACGTATAGTAAGAATGTTCTAAAAGTTTAATTTCATTAAGAATTAGTTTAGACTGCGATTGAGAAAGTCGTCTCCTTTCAGAAACAAAATGAATTATAAAGTCTCGAGCTGAGGCTTTAAATGCATCCCATACAGTATGAAAGGGAACATCTTCTGTCTGATTAAAGAGGAAAAAATCTTGGGCAAAAGCAGTAAAAGAAGAGGTAAAGGAGGAGTCCAATAATTGTGAATTTTTAAATCTCCATCTCGTGGAAAGAGTACAATTGGGCATGATGTCTAAATTTACAGATACCGGGACATGATCAGAGATCAAAATGGAACCAATATCCGCTGAATGTAAAGCTTGAGTTAGGTGGAGTGAAACAAAAACATAGTCAATTTGAGATTGTGTACGATGCACTGGGGAAACAAATGTGTACTCCCTTAAAGTGGGATTGCATAATCACCAAGCATCACTAAGGTTGCGTCTTTGCAAAGCTTGTTGAAAGTTTTTTGTGACTTGTTTGGAATGTAATGAGATGATGAGTGTCTATCTAGAAACGGATCAACAGGTATGTTGCAGTCACCAGCCATAACTAGATTGTCATCAGGATACTGCAAAAGCTTCTGTGTAATTAGAGACCAAAATTGACAATCAGGTGCATTAGGCCCATATATGTTGAAAAGAACAATTGGAATCCTAAAACAATACACTTTAAGTGAAAGCAATCTCCCCCTCATCTTTTTACTGAGAAACCAACTGAACTTTTAAAGACTTATTACACATTATTACAACTCTGTGTTTTTCTCCACAGCAGGCAAAAAGAAAACTTCACCCACCCATCCCCTCCGCAATTTCATAGATTCTATATCCGAGAGATGAGATTTCTGCAAAAAAGCTATGTGAGTGTTAAGTTTTGACAGATGAGTGAGAACATGTTGTCTTTTAATTGGAGAATTCAGACCCCTGACATTCCAGGAAACCATTGTCAACATCATTGCAGGAAACAGATTGAAGAAAATAATCAGATATTAATTGAAAAAGAATACAGCAAAACCACAGAAGTCGTAGAAGAAGGAATGTTCTACGAGAAATAATACAAGGTAAGAGATACAAAATAAGAAAGAAAAATGAAGAAAGGAGGAGAAAAAGAAAGAAGAAAAAGAAACCCATTGAGAGAAAAAAATAAATTGAACACTAATACAGCATAGACAGGGCAAACAAACAGCCAAAAAGGATAACATACCTAACAAAAACCTCATGAAGGTAGGGGAGGGACCACATGAAGAAGACATAGCGTCTGATTCAGAGGGGGTGTCATGGCGCAGGAGGGGAGGTGCAACAAGTAATAGGGAACGAAGCCAACCATAACATAGGGATTACACCTATACGGTAAGAAAGAACAATATATATAGTGTTAAATCAAAAAACAGACCCTCCATTATTATACTAGAACAATAAAACCCATCAACAAGAATAACATACTATAATCCTCATTTGTCAAGAGTAATAAGCAAACTCAACAACAAAAAGCAGTCACTTTGTAGAGGTTGAGGGAATAACATCCATGACATCTGCTTTCAAAACAGTAAGAAAATCCCTCAAACGAGATGGGTCTTCATAGGTTGTTGTTTTATTATTGTGGGTGACTTTGAAAAAGCAGAGATGGAAAAGTCCAAACTAGGCTCTTATGGAGCGAAAGGCAGGTCTCATACTCAGAAAGTCTCTTCTCCTGTCTGCTGTAGCCTTGGCATAGTCCGGAGAAAAATATAAAACATGCCTGACCAGGAAAATTGTTTAAGGGGACGAGCAGCAGGTATAACTTGCATTAAATCTGTATACTCCAAAAAGTACAGGATGATACCTCTAGGTCTTTTAGGAGGTGAACAAGTCTCAGGAGGGTGATCCAATCTATGAGCTCTCTGGATGTTAGGTTGTGGACTTTTTGGTAACTGCAAGATCTGAGGATAAAAAGATTTAAAGACAGAGATAGAGTCAGCCCCTTTCTGTGCCTTTGGGAAGGCCTTAAATGCACAGGTTATTCCTTCGATTACGATTTTCAAGGTCTTCAAGTTGTCTCTGTAAAGAAGAAACCTGTAGCTGTAGGAAGTTCACTTTAAGAGATGTGTCACTTAAGTGTGTGATTTGTTGCTCTACCGAAGACAAACATTCCTGCATGAGTGACCATGTAGAACTGAGAGTTTGCAACTAAGCATTAGTGTCCTCCCTAAAAGTGAGCTGAGCCCAAATTTCTTCCAATAAAAGGTCCAGAGAAGCTCCAGGTACAGATTTTGTAGGCAAAAGTGGGTCTTTTTTAAGCCTCCTATTGACACGGGTTTGCGATGAAACTGCAGATGAGATATGAGAAAAAAACAAATTTGACCCTGTATTAGAAGTGAGATTTTCCATTGCGACGGGAACAATCGATGCCAGCAAATGCCTTTGTGATTTCCCTACTGGAGGCTGAAGTGTAGAGTGAGGAGCTTTTGACCTGCCCATGTATTAGGGTCATGCAAAATGGGCATAACAATGCAGCCAGTTCAAGGTAATTATTGCTTCACCACATATACTCCTAAAACTGATGCAGCAGCTAGAAATCTCAAAACAAGCATATCAGCAAATAGGAGATATGAGCAAAGACTGAAATTCCTCTCAAAACTTCCACAAAAAGATGCTGGAAACCTTTTTCATGCTGGCACAATGCTCCAGTAGTATCAACAACTGAAGAAAATCCTTTAAGAGTCAGTAGAAAGCCATTAAAATAAGGAAACATCCTTTGCATGAGAGAAAAAAAAAGAAAAATGCCTTTAAGTGGAGAGGCAATTCAGGTACAGAAAATGCCTTTATGGGTTAGGAATACCTTTAAGGGAGCAGTTTGCCAGTCAGTTCCTATGAGGAGTAAGCTGACTCCTTTCACAGCTAAAATGGTGGCTGGCTCTGAGGAAGGGAAGCAGCCCGCTTTTATTTCACCTTAGGAGCCATCCTGAGATCATTTCAATTATAAAAAGCAGAACCCCTGTGCATTACCCCTCAGGAACGGGCCACACAGCGAAAAACAAAGCAAGGGGGCTGCCGTCGCACCGCCGATATCTACGCCGCTCCCTGGAGCTTCAAGGAAACGCGGCCATCTTCAGCACACAGTAAGCCATGCCCCCAAACACATATATGTCTGTAGATTGCGCTATTGACAATCTCTATCAGCTTTTCTGATGATGGGCATGTATCCACTATACCCGGGCCACATTTTCTAGGCTGATATTTATAGGTTTGCAAAATGTATACTTTAAAAAAAAATATTTGACACTAGGTTGACTAAAATTTAAAGCATCTGGGCTGAATCCATCATCTCTTTGTGTTTGCTTTGTCCCCATATACACCAAAGCAAGCTTGGGAAATTGATGTACTATTGGGGCATTTTTTGCTAGATATGCGTATATATATGTGCTGTGGATTCTGTCCCGTTTTTTACTTCCCTGTGCCATACATAATGGCTGAATATGGAAAGCACACTTTTCAATAGTATTGTTTGCTAATAGCAAATGTAAATTAACTTTTTATTAAATAGAATACGGGTATGACTGACATGCTAGAGAGATTTTAAAATGGACACGCTATCTGTTAATTCCTTGGTAGGAACACTTTTTATTGCATGTGTTCAAAATTAAATAGATATCTAGAGGTTGGCTCTTCTAAAAATGTTTTAGCAAGAATATAACATGAGTATTTATATATGTTGTACAAGATGTGTTTCGTCATCTTTTGATACTGACCATGGAACTAGTAGCTACGAAGTCAGGCGAGAACTTTATTATAAGATTGGTAAAGTAGACCTGTTTATGCATGAGCCACATGGATAGTCTTGTGGGCTGTTGGAATGTACTACTTTGAGCAGTAGTCTGATTTAAAATGTTGTCGCTGAGTATCCTTTTGAGGAGAAAATTTAAATGTCTTCATATTCAATACAGTGAGGATCAAGGTGTTCAATTATGTACAATGTGTAGCATAATCTTAGCTTTTGAAAAAGTTGTGCTGTCCTCACATTTTTTTATAGACAATTTAAGACCCATGGAAACGTCGCTACTGGATATTGATTGCTTGCATGTTGAACATAAAGATAAAATATTTAAAACAAGTCATTTGAATGATATATTACACTTGACTGATAGTTGTATTTTACAAAGCTTATGCATACATTGTGCAAATATATGCATATGTACAGTGTTATTTCTTTAGGGGTTCTTCATTTGTATGTTGCTTTTAAGTAATACTCGTGTCCGCAAACTACACAAGGGCTGGCATACTCATATGCAAAACAAGTTTGCCCGCAAAAGATCAAATCAAATGTATTGCTAACTGAATAATACTTTGTAAAAAAAACAAAGGCCATAGCCTCCAGGCTCTTTGGTATATATAATTTATGATTTCACTTCATTTGCTAGCCCTTAGGGTCAGATTACTCATACCCCTTGCCCATTCACATTAATGCATATTCCATAAACAATGGAAACCCACAAGATGTTGAGACTGACAAAAACCTATTTACACAAGCTCTTTAGGAATTCCAACATCTGTTTTAACTGTGGATATTAGGCTAGTAAATGATGCCAATGAAGAATCCCTGCTCACAACATGCATTCATTATGTATCGATTGTCATGATTCAAACATGGTATAGACAGTAGGATGATTCGGATGTGACATAATTATCATCTAGGCATAGCAAGTGGAAAATTAATAGACTGGACTTTCTAATTGAACAGAAAAGTCTGTATTTTTGAATCACTTGAATGTCTTTGGAGGGGTAATCAGAGAAGAGGGAATGCATGAAAACCACTTCAGTGTGAATCTAACTCAGTGCCTCCAATACGGGAATCCCAGGTTAGTGCCACAAACCATCTAACACTCTAATCAGAAACTGTTGCCAGTCTTTATTATTAAATTATGTGTTACAAGTTATTGGCCTACAGAATATATACAAAAGACACACAATTGATGGACGGAATGCAGAACAAATCAAAACATTCACCCCCAGTCAAGAGATCTGGGTTAAATCCATCATTCTTTTGCTCACCATGCCACCCCAGTTTAGACCTGGCCATATGCAAATCAGTCTTGACCCTGTGCCTCATGGGAACAGTCCAGCACGAACTGCCAAGCCAGGTCCTCCCTGGACCGGAAACAAGCATCCTAGGACCGGTTTCGGGGTTTCACCCCTCTTCAGCCAGAATAGCTTGATTCCAGTGGCACAGTGAGCCCAGGACCCACGTCTGGGCATACCTGGCGCACTTAGGGCGAGAAAGCAAAAGACACACAATTGATGGACAGAATGCAGAACAAATCAAAACATTCACCCCCAGTCAAGAGATCTGGGTTAAATCCATCATTCTTTTGCTCACCATGCCACCCCAGTTTAGACCTGGCCATATGCAAATAAGTCTTGACCCTGTGCCTCATGGGAACAGTCCAGCCCGAACTGCCAAGCCAGGTCCTCCCTGGACCGGAAACAAGCATCCTAGGACCGGTTTCGGGTTTCACCCCTCTTCAGCCAGGATAGCTTGATTCCAGTGGCACAGTGAGCCCAGGACCCACGTCTGGGCATACCTGGCGCACTTAGGGCGAGAAAGCAAAAGACACACAATTGATGGACGGAATGCAGAACAAATCAAAACATTCACCCCCAGTCAAGAGATCTGGGTTAAATCCATCATTCTTTTGCTCACCATGCCACCCCAGTTTAGACCTGGCCATATGCAAATCAGTCTTGACCCTGTGCCTCATGGGAACAGTCCAGCCCGAACTGCCAAGCCAGGTCCTCCCTGGACCGGAAACAAGCATCCTAGGACCGGTTGCCAATGTGCAACATTCCGTCCATCATCTTGTGTGTTTTGCATTTCGCCCTAAGTGGGAAGGGTATGCCCAGACGTGGGTCCCGGGCTCACTACGCCACTGGAGTCAAGCTATCCTGGCTGATGAGGGCTGAAAGCCCGAAACCGGTCCTAGGATGCTTGATTCCGGTCCAGGGAAGACATGGCTTGGCAGTTCGGTCTGGACTGTTCCCATGAGGCACAGGGTCAAGACTGATTTGCATATGGCTATGTCTGAACTGGGGTGGCGTGGTGAAGCAAAATAACGATGGATTAAACCCAGATCTGTGACTGGGGGTGAATGTTTGCCAATGTGCAACATTCCGTCCATCATCTTGTGTGTTCTACAGAATATATACACATTGTCCAATAATTTCTTTCTTCAGTGACTGCATTAAAAATATAGGACGACCTGAACTTGTATTTTTATATACATTTGTTTACAAGTAATGTCTATCTAGCGTATTATATCAAGGTTAAATATTTGTCTTAACTTTTGAAGATTAGTGGTATTTCACAAACCCTACCTATTTGGAAACTCTCAGCCGATGGGATACTCAATCACAAATGTGATGGATATCCCACCCTCTCCATTGCAAGTGCCATAGTATATAATGCACTTATAATATAGAGGACGGGATATCCCTCATGTTTGTGACAGAATATTTCATCCTTTGAACTCTAAGGAGGAGATTTACTAAGCTTTTGCACTGTGTTTGCGTCACAAAAGTGACGCAAAATGACGCAAAATCTTCTTTTTGTAATTTACTTTCCAGCGCTAAACTTGTTTAGCACTAGAAATAACATAAAAGTAATGCGAAGCAGCACATTGCGCTGCTTCGCATTACTTTGCGCCATGGGGGAGTACCAAGGGTGGTGCATGGGCGTTCCCGTGCAACCATCCAAGGTTTCTCACGCAAAACCCAATTTACTAAAAACAGTAGATTGGGTTTAGCGTGAGAAAACTGCGCCCATTTCAACTAGGCGCAAGGAAGGAGAAATGCTTTCATTTCTCCTTCCTTTTCAGACTGTGCAGCACGCATACAAAGTGGGAAAAGCTTTCCCTTGTGTCGAGCATAGTATTTTATACAGGAAGGGTACCCTTCCTGTACAAAACCTATGCTGGACTCATGCACAGACCCTAGCGCTGCGGCGCTAAGGTGTGTGCATGGCGCACGGCAGCTGTAATCAGCGCCGGCGCAAGGGAAAGGGGAGGAGAGAGCCATGTCTTTGAAGATATGTCGCTCCCTTGCTTCCTCCCTGTCGCGCAACGCAGCGCAGCCTCGCAGGGGGCTGCGATGCGTTGCGCAACTTTTTTGTAGATCTCCCCCTAAATGAGGCCCTATGTTCTCAATTAATGATGGAGCAAACCTTGTTTGATGTCATGATGGTACAGGTCAACTTTCTTGCTCCCTAGCACAGATGAAACCTGAGTAAAGTTGCGCTCTTTATAAAAATAAACATCAAAACATGGAGATCAGGTGCTACATTATGTACAAGTAAGATGTCAAACCAGATTAAAGTTATTGCACAATGTATTTTATGTATTCCTTAGGCCTGGGCACAAAATTCCGCTTTGCTCATGAAATTGACGGAATTCGGAAATGCGGAGTTCCAAATAAATTCCGCATCCTGCAACATAGCGGAATTTATTTTCAGTTGGCGTACTCGAGTTGTGTTTGTGCGAGCACTCATGAGCACCAGTGAGATTTACCGGCCACCCACGAGTGCCAGTGAGATTTGCTGGCTTTCCACGAGCACCAGCAAGTCTTGCCGACTGCCCGCGAGCGCTCGCAAGTCATGCTGGCCTCTAGCGCAGCTTTAGGCCGCTCCTGTGACATCCAGTGACTTTTCTCTGAAGACAGTGCCAGTGGCTGTATCCCCAAGAAGATTGTCTCCCCGTGGTGCAGTTTGAGTGCGATTTCGAGCGCAAGAACGATGGTCACATTGCTGAACATCAGAAACATAGCGTGAATGGGTGCGTTGAGCAACACCACTCACTTGCGAAATTCTGCTGTCTCGTGGAGTTTTTGGGGCGCTCCACAGAATTCTGCATAGTAGAACTCTGCGAGCTCTGACCAAGCTTAGTGTTCCTTAATCTTTAGTGAGAGCCACTCAAATTGTATACACTATCAGGTATATTATATTGTTGGGTTACCATGGTGAATCATTCACTACTGAATATGTGCTGGTTTTCTAGGAGGGCTCCTCTGTGACTATTCCTGTATTTCAGAAAAAAGACTTTACCACTTTGCTGATATACTACTCCAGCTGTGATTTGTAAAGAGGATTTCCAACTGTACATTATGTTCAAACAATTACCTGCCAATTCTTAAGAACTGGGACAAAGAATTGAGATTAGTGCACATGCTTACACCGAGTTTGCTGAGGAAAGATGGTGAAAAAAGAAACACATTTTTATCTGTTGAGTTTGATGTGAATTTGGTTCCCATTGTGACATACGTAAGTGGGATTTCAAAAAAGGATCCAGTGGCTTCCACTATGAAATGAAATTGTCACGTTGGTGAGCTGAACTTTTAAAATGATGAGACTTCAACACCATACCATCTTGTTGAAGATGTTTTACTTAATGTAGACATACTTGATTCAAAATGTTAATATTGCTTAGAACATTTTTCAAACTTTCACGGCCCATGCTGGGGTAAATGGTGCTGTAATTGCTTATACTCACACGCAGAAATTAAATTGATATACGCAGTCGTAGACAATGCATCTGTACAGTCAGCTGTTGACATTGCATGATAAATCTTTAGAGGACATGATGTTTGTCTCCTATGTTCAATGATTATTCTTCAGTAGCAGCCATTCTGTTATACTGGTGAACATCAGTATTTAATGGTGTAGATTGAGGCAGTGCCCTTTGTGCTGTTTCGCTAATACATAGTGAAGTCTTAGGTGATGTCTTGGGTAACTCAGGAACAATTTAATTGAATTATCATGACAGGTAGATGCCACCTAGAATTAGTATGCCTTCAAATGTTTCTAGAATGTTCTTAGACTTGGTCAATTCTGAAATTCCTCAGATATTAATTTAGATCATTCAAAAACCTTTGACCGAGAGAATGGCCAAAGCATAGCCTATATCCGCGCACATCAATTCTCAAAATCACCAACTGAATGCTGGTCCATTTTTAAACGGCTGGTCTCTGTGTCATAACAACATAACAAGATATCTTGCTTCTAAAAGACTTCAAGATATTTCTCACTCTGTGTTGTACTTTGTGTTGTCCCTTGCTCCCAAAGTCATTACCAATTAATTGCTTTTTAAATGTTTCCCCCAATAATCAATATCACAGTTATGGCCCCATTAATGCAACAAAAACATTCCTTCCCCCTTTGAGTGTGTTTTGTGCTCAGTAAACTATAACTGGTGAATTTCTGTGTTTGTTTTTGTTTTAAAAAGTTAACTACACTGTCATTATAACCTTTTTAGTTTTCAGTGAATTTTAGAGGTTTTTAACGTGGGGTAAGATTTTTATTCCATACTTAAATAAAATGTTACTTCATCCTTTGGTTTTTTAGTGAACTTCTGTTTTTCTTATATATCATTTTCAGGCAACTCTTTCTCTGGGCAGGGCATTTGGCTGTGCAAAGTGGGGAGTTGGAAGAGGTTAGTCCCTGTGTCCATCCCTCTGCAGGCTGCTAACCCCCACCCACACTTTCAGCCAGGGCCTGCAGCTAACTTTGTTGCGGGATGCCAGCCTCCCACTGCGCACCCCCTGTTTTTCTTGGCCCCCGCTTTACAGATCACTCCTAAAACTTTGCAGGAAGGAGCTAAGGTGTATAAAACTTCTTTTTGTATGCATTTTTTGCACATATTCATCAAACTGTGTCAAAGTAATTGGCAAAGCAAATTTCTTTATATGGAAACTATGGCTAAACTATACCTACACAGAGAAGACCACCACTGTGTAATTACATAGAATCAGTGATACACTTCGCTTTGTTCAAATTCTTTCAGTAAATAGTTTTTCTGAGGCAATATATATATATATATATATATATATATATATATATATATATATATATATATATATATGGGCAGCAGGAGCATGAAAATAAAATCGATTTATTAGCACCAGCTATATTGGAGTCTGTCACATCTGTTTCGGTGCATGTTTGCACTTGGATGTTTGTTTGGATATATATATACTGTGGGAGTTGGTTGTTTGTGTTCATCCATTTCAGCGTGATTGGTCATCACGCTACACCAGTCGTTTGTGGCTCTCCCCTTTGACCACATGTTTCTGGAGGAGTACAGGAGTACTAGAGGGGAGCCCCCAATGTGGCAGCCGGACAGAGGAACGAGGATGACTGCAGAGGGAGACCAGGGACCATAGTGGGGCGGTTTATGTGACTGCCAGCGTGGGATCTACGTTTCCCAAGCAAGAAATGCCTTGCCCAGGAGACCGGCGCCACCTGGTGACTGGGCACTGCGGATGGCATAATGCGATGCGGTGGGGTATGTTTGGCGAATTCAACTTTTGTTCATCGGTACCCCTCAACCTCGAACTTGTGCCTGGTTTGAATCCAATTCTACATGCTACTGATTAATCAGGACATTGAGATTTGCTTCCCCTTCTATCAACTATTTACATGGCATTGCTATGCAACTTCAGCACCCTGTCCAGTTTGTAAGCTTTTCAAAAAATGGACGTTAATTTTGGTCCTTTGCCAGTGAAACTCCGCTAATTTCAGTGCCGGCATGTTGCATTTTGAGATAGGTAGTCCCGTGAAGGCGAAGCACGCGCTGGGAAGCTGACACTTTAGTCAAATATTCACACTTTGGGCCCGATTCTGATGCGGTTAGGAAATCTTCCCAATCAAATCGGTTTGGAAATGGTTTCCGACCGACTCGGATCGGGAGAGTCCTACCGACCGAGTATGATGCATCCGGATGCTTCCAGATACGATTTGGTTGGACTCCCATTGACTTCTATGGGAAGCCTATGTTCCTAACCGCATCGTAATCTGGCCCTCGGTTGGGAAGACACGTTCCCGATCCGATTGGGAAGGAGCAAATGCCATTAGGAGGCCTTCCTAACCGCATCGGAATCGGGCCCTAGGTGGGAATGCTTTCCTAACCGCATCAGAATCAGGCCCTATGTGTTAAGTTGGGCTCCCAGGGAAGCGGCTGCTATTTATCCTGTCCCGATGCCTTCCGTGAAATGTGTTTGTATCGGAGACTGCAAAGACTGGGCTAAAGTGAACTTTTTTCTCGTAACAGGTCAGGGGCCACTAGCTGGCGGATCCGTTCCCAGCGTTGACAATTATGTTGGGTTAAAGGGTACTGTTAAGTGATTATTTTGAGGGGAAACTCAACAGCATGATTCTTTTAAAGCACGCAATATATTTTGCTTTTTATTACTCAGGCGACATGTAATGGGGGTTTGGCGGCGCAACGTATATGTAACCCAGTTTCCAACCAGGGCGGAATGCTTGTCTATTATGTTATATATTTTCATATGCATGTAATCAAAACGGTTGAATATTTGCACTATGCAATATAGATATCACTGAATGATAATTTTTTAACTTGTTACATTGCTGACATTCACACATAGAAATCTTGCATATTCATTACGGGGTTTGTATTGTGATTTCGAGATTCACAGTATGCTCTCTATATCTATTGATGCCTTAAGTGGGATGGTCTATAAAGATTGCTGCAAAAATGGCACCAACCAGATTGACAAAGGCTTCCAGCAAGCCGAAACACGTCTCTCTTTTAATTTTTGGGATTGAGGCTGATCTGATCAAATAAAACAGATGCCGTATCTTACCTGCCTCGAGTCCGTGTCTTCTTCCATGGATCACTCTGTGGGAGATGGTTGTTTGTGTTTATATATATATGTGGGTTGTGCAGATATATTAAATCTGCACAACCCACTGAAATGCCTGTGAACAAGGAGAAATGTCTCTGAAACGCGTAAGGCTTTGCAAAATTAATTGAATAAAGAATGCTGTCTGCCTTCACGGACCTGTTCTAAAGAGTGCTCTTCAAACAGGGGAGGAGATTGTATAACAAGATTACACGGCAGTTCCAGCCGGGAAGAGGCACCACCCAGATGAAAGGGGCCACGGACACAGAACTATTCCAAGTCTGCTTTGGTGTGAACAGCTTTGGCACAATTTCCAGCATTTCGTTTTTCAAAAGCCCACTTGAGGGTAAGAACAATGTTATTAATAATGTGAGGAGGCGCAGAACCTACTAAAGGAAAAAGTATTTTCTCGAAGGGGCATTCATAAAATTAAAGGTACTACACATCCCAGCAGGCAGTATGCATACTCACCTGTGAAAAGAGCATGCTGGGACAATGCCTTTTAAATCTGCACAACCCACTGAAATGCCTGTGAACAAGGAGAAATGTCTCTGAAACGCGTAAGGCTTTGCAAAATTAATTGAATAAAGAATGCTGTCTGCCTTCATGGACCTGTTCTAAAGAGTGCTCTTCAAACAGGGGAGGAGATTGTATAACAAGATTACACGGCAGTTCCAGCCGGGAAGAGGCACCACCCAGATGAAAGGGGCCACGGACACAGAACTATTCCAAGTCTGCTTTGGTGTGAACAGCTTTGGCACAATTTCCAGCATTTCGTTTTTCAAAAGCCCACTTGAGGGTAAGAACAATGTTATTAATAATGTGAGGAGGCGCAGAACCTACTAAAGGAAAAAGTATTTTCTCGAAGGGGCATTCATAAAATTAAAGGTACTACACATCCCAGCAGGCAGTATGCATACTCACCTGTGAAAAGAGCATGCTGGGACAATGCCTTTTTAAATCTGCACAACCCACTGAAATGCCTGTGAACAAGGAGAAATGTCTCTGAAACGCGTAAGGCTTTGCAAAATTAATTGAATAAAGAATGCTGTCTGCTCTTCACGGACCTGTTCTAAAGAGTGCTCTTCAAACAGGGGAGGAGATTGTATAACAAGATTACACGGCAGTTCCAGCCGGGAAGAGGCACCACCCAGATGAAAGGGGCCACGGACACAGAACTATTCCAAGTCTGCTTTGGTGTGAACAGCTTTGGCACAATTTCCAGCATTTCGTTTTTCAAAAGCCCACTTGAGGGTAAGAACAATGTTATTAATAATGTGAGGAGGCGCAGAACCTACTAAAGGAAAAAGTATTTTCTCGAAGGGGCATTCATAAAATTAAAGGTACTACACATCCCAGCAGGCAGTATGCATACTCACCTGTGAAAAGAGCATGCTGGGACAATGCCTTTTTAAATCTGCACAACCCACTGAAATGCCTGTGAACAAGGAGAAATGTCTCTGAAACGCGTAAGGCTTTGCAAAATTAATTGAATAAAGAATGCTGTCTGCTCTTCACGGACCTGTTCTAAAGAGTGCTCTTCAAACAGGGGAGGAGATTGTATAACAAGATTACACGGCAGTTCCAGCCGGGAAGAGGCACCACCCAGATGAAAGGGGCCACGGACACAGAACTATTCCAAGTCTGCTTTGGTGTGAACAGCTTTGGCACAATTTCCAGCATTTCGTTTTTCAAAAGCCCACTTGAGGGTAAGAACAATGTTATTAATAATGTGAGGAGGCGCAGAACCTACTAAAGGAAAAAGTATTTTCTCGAAGGGGCATTCATAAAATTAAAGGTACTACACATCCCAGCAGGCAGTATGCATACTCACCTGTGAAAAGAGCATGCTGGGACAATGCCTTTTTAAATCTGCACAACCCACTGAAATGCCTGTGAACAAGGAGAAATGTCTCTGAAACGCGTAAGGCTTTGCAAAATTAATTGAATAAAGAATGCTGTCTGCTCTTCACGGACCTGTTCTAAAGAGTGCTCTTCAAACAGGGGAGGAGATTGTATAACAAGATTACACGGCAGTTCCAGCCGGGAAGAGGCACCACCCAGATGAAAGGGGCCACGGACACAGAACTATTCCAAGTCTGCTTTGGTGTGAACAGCTTTGGCACAATTTCCAGCATTTCGTTTTTCAAAAGCCCACTTGAGGGTAAGAACAATGTTATTAATAATGTGAGGAGGCGCAGAACCTACTAAAGGAAAAAGTATTTTCTCGAAGGGGCATTCATAAAATTAAAGGTACTACACATCCCAGCAGGCAGTATGCATACTCACCTGTGAAAAGAGCATGCTGGGACAATGCCTTTTAAATCTGCACAACCCACTGAAATGCCTGTGAACAAGGAGAAATGTCTCTGAAACGCGTAAGGCTTTGCAAAATTAATTGAATAAAGAATGCTGTCTGCTCTTCACGGACCTGTTCTAAAGAGTGCTCTTCAAACAGGGGAGGAGATTGTATAACAAGATTACACGGCAGTTCCAGCCGGGAAGAGGCACCACCCAGATGAAAGGGGCCACGGACACAGAACTATTCCAAGTCTGCTTTGGTGTGAACAGCTTTGGCACAATTTCCAGCATTTCGTTTTTCAAAAGCCCACTTGAGGGTAAGAACAATGTTATTAATAATGTGAGGAGGCGCAGAACCTACTAAAGGAAAAAGTATTTTCTCGAAGGGGCATTCATAAAATTAAAGGTACTACACATCCCAGCAGGCAGTATGCATACTCACCTGTGAAAAGAGCATGCTGGGACAATGCCTTTTAAATCTGCACAACCCACTGAAATGCCTGTGAACAAGGAGAAATGTCTCTGAAACGCGTAAGGCTTTGCAAAATTAATTGAATAAAGAATGCTGTCTGCTCTTCACGGACCTGTTCTAAAGAGTGCTCTTCAAACAGGGAGGAGATTGTATAACAAGATTACACGGCAGTTCCAGCCGGGAAGAGGCACCACCCAGATGAAAGGGGCCACGGACACAGAACTATTCCAAGTCTGCTTTGGTGTGAACAGCTTTGGCACAATTTCCAGCATTTCGTTTTTCAAAAGCCCACTTGAGGGTAAGAACAATGTTATTAATAATGTGAGGAGGCGCAGAACCTACTAAAGGAAAAAGTATTTTCTCGAAGGGGCATTCATAAAATTAAAGGTACTACACATCCCAGCAGGCAGTATGCATACTCACCTGTGAAAAGAGCATGCTGGGACAATGCCTTTTAAATCTGCACAACCCACTGAAATGCCTGTGAACAAGGAGAAATGTCTCTGAAACGCGTAAGGCTTTGCAAAATTAATTGAATAAAGAATGCTGTCTGCCTTCACGGACCTGTTCTAAAGAGTGCTCTTCAAACAGGGGAGGAGATTGTATAACAAGATTACACGGCAGTTCCAGCCGGGAAGAGGCACCACCCAGATGAAAGGGGCCACGGACACAGAACTATTCCAAGTCTGCTTTGGTGTGAACAGCTTTGGCACAATTTCCAGCATTTCGTTTTTCAAAAGCCCACTTGAGGGTAAGAACAATGTTATTAATAATGTGAGGAGGCGCAGAACCTACTAAAGGAAAAAGTATTTTCTCGAAGGGGCATTCATAAAATTAAAGGTACTACACATCCCAGCAGGCAGTATGCATACTCACCTGTGAAAAGAGCATGCTGGGACAATGCCTTTTAAATCTGCACAACCCACTGAAATGCCTGTGAACAAGGAGAAATGTCTCTGAAACGCGTAAGGCTTTGCAAAATTAATTGAATAAAGAATGCTGTCTGCCTTCACGGACCTGTTCTAAAGAGTGCTCTTCAAACAGGGGAGGAGATTGTATAACAAGATTACACGGCAGTTCCAGCCGGGAAGAGGCACCACCCAGATGAAAGGGGCCACGGACACAGAACTATTCCAAGTCTGCTTTGGTGTGAACAGCTTTGGCACAATTTCCAGCATTTCGTTTTTCAAAAGCCCACTTGAGGGTAAGAACAATGTTATTAATAATGTGAGGAGGCGCAGAACCTACTAAAGGAAAAAGTATTTTCTCGAAGGGGCATTCATAAAATTAAAGGTACTACACATCCCAGCAGGCAGTATGCATACTCACCTGTGAAAAGAGCATGCTGGGACAATGCCTTTTAAATCTGCACAACCCACTGAAATGCCTGTGAACAAGGAGAAATGTCTCTGAAACGCGTAATGCTTTGCAAAATTAATTGAATAAAGAATGCTGTCTGCCTTCACGGACCTGTTCTAAAGAGTGCTCTTCAAACAGGGGAGGAGATTGTATAACAAGATTACACGGCAGTTCCAGCCGGGAAGAGGCACCACCCAGATGAAAGGGGCCACGGACACAGAACTATTCCAAGTCTGCTTTGGTGTGAACAGCTTTGGCACAATTTCCAGCATTTCGTTTTTCAAAAGCCCACTTGAGGGTAAGAACAATGTTATTAATAATGTGAGGAGGCGCAGAACCTACTAAAGGAAAAAGTATTTTCTCGAAGGGGCATTCATAAAATTAAAGGTACTACACATCCCAGCAGGCAGTATGCATACTCACCTGTGAAAAGAGCATGCTGGGACAATGCCTTTTTAAATCTGCACAACCCACTGAAATGCCTGTGAACAAGGAGAAATGTCTCTGAAACGCGTAAGGCTTTGCAAAATTAATTGAATAAAGAATGCTGTCTGCCTTCACGGACCTGTTCTAAAGAGTGCTCTTCAAACAGGGGAGGAGATTGTATAACAAGATTACACGGCAGTTCCAGCCGGGAAGAGGCACCACCCAGATGAAAGGGGCCACGGACACAGAACTATTCCAAGTCTGCTTTGGTGTGAACAGCTTTGGCACAATTTCCAGCATTTCGTTTTTCAAAAGCCCACTTGAGGGTAAGAACAATGTTATTAATAATGTGAGGAGGCGCAGAACCTACTAAAGGAAAAGTATTTTCTCGAAGGGGCATTCATAAAATTAAAGGTACTACACATCCCAGCAGGCAGTATGCATACTCACCTGTGAAAAGAGCATGCTGGGACAATGCCTTTTAAATCTGCACAACCCACTGAAATGCCTGTGAACAAGGAGAAATGTCTCTGAAACGCGTAAGGCTTTGCAAAATTAATTGAATAAAGAATGCTGTCTGCTCTTCACGGACCTGTTCTAAAGAGTGCTCTTCAAACAGGGGAGGAGATTGTATAACAAGATTACACGGCAGTTCCAGCCGGGAAGAGGCACCACCCAGATGAAAGGGGCCACGGACACAGAACTATTCCAAGTCTGCTTTGGTGTGAACAGCTTTGGCACAATTTCCAGCATTTCGTTTTTCAAAAGCCCACTTGAGGGTAAGAACAATGTTATTAATAATGTGAGGAGGCGCAGAACCTACTAAAGGAAAAAGTATTTTCTCGAAGGGGCATTCATAAAATTAAAGGTACTACACATCCCAGCAGGCAGTATGCATACTCACCTGTGAAAAGAGCATGCTGGGACAATGCCTTTTAAATCTGCACAACCCACTGAAATGCCTGTGAACAAGGAGAAATGTCTCTGAAACGCGTAAGGCTTTGCAAAATTAATTGAATAAAGAATGCTGTCTGCTTTTCACGGACCTGTTCTAAAGAGTGCTCTTCAAACAGGGGAGGAGATTGTATAACAAGATTACACGGCAGTTCCAGCCGGGAAGAGGCACCACCCAGATGAAAGGGGCCACGGACACAGAACTATTCCAAGTCTGCTTTGGTGTGAACAGCTTTGGCACAATTTCCAGCATTTCGTTTTTCAAAAGCCCACTTGAGGGTAAGAACAATGTTATTAATAATGTGAGGAGGCGCAGAACCTACTAAAGGAAAAAGTATTTTCTCGAAGGGGCATTCATAAAATTAAAGGTACTACACATCCCAGCAGGCAGTATGCATACTCACCTGTGAAAAGAGCATGCTGGGACAATGCCTTTTAAATCTGCACAACCCACTGAAATGCCTGTGAACAAGGAGAAATGTCTCTGAAACGCGTAAGGCTTTGCAAAATTAATTGAATAAAGAATGCTGTCTGCCTTCACGGACCTGTTCTAAAGAGTGCTCTTCAAACAGGGGAGGAGATTGTATAACAAGATTACACGGCAGTTCCAGCCGGGAAGAGGCACCACCCAGATGAAAGGGGCCACGGACACAGAACTATTCCAAGTCTGCTTTGGTGTGAACAGCTTTGGCACAATTTCCAGCATTTCGTTTTTCAAAAGCCCACTTGAGGGTAAGAACAATGTTATTAATAATGTGAGGAGGCGCAGAACCTACTAAAGGAAAAAGTATTTTCTCGAAGGGGCATTCATAAAATTAAAGGTACTACACATCCCAGCAGGCAGTATGCATACTCACCTGTGAAAAGAGCATGCTGGGACAATGCCTTTTAAATCTGCACAACCCACTGAAATGCCTGTGAACAAGGAGAAATGTCTCTGAAACGCGTAAGGCTTTGCAAAATTAATTGAATAAAGAATGCTGTCTGCCTTTCACGGACCTGTTCTAAAGAGTGCTCTTCAAACAGGGGAGGAGATTGTATAACAAGATTACACGGCAGTTCCAGCCGGGAAGAGGCACCACCCAGATGAAAGGGGCCACGGACACAGAACTATTCCAAGTCTGCTTTGGTGTGAACAGCTTTGGCACAATTTCCAGCATTTCGTTTTTCAAAAGCCCACTTGAGGGTAAGAACAATGTTATTAATAATGTGAGGAGGCGCAGAACCTACTAAAGGAAAAAGTATTTTCTCGAAGGGGCATTCATAAAATTAAAGGTACTACACATCCCAGCAGGCAGTATGCATACTCACCTGTGAAAAGAGCATGCTGGGACAATGCCTTTTAAATCTGCACAACCCACTGAAATGCCTGTGAACAAGGAGAAATGTCTCTGAAACGCGTAAGGCTTTGCAAAATTAATTGAATAAAGAATGCTGTCTGCTCTTCACGGACCTGTTCTAAAGAGTGCTCTTCAAACAGGGGAGGAGATTGTATAACAAGATTACACGGCAGTTCCAGCCGGGAAGAGGCACCACCCAGATGAAAGGGGCCACGGACACAGAACTATTCCAAGTCTGCTTTGGTGTGAACAGCTTTGGCACAATTTCCAGCATTTCGTTTTTCAAAAGCCCACTTGAGGGTAAGAACAATGTTATTAATAATGTGAGGAGGCGCAGAACCTACTAAAGGAAAAAGTATTTTCTCGAAGGGGCATTCATAAAATTAAAGGTACTACACATCCCAGCAGGCAGTATGCATACTCACCTGTGAAAAGAGCATGCTGGGACAATGCCTTTTTAAATCTGCACAACCCACTGAAATGCCTGTGAACAAGGAGAAATGTCTCTGAAACGCGTAAGGCTTTGCAAAATTAATTGAATAAAGAATGCTGTCTGCTCTTCACGGACCTGTTCTAAAGAGTGCTCTTCAAACAGGGGAGGAGATTGTATAACAAGATTACACGGCAGTTCCAGCCGGGAAGAGGCACCACCCAGATGAAAGGGGCCACGGACACAGAACTATTCCAAGTCTGCTTTGGTGTGAACAGCTTTGGCACAATTTCCAGCATTTCGTTTTTCAAAAGCCCACTTGAGGGTAAGAACAATGTTATTAATAATGTGAGGAGGCGCAGAACCTACTAAAGGAAAAAGTATTTTCTCGAAGGGGCATTCATAAAATTAAAGGTACTACACATCCCAGCAGGCAGTATGCATACTCACCTGTGAAAAGAGCATGCTGGGACAATGCCTTTTAAATCTGCACAACCCACTTGAAATGCCTGTGAACAAGGAGAAATGTCTCTGAAACGCGTAAGGCTTTGCAAAATTAATTGAATAAAGAATGCTGTCTGCCTTCACGGACCTGTTCTAAAGAGTGCTCTTCAAACAGGGGAGGAGATTGTATGACAATATATATATATATATATATATATATATATCCAAACCATGACCTCCCACAAGAAAGATCCGAGCACACACAGGCATGGGAGATCGGCAGCTTTAATGAACGAGCATGCCGCGTTTCGGCGTAACTACCTTTATCAAATGCTCTAAAACAACCAGTGTTGCAAGTGTTCAGTCTTTTAAACGGCACTGGCTTCACTGTGATAGGCAGAGACCCAAAGGTAGGCGTGGCAGAATCCCCGATCCCAGCACTCCGGGTTCATGGGTGCGGGCGCCTCAGGTAAGTACCTCTTCCCCCAGGTGGGTGGCGCTCACTATATATATATATATATATATAATAATGTTTTATTTTGCATATTTGTTTGTACTTGCAAGAAATAGCTCTTATTTAAAGAACTCTGCCATCCATGTGGTCAAGTTGGTGCTACAAAAGCAAAACGAATAAAAAATATATAAATGGATCGTTTTTCAATTTTTCCATAGATATCAGTGCTTGTTCAGCAGGCAGTGATGGGAGTCTGCATGGCTTGTTGGAGGTTGAGTGAAAAGGCTCAGTAGTGTATAGTGGTTGCTTTTTCATTGTTCTTTTACTGTTTATGCTAAATGGTCAGCTGGTGTGAACTCAGAGCAAAGATGCAGGAGTACTTGGGAGAAATGTTCTATGGTGTTTTCTTTCTCTAGGCCTTGACCCCTGGGACTGTCCTGAGATTTTGTTCAAGGATCCTAGTAATCATTGCTTCAATGTACAATGTGGCAATTCCTTCACTTTCCTTCACCATTGATGTAATGTATTTGCCACAAGGATTCCTTCTGTATTTTTCTAATGCAGGATATGAACCTCTTCATCTGCTTCATAAGTGAGAAGGCAACTGGCATAGAGGTTCTATTGCTTGTAGTGGGTCTTGGAGTATGAACAGGAATAGAAACAGAGGAGCTCATTGGAGTCTCTATTGTCTTTGTTCATTTTATTGGTTGTCTGCTCATCTACGATCAGAAGCTTAGTAGCATTCTCAGCCAGTGTTGAGAGAATCTCTCACAGTGTGAGGCCTTCTGCATTAGCATGTAATACAGGGTCTCCACATGTATTTAAGGCAGATCACAAATCATGGCAATGCTCTTGGTGTACGGTGATGTGAAGCAGAGTGAGGGTTCAGTTGGAAGTTTGAGAACACTCTCACCCATCTGTGTGTCTGATCTCTTCTCCTGCTTAGGATTGGCCTCAGCTTTGATAGTGCCTGCTGGTAGGTCTCCAGGCCTGTCTTCTAGATGCAAGGTTTCGGTGCAATATCCATGTCCAGGCAAATAGGGCTTCTTGGGCCAGATGTACGATGGTTTAGGGTTTGTGACTCGCTATTAGGAAGGGGTGTGTCAAGGGCATACCTTCCTAATAGCGAGTCATACCTCAATGTACGAATGTTTTGCAACTGTAATTGCGGTCGCAAAACACTCGCAGTTTACCACCCATTTCAAAAGAGTGGTAAGCCACTTGCAAATGGGAAGGGGTCCCCAGGGGACAACTTCCCCTTTGTGACTGGCAGTGAAAATATTTTTTCAGAGGCAATGTGTATATTATTTGGGTAACAAGTAAATTACAGTAAATCAATGAAAACACAACAAAAAGACTCCAGACAGGTTTAAGAAAATAGAGAATATTTATCTAAGTAAAACCCGACCAAAACAAAAAAAATCCAATCAGTAGAAGTCAAGATATACATTCTTAAAGAATAAATGCAAAAACAGTGCTTAGAAGTCATTAGTGCTAAAGGTTACTTGAGGTCGCACTAGACCGGGTAAATCTGAAAATTCGAGCTGACCGCAATGGAGTGCAGGTCGGATACAGTTCCAAACAGGTCCCACTGAAGTTTTACCTTCTCAAGCTGAGCCAAGAGTCCCGTTTGCAGGGAAGAGCTTCTCTAGGAACACAGTGAGCGTTGTTGGAGATGGTATATGGTGCACAAAGAGCCGCTCTGCGTCGGGGACAGACAGATGGGGGCCTCGTGATCATTTGTGGTGATGCTGTTGTGCAAAAAGATGAGGTTGTGCCCGCTCGAGCTGATCCTTCATGTGAGTGATGTGGTTCCAGAGTGAACAGGCCTGTTCACAGTTGTAAAGAGCCCAATAGCTTGATTTAAGGGCCCAGGACCTGAAGGTTATGAAAGTAGCTGCAGAACCCACTCATGAGGTCCAGAGCTTGGAGGGGGCACCTCAGACAGAACATCTTTTGTGTCCCTGATACTTCAGATGAACAGGAGGCAAGCTAGCAAGCACTTGGAGTTACTCTGAGTTCAATCCTTGTCCTCGGCTGAGCAGAGATCAGCAGACAGCAGGGAAGCACAGCAAAGCAGAGAAGCAGTTCCTCAGAACAGTAAATCACAGCAAAGTGTCAATCCAATCAGGACAGCAGTCTTTACTCCAGCAGAGTTCTTCCTAGGTCCAGTAGTGTACTGATTTGATAGGGGCAGAGCCCTGGCACTTATTCCCAAAAGTGCCTTTGTTGTAGGTGATGACTTCCAAGGAACTCTCAGAAGTGCACAAGGATCCCTTTCTAAGGTTTTTTAAAATTCTATTTCTTAATTGTAATGTCTATTTTTTTGTAAGTGAACCTTTTCATACTTTCTTTCTATAATTGGATATTGTGTATTATATTTATATAATATACAATTCATTTTTTAATTTCATTTGTCTTTATCAGAAATACATTAATAACTGGTTTTATTTTTAACTATTTTGTAAATTTGCACAACATTGTTGTATTTACACTGGAAATTCTGTCATCAGTAAATGTATTTCACCTACTGAAAATTACACTTAAAGACATTTTTCAAATAAAGCTTAACTCTAAATATTTAGAAGAATATTCCTTTAACTTTTCTTTGTATAATAAATTTAAAAGAAAGCCACTTTTTCAACAAAACAAAATTATTCGCGACTACCAAAGTCATCGCGATAACATCGGTAGCCACGAAGAGCGCGTGATTTATAGAAAGTGTAAAACATATATAACGACAAATTCTATAGTATATTTAACAGTAGAGCTTTATTAGTGTAGTTTTCAAACTCATGTTTTTCCAGTGAGTGTCCAGATTAATCACACCAAGATCACTTTTTCCCGTTTCCGCAAAGACAGAGGAAGTCGCAATGACGTCAGTAGTCATGGATAGCGCACGTTTTTCAACAACTCTGAAACATTTATGTAGAGGTACTGTGAACAAATTTAGTATAGCTGTTCACTGTTATAATATTGAAAGTTCTACTTTTCTTTCCATTTTTAAACAAAACTACTCCGGTAAACGCGATTATTTCGGTCACCGCGAATATCACATGATCAGGAAGCAAGGAATTTGATTGGATAATATACTTTTGACAGCAAAATCAATAGGAAGTACCCACCCATTCCTCCTTCTTGAATCTTCTTTGATAGAACTTCATTGTGAGCAGGTGGATTCATTTTGCTGTGCAAACATTTTGTTCTTTTGCTCTCTCAGAAATGGCAACACAGCAAGGAGATGGGGGTCAGCAGGAGCAACAGTTGGACCAGGATGTAGAGGACGTGGACAATGAAGATGTGGAAGAACAGGAACCTCCACAAAAGAGAGCCAGTGGGGCTTGTGATTTTTTTACAATCCCATCAGGTGAATCAAAAACAGCTGCCAAACTTGTGCAGTACACAATTTGCAAGAAGATCCTCTCTAGAGGTACCAACAAGAAATTATCATGTGGGACAACGTCCATGTTATACCACCTAAAAACCTATCATGAAAAACCTCTCCAACTTGTGATCAAGCAGAGGGAAGCTGGAGGACCAACTACTTCAGTGGCAGCAGCAACAAATCTTGGTCAAGAACTCCCTTCTGAGGTGCAGAGTACTGCAAGATATATGGCTCCAGAGATGTCAAGACTGGCCATGTACTGCATGGACTGTAGTGTGGTCATAAGTGCTGGTGAGCAGTCTCTTACAGCTATTCACAATGCTGCAAAACAGCGTACATGCTAATAATTCTCCTCTTTTATATGTTTTGCACATTTTTCAGTGCACGTTTTTTCAATTCCTGCTGTCCCAGTTGTCATTTTTGTTAATATAAAAAAGAACAAACAAAAATTGAAACTTTACAAAAGCCTTAAAAAAAATGAAGGTTCCCGTTGGAATCGTCTTTTACAGTTAAAAAAAGATAAAGTATGTATATATGTTGGAATAAGTGTATGCCTGGTGTATAGATAATTTACTGAGTGCACAACTGGTGCATGGATGTTTCAATGAGTGCAGCAGTGGAGACTGAGAAAATCTATGAGTGCATAAGTAGTGCCTGACTGATTGGATGAGTGCAAACGTAGTGATTGGGTGATTGCATGTGTGCATGGGTAGTGTGTGGCTGAATGGATGTGTGCATATTGAGTGCCTGAATGAATGGAAGAGTTAAAAGGTAGTGCCTAAGTGAATGGATGAGTGCATAGATAATGGCTGGGTGAATGGATGAGTGTATGGATAGTGCCTGGGTGAATAGATGAGTGCATGTGTACTGGCTGTGTGATTGGATGTGTACAAGGATTGTGTCTGGGTGATTCGATGAGTGCATGGTGAATAGATGAGTGCATGTGTACTGTCTGTGTGAATGGATGTGTAAAAGGGTAGTGCCTGGGTGATTGGATAAGTGCATGGATAATGGCTGGGTGAATAAAAGAGTGTATGGATAGTGCCTGGGTGATTGGATGAGTGCATGGATAATGCCTGGGTGAATAGATGAGTGCATGAGTACTGGCTGTGTGAATGGATGTGTCCAAGGGTAGTGCCTGCATGATTGTATGTATGCATGGGCAGTGCCTCAGTGAATAGATGAGTGCATGGGTAGTGTCTGAGTAAATGCATGAGTCCATGTGTGAATGAATGAGTGCAAGAGTAGTGCCTTGGTGATTGGATGAGTGCATGGGTGTTGCCTGAGTGAACGGATGAGCACATGCATAGCACCTGAGTGAGTAGATGAGTGCCTGAGTGATTGGGTGTGTCCATGGGTAGTGCCTGGGTGAATGGATGAATGCATGGGTAGTGCCTGGTGAATTGGTGAGTGCATGGGTACTGGCTGAGTGATTCGATATGTGCATGGTTAGTGCCTGGGGGAATGCATGAGTGCATGAGTGAATGGATGAGTACAAGTGTAGTGCCTGGGTCATTAGACAAGTGTTTGGATAGTGCCTTGGTGATTTGATGAGTGCATGGGTAGTGCCTGAGTGAATGGATGATCACATGCATAGCACTGAGTGAGCATATGAGTGCAAGGGTAGTGACTGAGTGATTGGTTGTGTGTCCATGGGTAGTGCTTGGGTGAATGGATGAATGCATGGGTAGTGCCTGGTGAATAGGTGAGTGCATGGGTACTGGCTGAGTGATTCGATATGTGCATGGTTAGTGCCTGGGTGAATGCACGAGTGCATGAGTGAATGGATGAGTGCAAGTGTAGTGCCTGGTCATTAGACAAGTGTTTGGATAGTGCCTGAGTGAATGGATGAATGCATGCATAGTGCCTGAGTGAATGGATGAGTGGAAGGGTAGTACCCGGGTGATTGGATATGTGCATGCGTAGTGCCTGGGTGAATGGATGAGAGCATGGATAAATGCCAGACTGAATGAATGAGTGCGTGAGTAGTGCCTGGATCATTCGATGAGTGTATGGGTAGTGGCTGAGTGAATGGATGAGCACATGCATACTGCCTGAGTTAACGGATGAGTGCAACAACAGTGCCTGGGTGATTGGAAGAATTTATGAGTAGTGCCTGGTTGATTGGATGAGTGCATCAGTACTGCCTGGGTGATTGGATGAGTGCATGATTAATGACTGGGTGAGTGGCTGAGTGCATGGGTAATGCCTCAGTGAGTGAATGAGTACAAGGGTAGTGCCTGGGTGATAGGATGAGTGCAATGATAGTGCCCAAGTGATTGGGAGAGTGCATAGATCATGCCTGAGAGAATTGGTACTGCTTGAGTGATTGGATGAGTGCATGAGTAGTGCCTCAGTGAATGGATGAGCACATGGTTAGTGCCTCAGTGAATGGATGAGTGCAAGGGTAGTCCTGGGTAATTGGGTATGTGCATGGGTAGTGGCTGGGTGAATGGATGAGTGCAAAGGTAGTGCCTGGGTGATTGGATATATGTATGGTTAGTATATGGGTAAATAAAGTAATGCATGGGCAGTGCATGAGTGAATGGATCAGTGCAAAGGTGCTGCCTGAGTAAATGAATTAGTAGAAGGGTAACACCTGAGTGACTGGATGAGTGCAAGGTAGTGCCTTGGTAATTGCATGAGTGCAAGGTTAGTGCCTAGGTGATTAGGTGAGTGCATGGATAGTGCCTGGGGGATTGGGTGAATGAATGCATGGTGTCTGCGTGATTGGGTGAGTGCATGGATAGCACCTGGGTGATTACATGACTGCATGGGTAGTACGTCAGTGAATGGATCAGTACATGGGTAGTGCCTGAGTGAATGGATGAGCGCATGCGTACTGCCTGAGTGAATGGATGAGTGCATGGATAATGGCTGGGAGAATGAATGACTGTGTGGCTAGTGCCTGGGTGAATGGATGAGTGCAAAGGTAGTGGCTGAGTAAATTGAGGCATGTATAGCTACTGCCTGAGTGAATGGATGAATGCATGGATAATGTCTTGGTGAATGAATGAGTGCATGGGCAGTTCCTGGGTGATTGAATGAGTGCATGAGTAGTGCCTCAGTGAATGGATCAGCACATGTGTTGTGCCTCAGAGAATGGATGAGTGTAAGGGCAGTGCATGGGTGATTGGATATGTGCATGGCTAGTGTCTGGGTGAATGGATGAGTGCAAAGGTAGTGCCTGGGTGATTGGATATGTGTATGGTTAGTACATGGGTGAATACATGAGTGCATGGGTAATGCATGAGTGAATGGATCAGTGCAAGGGTACTGCCTGAGGAAATTAATGAGTGGAAGGGTAAACCCTGAGTGATTGGATGAGTGCAAGGTAGTGCCTGGGTGATTGCATGAGTGCAAGGTTAGTGCTTGGGTGATTAGGTGAGTGCATGGATAGTGCCTGGGTGATTGGGTGAATGAATGCATAGTGTCTGCGTGAATAGGTTAGTGCATGTATAGTGCTTGGGTGAATGGATGAGCACATGTGCACTGCCTGTGTGAATGGATGAGTGCAAGGGTAGTGCCTGGACACATAGATGAGTGCATAGATATTGGCTGGGTGAATGAATGACTGTATGGCTAGTGCCTGGGTGAATCGATGAGTGCATGGGTAGTGGCTGAGTGAATTGAGGAGTATATGGGTACTGCCTGAGTGAATGGATGAGTGCATGGATAATGTCTGGGTGAATGAATGAGTATATGCGTATTGCCTGTGTGATTGGATGAGTGCATGAGTAGTGCCTCAGTGAATGGATGAGCACATGCGTAGTGCCTGCGTGAATGGATGAGTGCAAGAGTAGTGCCTGAGTGAATTAATGAGTGGAAGGGTAACACCTGATTGATTGGATGAGTGCAAGGTAATGTCTGAATAAATAAATAAGAGCATAAATAATGGCTCAATAATTCAATACATGCATAGATACTGGTTGGATGAATAAATGAGTGCAACTTTAGTGTCTGGATGATTGCAGGAGTGCATAAATAGTATATACATGATTTATAGAGTGCATGGATAGTGCACACATGATTGTTTTGGTAAATGCATAGCACCTAGCAGATAGGATGAGTGCATGAGTAATGTTTCAATGATTGCATGACTACCTGCCTGTTACATGGGCAGAGCCTGGATAATTCAATGAGTACATCAGTAATGTCTAGGCCGATTACATGGGTGCATGACTCGTGTCTGAGGAATTGCATGACTCCATTGTTAATCCTTGAGAGATTGGATGAAAGTAAGTGTGCTGCTGGGGTGATTGTATTAGTGCAAGAGTATTCCCTCAGTAATTAAATGAGTACATAGCTACTGGTTGAATAACAAGTTTACTACAATAGTGCTCTCTACGTAAATAGATGAGTACATGAGTAGTACCTTAGTGTTTGCATGAATTCATGCGTGTGCCTCAGTATTTCAATTACTGCATGGGATGTAAGTGCATGCTTAGATGACTGCATAGCTTCTGTCCAAGTGTTACAATGACTGCATAGTTACAGCCATCTTAATTGCATAATTAAATGGTCACTGTCTGGGTGATTACATAAATGTTCAAGTAGTGCCTCCATAGTTGAATGACTACATAATTTCTGCCTGCCTGATTGCAAGAGTACATGTGTAGTGTCTAGGTAATTGAATAACTCCATGGATACTAAATAACTGATTTGATGAATGCCTCACAAGTGTTTGCCTGATTGCATAAGTACCTGACTACTCCCTGACTGAGTATGAAAGTATCTTCATTACTATTAGACACATGCCAGTTGTGACTATAAATCTGACTCATAGGTTATCTCCTTCTGTCACTATCAAACTACCTGTTTTACTATATATATGCTTTTCAACTGAGCTATGTGTGACTGAAGTCTAGTTATCACAATTGGTATATAATTGCATACATGGCTCTTTAGCAGCATACATTGCTTTGTTAGTGAGCATCCACATGCATCACTAGGGGCCAGATGTAGGTAGTGAATTAGCGATCGCAAACGCCAAAATTCACAGAATTTCCACGTTTGCAATCGCTAAAACCCCATGTGAAATGTAGAGGCAGAAACACCGAATCGCTAAATAAAGAATCGCTAAAACCAATGGAATGAACCTAGCGATTCCTTATTTAGTGAATATGCCACACCGACTCACTATTTAGCGAATCGCTAAATAAGGAATCGCTAAATAAAGTCGCAGAACAATGTACCTAAAATCGCTAATACCGATTCCATTAAAAATCGCTAAATAAGAGTCGCAAATTACCACTAACTCAAAGCAGGTGGTAACCAGGTGCACAGCATATAAACAGCCCCAGAATGAATCTGGGTGAACACAATGGCGGCCCTCTATGTCATTGCAAGGCGGATACGGATACAAGCTGCAGCTCAAAGGATCTGGAGACGACAGGAACGCGTATACAGACTGCGCATCTCACTATTCCAACTCACAGAGGCAGAAATCCATGATTCACCCAACCACCATCCTGGACCTGATACGTGACCTGCACCCACTCCTAGAGCACCAGACACAAAGGGCGCACGCAATACCTCCACATGTGCAGGTCCTCTGTTGCCTGCACCTACTAGCATCCGGCAGTTACCAGGGGGTAATAGCTGTGGCTAGTGGTGTCTCACAAAGTTGCCTGTTGCGCTTTTTCAACAAATTCCTGGATGCCATGATGCAAAGGATGCACCACTATATCCGGTTCCCCAGCACACAGGCGGAACTGCACAAGACAAAGATGGACTTTTATCAGAAGGCCCAGTTCCCATATGTAATAGGGTGCATTGACGGGACACACATACCAATCTGCCCCCGCTGCTACTGAGTACATCTACCGTAACCGTAAATCAACACATTCAATCAACGTACAGGTCATATGTGATGCGACTCACATCATTACCGACATCGTTGCGAAATTTCCAGGGAGCACGCATGATTCCTACATCTTCAGGAACAGTGGGATCTATACCCGTCTTGCTGGGGGTGAATTTGGAGAAGGATACCTGCTAGGTAAATAAATGTGACACACCCTGCTGTCTACCTTTGATGTATCTATTGCTGACTGTGAATAATCTTTCTTCCTTTGACACCTAGGTGATAGCGCATATGCGGTGCGAGCATTTATCCGGACTCCATACCTCAAACCATCTACCCCAAGTGAAAGGCGATTCAATGTTGCACATAAATTAACGCGGAATGTGGTGGAGCGTACATTTGGACTCCTCAAAAGCAGGTTCCGCTGCCTCCACAAAAGTGGAGGTGCACGGCAGTACCGCCCTCTGACCTGCTGCAAAATAATAGCAACATGTGCCATGTTGCATAACCTGGCTACAAGGAAAGGAACACCCGTGGAACTCACTGAATCAGAGAGGGAGAGGACTGTCCACAGCACAGCGCGGCAGGTGTCGCAGCAGCACCAGATGGGAGACACAGACGGGCTGAGATCACACACAACTATTTCTGAGTAAGTAATAAGACAAAGCAAGTAACTGCAATAGCGTAACAGTGTTTAATTGACCTTAAGTCAGGCAATCGGACAGCACACCACCACACCATGATGGCCTCACAGTGCCTCAACAACCCCATGCAATGTTCCCAATCCCATCACTATGTCAAATAGGTTACTTCACCCATCTCCCAATGCCAGGGGATGCCTGGTTTTATTTTCTGCTCCCATGGGCAGCACTGCTGCATTCCCTAGGCACACTGTCCTCCCTAGCGGACTGTCCTGCGGCTGGTCCGTGCCTTCCACTGCGACTCCTGTAATGGGGGAGTGATGCTGCTGCGGCTTGTTGCCTCCTCACTTTCACCCCCATCCCCCGATCCTGTGGCAGCGATATGCGTGGTCTGCAGCACCTCCAGGGCACTGGTGACTGTGACCAATCCCCTTGTGACGTCACAGCTGCATTTGGCCATCTCCAGCTGCATGGCCACCGAGCGCCTGCTAAGGACATGGGTGGCATTGCATAGCCGGTTCACTGCCTTCGTGTACCCATCCAATCTCTGTCTGTCCCTGCGCCTTGCCCCACGGTCGCTTTCCATCTTGCTGCATAACAGCCTAACAGCCTCTGACATGTCCCGCATGCCCTCAGCCACGGTGTTGTTGAGGCAGTATATGGCCTCCTTCATGTCGCAAATGTGTTTGTTGTTGGCCACCATCTGGCGTTGCATTGCCCTCATTGTTTTGCCTTGCAGGCGCTGCACTTTCAGCATCTTTCCCTCCAGACCTGCAAAGACACTGGACTCCTCTACCTCAGGACTGTGTGCCCTTGGTCGGCGTCTTCGGGCACCTGTGCTGCCAACCTCCATGGGGGACTGTGTTCCTGCTGTGTGTCCATCCTCATCCTGCGGGGTCTGTTGGGCTCCCATGTTCTCCTCCTCTGAGCCCTCCATCTCCTGGAGGCTACCCACTGTATGCCTCCTGGCTCTCGGTGGTGGTGGTGGTGGTGGTGGTGTTGGTGGTGGTGGTGATGGTGGTGTGACCTCAGCAGGTGACAGGACATCCTCCTCCAGTGTGTTGGGCTCCCTGGGTGCCTCTTCTGTCGCCCCTTCTGCAGCCTGGCGCGATGGCTCGCCTGTGGATACAGAATGTCCATTTACTCACTTGTCTAGCAGCATTTGCCTTACAATAAATTTAATGACTGCCAGTCTGTCTGTCCCCCGCTTGCTTATCTACTGATGTGTGTGACATGCATTTGGGTTCAGTGGACTGACTGCTATGCTAGAAGTTGATTGGGACTACATCTCCCATGATGCATTGCTGATTATTGGCAAAGCATGGACTGGAGTGGGATTCTTACAGGGTAATTGGGGATTGGGGTTAGGGAGGGGGGCACAGCATGCTGTGCATGCATCTTACCTTGTCTGTTGGCCCCTGTGGCTGAACTGTCCACGTCTCCAATGCCACTGATGCTCTCCGGCTGGAGGGTGGACTCCACCATTTGTTCCAAGGCAGTCGGTGCAGGCGCTGTTGATGTCCCCCTACCTGTCTTTCTGGCTTGTTTGAGCCTGTCAGCCACCCTCTCCTTGGCACGTTTGCGGAGATCGTACCAGCGCTTCTTAAGTTCATCTGTCGAGCGCTGGGAGACGCCGATGGCATTTATTTTCTGCTGGATTGCAAGCCATATCTTCCTTTTTTGTGACTTGGGTACGTGCAGTGATTTTTTCCCGAACAGCTGGTTGTGATCCTTCACCACCTCCTCAATTAGTACCTCCAACTCCCTCTCACTGAACTTGTGTTTTCTCTTCCTCTCTCCGGCATCCTTCCCCTTCTCCTGTGAGTCCATGGTACTTTTTGGTGTGTCAGCAAAGTGGTAGCTGTGCAGCTCCTGTGCTTTTGCTTCTGCTCCCTGCCTCTCCCACAGCTTCAGGATCAGTGTACCTGCATGGGTGTGGCCACTTCCTGGTTGTGAGGTCATCAGGAAGCACAGGATTGGCTGATTCACAGATTTGCGATTTTTTGAAATACCGGATTCGCTAATTACCGATTCGGTAATAAGGATTCGGTAATGCCGAATCGGTAATAAGGATTCGGTATTTATTTTTGTGGATATTACCGAATCGCTAACTTTTAGCGATTTTTGAGCTACATCGGGAATTGCGAGTTCTTAATAGCGATTCGGTAATAATTGCTATTAAGAACTCGCAATTTGGGTTTTACCTACATATGGCCCTAGGTTTCTAAAATGGAAAACAACATTTAAAACATTTTCAAAGCACAAAACCTTTTGTGAATTGTATAGCTACATCATTTCTCAAATTTTTCTTGTGCCTCTAAAACATATTCAGCATTTTCCAAACAAAAGTTACACTCCAAATGAAGCTAACACAAGAACTTTCAAATCATTCTGCAATATTAATCCTTCTCAATTTTAAACGAACCATTTTTATTGACAAAACACCACCCTCACCATATACATTAAATTCACTATGTTCACTAGGATTTCTTAATAGATGTACACCTTCAAGCCATCTTTCCAAAAACATATACCTCTCTGCATCTTTAACTGAACTCAAAAGTCCTACCGTATATATCTCTATATGCAATCACAAGAACTATATCTCACAATCTAAGCATATGTTAAATGATCATATAAGTTCAAAAACACATTGCCAAACACTTCCCAATATATACCTAACTAGTATTACTTCTCTCTAATTCATAAACAGGCAGACAACATGTTCTCATCTTGTATTTGTGACTACACTACTCCTGTTTAATAATGTTTCCAAAAGTACTACAACTCCCAGAATGCAAATCACAGATGTATCACTTTTCCACATGATATTTAGACATTTAAAACATTCTTAGTTCCTCATTGCAACTTTCCACAATACTATACTATTTTTTTTCAATAAAGTATACAATGTAATAAAGAGGGACCAATTCACTTGTCTTTTACTTCCCAAAATATTCACCAATAACCTCTTAAACACATAGCCTCCAATACATACAGTTCATCTGTTATATTTTTATCATATCATTGCGATACTCTTTTTTATCAAACTCCCATATACTTATTCGTTTCTAATGTAATTTTTATAAAAGATTAAAAAGTTATGTACATACCAGTGAATTCAGTGTGTAGATTATATTGTAGTTTTAGCTCTTTCTGGATAGTTTTGACACTGTTAGCATTTGTAAAAACTAAGCACAAGAATGGTACACCACTCTCATACAAAGCAACAATGAAATGGCAACCTCTTCAACTTTGCACTCTGTGATCATGAGAAAGGCAGCAAATTAAATCATGTCTTTAATTTTAGACTGCACTATCTCCACTTGTGAATGGTTACTATCTGTTAACCCTTTCCCTCGTTTCAAAAACAAATTTCTATCTATGCATGTTTGCGATGTATTCGCGATGATCGCAGAGAAATCGCGAAAAAAACAGGAGTCCAAACCTATATCTAGCTTCATTTTGTTAAAATTCAAATACTACCCAACAGTTTATTACATAGTCCTCAGTTGGAAATTAAATCGTGCCATTACTGAAATTGTCTTCAATCTAATGAAGGTACCCCCTTATAGATGATTCATAGGTCTGGGAGTAAAGGGGTACAAACCAAACTATATTGCAAAAAGAATCCCACCAGACCTAAAATGTATTTTCCATGGGCTTAAACAAGCTCTGAGGGCCACCCCCTGCCATAAATACACATTCAATCTTTAGTCAAAGTTCTGATTCATTTTATCCTTTGTATTGATTCATTTTTACTTTTTTTCCCAATTTGAAAGCATGGTATCAAAAATATATCTTTTCATTATACATATGTTAAAAAAACATGGAATCATCAAACATTTGCAAGATACAAAACAGGTTTTCAATCGTACAAATCCAATGTAAGTATGCTATATGTTTGTTTCCATAGCAATTGACAAGTACTTTGAAATCAAAATCATCTCCCCATGATTGAACCACACTCATATCCTAACCTATCACATGGGTACTCACTACCACACATACCTCACAAACATACACTCACTACCCAGCCTCCAACAGCATACACTGGTGAGATCACAAAGCTGATATATCATGACCATCCGTGGTAGATTTGCCAACTGGGATACCAGTCATTCTGGTCGACGTACGTTTCGGTGGAACTTTCGAATTTTGTCCACCCTCATCAGGACCACTCTGGTTAAATTGTTACAGGTGAGTAGTTGGGGATCTAAGAGAAAAAAATATATGTATGTATGGCATCAATATAAGTGGCCCAAGCTTTTTATCATTGCATTATAATTTTTTTTTTTAACTGACTGGTAAATGCCGCTTCATTATTTTTAAAAACAGTCAGAAGAAAGGAAGAAGAAACAAAAGAAAAAAGAAAATGGAAGAAGAAAAAAAAGAAAAACCGTCACCAATGTGTCTTCAAGGGGTGTGTATCTACATGCATTTAGGCTTAAAATTCCCTGAACTCACATATTGGTTTTTGACCATCATGGCATGCAACAAATTAGTGACAATTAATGGATCCTTACAGCCATTCTGTGCACCCACACTGCCAACACCACGTGATAGTAAGTAAGAGATTCAACTCTCATCACTTATAAGCTATCCACTTTATCATTTAAATCTGGGAAAGTCATGGGACAACCGACATGATTGATAAATAGAAGGTTTGGTGATGTGCCTCAGTATTTGCTCAGTAATATGTTGTATCCATAGGTTAGTACAAAGTAACACAAGAAGGGAGTAAAGAGGTAATGCTCAAAAGAGCAGAAGAGATGGATACGTCCTCCTCAAGTTATATTGTCAAAAAACAAAGGGATCCACCCTTATCGGAAAGTATAGAAGTGTTCCTCCAGACTACGTGTGTCTCCTACAATGGTGGAAAGCACACAGCTTTGTTTAAATACCCCTCACCCACCAAAAAGACCCTTGGTGCCTGCCACCAAGGGTCTACGACCTACGACTACGTGGGAGCACTGGTTATAAAAACAATACTATGTGTGGTGTAGGAGTGTGAGTGGAAGGGTCAGAAGTGAGTGACCCGCATGTCTGGCTGTACACTCCCTTGGTACAATGTCTACCATAAACGCAATTACATGTAGCATTAGTAAATACTTGCCCAGACCTGGTTCACTTTATTTTTAATATTATTATTATTTTTTTCATTATCCGGCTAGTCCATATTTTCCGCTCGGATAGTTTAAAGAGTTAGGAAGAGGTAGTGTCCTTTTAGTTAGCGCACTAGTCTTTTTCGCTTCTAGGGCTATACAACAGGCACCCTTGAGCAACAGGAAGTGAGGAACAAACACCCTTGAGCAACAGGAAGTGAGGAACAAACACATTCAGCCGGAGGTGCCATTCTAGGTCCCCATCTTGGATTTTCTGACGGTCTAGTGTTTGTATTACTTAGTGCAGTTTTTTGGCAGCAAAACTACCAATTATGCTCAGTATTTAAGGACACTGCCCACACTGGCTCAATGTTCCACGGAGCCGCGGCGAGGCAGTGTCCTGGTGAGGAGGTAACCTTGATATTGTAAGTACGGCACAGCCGATTTGCAAAAGTGAAACGCTCCTCATTTAGGAAGGATCTCAAAACCAACAGTTTTCCTTTTCTTTTTCTTTTTCAATTTCTTTTAACAGTGTGTGACTATAGGTACCCCTTCCCTCCCGTTTTGAAGGCTCATGGGGCATTATCTGGGCGATATAAGAGTACGTGAACAGCCTAAACTTTGGAGGCTTCTTTATCTGTCACTAAACTGTTTTTTGAAGGAGAGATATATTTAACAGATACTCTCAGTTATACTTATCATATGGATACGCACACCACGCGGTCCTTAGATATAGAGTGTGTGTTTTATGTTTTGTGTGTGTATGTTTTTCTATTGTCCCATCTCGCTGGCATAACACAGCAGTGATTACCAATTATAACGGATAAAGATAAGAAAATATATCACAGAAATATATCACTTTTCTTTACAGGTCAACACCACATATGGTGCAGTTTGGATGTGTTATGTTATTTTAACTCTGTTTTTATTCTTCCAGAACCCATTCAGCAATATACCTACTGGGGTATAGTATACTGTGCATGTTAAATTTATGTGGACCACTTAGTTAGGATTATATGTAAATACACAGTTGTTTTGATTTGAGTGTAGAAGGGATCTCTTCTAGGTCCTGATGAGAAGCCAGGGGAGGGCTTAGAAACATGTCGACACAGGAGACACTGCTCATTAAAGCATAGTATCTCCATCTCATTCCCCACTTTTAACGATACCAGCTCAAAGGAACATTAAAAAAAAAAATTTCCACTGAGCCAGGTATTTTTTAATTTTTCACCATTCACTCACTTCTGACCCTTCCACTCACACTCCTACGTTATGTTATGTTATGTTATCTGAGTTTATATAGCGCACAGCTGCCCCAGCAAAGAGGCGTCCCGGCGCTGCCAGCATCAGAAGGAACAGGGCTAAGAACAGAACAGGTAGGCGCAAGGAATATGCAGAAGGACAAGAAGGACTAAGCAGAGGGAAAGAGGAAAGTTTTGATTGCTTTCCTAAAGTCCAGCATGCGATCCAGGCTGCGGGTCTGAGGAGGCAAAGAATTCCATAGCTTGGCAGCCAAGTAACGGAAGGATCGACCCCCGGCCCGAAGGCGCTTCACACCGGGGACAATTACCAAATGCTGCCCCAGGGAGCGCAGCTGGCGAGTGGGGGCGTACGGGGCTAATAAGTTAGCCAGGAGGCTGGGCGAAGCAAGTTTCAAGATCTTAAAAGATAAGCAGAGAGCCTTAAATTGGATCCGCTTGGCCACTGGAAGCCATTGAAACCTCCGGATGGCACCAGTAGAGGGACAGTTACGTGGGAGCCCTAACAGGGCTCTGGCGGCAGCGTTTTGAACACGTTGCAGTTGCATTACCTCAGCCTGATTAGCCCCCAAAAGGAGCGAACTAGCATAGTCTAGTCTGGATAGAATGGCTGATTGAACAATCAGCTGGCGCGTAGGTGGATCAAAGAACCTCAACAGAGGCCTACGTCCCCGCAGGAGGCCAAAGCAAGTACCCGCAACTTTTTTGGTATGCTCTTGAAAGCTAAGGGTAGAATCCATCCATACCCCCAGGTTCTTGACCACCAACTTAGGGGTGGGGGTACTACCAAGTACGCTAGGCCACCATTGCTACACCACACATAGTATTGTTTTTCATAACCAGTGCTCCCACGTAGTCGTAGGTCGTAGCACGCCCCGTACCGCAGCGGGGCGGGAAGACCCCGATGATGAAGCATGCCACCAAGGGTCCTTTTGGTGGGTGAGGGGTATTTAAACAAAGCTGTGTGCTTCCCACCATTGTAGGAGACACACGTAGTCTGGAGGAACACTTCTATACTTTCCGATAAGGGTGGATTTCTTTGTTTTTTGACTCCATAGGTTAGTAGCCTGTCCTAAGTCGGATGACACTGTAATAAAGATTAGTAAATTTAAGCCAACGGTGAGTCATCCTATAGGGACACTGTAATGGTATGCTGGGACTTACTATATTTACCATGGACCACCCGATGGAAGGCTTCCAATCTCCAAATTGTGCATAAACGTGGGCCAACAGAATCTATTAAAATGTGCCAGTTCTCCAATACGTTGTATATTAGGCACAATGCTTCCTAAGTACCCCTTCTCTTGTTTAGACGTGATTCCATTTTGTGGGTATTACTAGAAAAGCAAGAGAAAATAAAGATTTTTTTTTTGTATATAATGCACTGATAATGTACTGATAAAGGTATTGTTCTTTCTTGTTATGGACAAAGAGATATTTAAACACATGTGCCCTTGCACCCAATCTCACGGGGCATCTATGACAGCTTCACATAGTCCTGTACGGACGTTCTTTAATTGCATGTTTGATCATGTGTAGCATAACTCCATATTTACATAATCGCTCCCCTGGAAGACAGTATCAGTGTCTAGTTGGCCTCACTTACGTTATACATGCGATGGTGCGGCATTGCATGTGTGTGTTTTTCTTAGATTTTATCCGCTCAGTGCCTGTGTGTTACCTATACCAGCATTGCACTATCTTCTGTCTTAAATTATATCCTACACGACATACAATCTCAGAGCGCCGGAAAATTGCACTATATCCACATCGGATATAATTTAAAGTGACATTGTGAGTTGCGTGGTCCCATCATTGATAGATCTTTGGCAGGGATAGCCTTCCCACCAATGGGAGGTCATAACCTAGTTGTGAGTTCACTAGGGAGACATGCTACAAGCCCCACGTGCTATCGCTCTATGCCTCCTCTAATTTCGGCTGCTCCTTCCAGCATAATGCAACCTTGTCATAGGGAGTCATTCTTACATTGGATGGACTCACTATGGGACACCGTCCGTGTTGTAACATGCCGGCCGCCCGCTATTAGAGGGGCCTGTTCGAACCTCCCAACCTATAAATGCAGTTCCAATAGAGCAGTCTCGCGATACCGGCTAGCCACCACTCTAGATAGTCCCAGAGACCATGGGCGCCATCTTAAGGTGACTGAAAACAATAGTAAGGATGTACTCGTCAGATCTATTATATGGGGGCATGGGTATACATACAGTGTGTCCCTCTCCATATGTAATACTTTAATGTCCGTACACTTATAGTGAGATTTTATTGGTTGACTCTTCGTATTATATACATGCCCTCATGATACCAACTAGCCACCGCTCTAGGTAATCCAAGTGACCATGGGCGCCATCTTGCATTGGCTAAAGACAATAATAAGGATGTGCTCATCTGATCTATTGTATGGTGGCATGGGTATATATGCAAATGCAAAAAGAACAGTTGATGGACAGAATGCAGAACAATGTCATACATTCACCCCAGTACAGAGATCTGGGCCTAAATCCATCGTTTTTTAGCTCACCATGCCATTCCAGTTTGAACCCAGCCATATGCAAATCAGTCTTGACCCTGTGCCTCATGGGAACAGTCCAGCCCGAACTGCCAAGCCAGGTCCTCCCTGGACTGGAAACAAGCATTCTAGGACCGGTTTCAGGGTTTTACCCCTCCTCAGCCAGGATAGCTTGACTCCAGCTATCATGGAGAGCACGGGACCCACGTCTGGGCATACCCGTCCCACTCGGACAAATGCAAAAAGAACAGTCTCCTTATACGATACTTTAATGCCCATATACTTATGGTGATATTTGTTTGGCTGACTCTTCGTATTGTATGGATGCCTACCGTACTTATTACGCTTTCCTTTCTAGGCACTCAGTTTTGCCTTAATCCACTTTGTAAATCATATCATATTAGGGGAATGCTCTTCACTATTTATTGGCCTATCATGTTTATCTACTATTAAAGCTACATAAGTTCAAGAACCGGGCCTGATCAGGCCCAAGTCCTGTAAGAAGCTTGTGTACAAAGATGATAATGTTACTCAAATAACCTTGACGATTAATTCATGTAGTGCCACATATTAGGATATAATGTGATGACAGAGGGTTGGTATTTTAAACAAGAGGCCTACTTTAAGGGATCAGTGATGTGATACATAACGAGAGAAACATGAGCTTATAGAGGGACCAATCCGAAAAATCTGATAGAAGCATGTCCAACTGAGTTGTTATTTCAACATCTTGGCCTAATATTAGGCCTATTTAGAGTATAAATCCAAAAGTACTCGGTATCTATGCTGGCAAGAGCGACATATACCCAACATTTGATGCTACAGTCGCCAAATTACCATATCTATTATAATGGGGCATCTCCAGTTTGAAAGTTCGTGGGTACTAGTACTCCCTCTAGTGTGGTGATTACAGAAGCATAAGCAGTCTGACTTTTATGTGGTATGATTCTGTGTAGTTTTCACTATGTAGGAGTCAGGTTACTTTCCACACTATTTCCTCATTCAGGCCTTCATTCCCTGTATTTAGTGTGAACATCCAAAAGGTTTCCCTTTGTTTGCGGATTTCTAATGTTAGTTTACCTGCTTTAGGTTTAACCTTCTCTAGAATTAACCATCTAAGGTCATTTTCTGTGTGTTGGCAGTCACAGCAGTATTGGACCATAGGTGAATTATATTTTTTAGTCCAAATTGCAGATCTGTGTTCAGTATATCTGATCCTAAATTCTCGGCCCATTTCACTAATGTACCCTAGTTAACAAGGGCACAGTATAAGGTACACAATGTTGTGACTACTGCAATTTGTCATATCCTTTAGAGTACCCTCTATATTCCCACTGATCAGTGACCAAGGCTGTCTCACACATTACTTAAATTCTGTCATCACTCCTCAATTTTTTAAATAATGTTCTTTCTCTTTGAGACCCTTCCCCCAATACACTCTTACCTCAGTGTACCTAGCACCCCAGTGCCACCAGTAGGTCACATGTTCATAACACATTCTAGAAGGAACATGCTGCTTCCAAACAAGATACAGCAGGTGTACTTGTCTCCACAGATTCAAAAGCATATCAATGTCTGTATTACAGTTATTTCCTTAAACAACAGCCAATAATAAGACTTTTTGCTAAGGCATCCAAAACACTACCTAATTTTATTCACTTTCATGCTGACAGCATCCAATGAAATATATCTTTAAAAAACACCTCTATTTTAACTGCTTTTTATTTGGAAACTACCTTATTCAGCTCCAGCCTTCTCCTAACTGCTATTGCTTCTTCACTTCAAAATGCTTAGAGTACGGATTGTCGGCCACTGCTATATCTATTGGGCTAAGGAGGCTGCAAAAAAGAGAGGTATTCACAGAGACCTGGGTTTGCCAAATGTGCAGATTACTTGGTTTGTCCAGAGAGGGTTAAAGTTTCATCAGTTGCTGGCGTTGGTTAAATCCATTCCCAAGCTCCTCACCTCATGATTGTGCACTGTGGTGGCAATGACCTAGGCACATTGACTGGGGTAGGGCTGGAAATCCTAATGAAAGAAATCTTTGCAGAACTGATGTCACTTTTCCCTCATACTGTCTTGGTGTACTCTAATATATGCCAAAGACAGAAATGGGAGTGGTCAAATCAATTCTGTCCACAGATTGATAAAACCAAGAAACTGTTTCTGCATTCCTCAGAGACCATCACATGGGCTGTATCTATATAAGAACAATCTGTGTTTTGACATGCATGGAATTTATAGAAATGATGGAGTGCACTTTACAGATGAAGGCAACAGGGTGTTTCTAACTAACCTGAAACTATGCATCCGCTCTTATGTGTAGCAGCCATATACACACATCCAACGCAACGGCTCTTGTCAGAGCCACCCTAGTACCCGAAATATTGTAAAGTTTTTTTCTAAAAAGTTTTTTTTCCTTTAGTTTTTGGGGATCTTCGAGACAACATTGCGTTCCCTGCGAACACGTCGTGAGAACGGAAAACAAAAGCAGACATTCAATGGCCAACAACACATCCAAAAATAATATGTAAAAAAATCCATTCTGAAAATTGCACTACACATTTTACTATAGACATACTTCTTTCAAAACATGTTTAAACCCATATTTCTGTACTAAGTTTCTTTTAAAATCATCTTTCAGACCTATTTTCTGTTTTCGCGGTTAATCAGGACATCGCAATGACGTTGTTATCCGCTACGATCTTCCCTTTTCCATAAAGTGAAAACACATACATGCACACATATTACAGTATTTTATACACTAGACATTTATTACTGTACACTTCAAATTCATGTTTTTCTAGTGTATTTCTAGAACAAGCATCTCTAAAACCTATTTTCCTTCTTTGCGGTGACTCCGGAGATCACGATGGTGTCACTCATCGCGATCCCCATGGTTACGTCGCAAAAGCAGAAAGCAAAAGCAGGATTTCAATAACCACCACATTAAAAAATAATACCTATATAATTAATTCTAACCATCACAGTAGATAACTCACTTTATAAATAACTCTATAAAAACATTTATCAGAATCTCAATATCTCTATAACAATGCGCATTAATGATTCACCAATATTCGCGATAACATTGTTAGTCATGATGTCCCTGCCACGTTACATGGGGGGGTCATGCTGGAAGTCACGGCATCGTCACGAATATCACACGTGATTAAAAAAATCAATTTTGGACACATAACTTGTGTCACTAACACCTCCATTTCTCAACCATGGGGCAGTGAATCTCCACCCTGACCCCTTTTGTGGGCTTTCACACACATTTTCAGCCCCGGGAACGGTTCCCGATAGAAAAATGGCGGCTGCAACTTTCTATTCAGGTTGGTACCAGCCAATCAGAGCATTCCCTTTAGCGCGTACATTCGTGTTTCATCGCGAAATCTTCACAAAATATCCACAACCAGATATATCACTATAAATTTCGGCTTAGGTTTCTCAAAAATGACTGAACGGATTTTCACCAAGTAAGCAAAAGGCACTTCCTTGAATCAACACTACCTCCCTGCCAAAGTTGGTGTAAGTCCTTTCAGCGGCTCTAGCTGTAGAGGTGGCAAAAGGTTCTAATGGGAATTAACATTACAAATGCAACCTTATTTCGCACCCCAAATTCTCGGTCCACACTGCATGGATCACCCCTAAACTTTCCCAATCAATAGCACCCACTGTGACACTTTTTTGCCACAATTTCATGCAGATTGGTCAAACGACGCCAAGGTTATAGCCAAGTCAAAAATGCTTTTCCTATGGAAACTAGGTCCTAACTATAACTACCAACTGGCGACCGTCAGTAGGTAATATATATCTATATCTATATATATCTATATATATATATATATATATATATATATATATTCACTAGAAAAATCATAGGTTTCAGGGACGTTATAGTTAGAAATTTGCATTTAAAAAACCTTTGAATTTCACTGAAAAAAACAAAGGTTTCAGGGACGTTATAGTTAGAAATTAGCATTTAAAAAACCTTTGAAATTCACTGAAAAAACCATAGGTTTCAGGGACGTTATAGTTAGAAATTAGCATTTAAAAAACCTTAGAAATTCACTGAAAAAAGCATAGGTTTCAGGGACGTTAGAGTTAGAAATTAGCATTTAAAAACCATAGAAACTCACTGAAAAACCACAGGTTTCAGGGACGTTATAGTTAGTTGGACATTTTACTCATACAAAACCAGAGTAATTCGCCCGTTATAGTTAGTTGAGCTAAGTATAACTCGCGCCCCCGCAATGCACTGCTGATGACATCACATATTACATTACTGATGACATGGGCAGTGACATCACTGATGACATCTCAAATGACATCTCAAATGACATCACTCATGACATCACTGATGACATCATCCACGTGATCCTCTGATGCACCTCCTCACAGCCTAATGTAACTTTTGATACACCCACTCTAAAATACAGACTGCCATTCTCGAAACCATAGACACAACAATACCAGTTACTACATACCCACTCACTGATTCCTAGGTCTACACACACATCCACTCACTCACCCATGCAGTCACTCATACATGCAGTCACTCATCAATACAGCCACTATCATATGCATTCATACACCTATACAGACACTCGCACACCGCAACTCACCCATAGAGTTACTTACACAGCTAGTTAGTCATGTAAAGAATAAATCACACTCCCATTTACTCACCTATACAGTTATACACACACCACCTCACTTATTCACACAGATACTAACACATACTTACTCTCTTATACAATCACTGAAACAAGCACACACTCATCCACACAGCCGCTCTCACAATTGCTCACTCTCACATATAGTCATTTATATACTCCAACACTCACATATACTGCCTTTCACATATGTAGTTACTCACACATGTACCACTGAGACATCCATTCACTCACCAACACAGCTATACACACACTCACCCACCCATACAGCCCCTCACAGACGTACTCTTGAACCCATACACCCAGTAAATCACCCACTCACACATTCATGCAGTGAGCCACACACCCCACCCACCCACACAGACACTCAGGCACCCATACAGATACTCAGACAAGCAATCAATAACCCATATAGACACTCATGTAGCTACTCACCAACCCATGCAACTGCTTACACACCAACAGACAGACTGATACAGACATTCACACAGTTTAGTCACTAACCCATGCATTCAGTAAAACACATTTAATCACTCACTTATACAGTCAGTCACACACCTACTAAATCATCCATTCAGACAGTCATACACCCACTCATTCTTCAATACACCTTGGCTATATATATATATAAAACATATTTAAACTTTACAGAAACACACAGTCACTGGATGATGTCATCAGTGATGTCATCAGTGATGTCACTGACCATGTCATGAGTAATGTAATATATGATGTCATCAGCAGTGTATTGCGGGGGCGAGTTATACTTAGCTCAACTAACTATAACAGACGAATTTCTCTGGTTTTGTATGAGTGAAATGTCCATCTAACTACAACGTCCCTGAAACCTGTGGTTTTTTCAGTGAATTTCTATGGTCTTTTAAATGCTAACTTCTAACTATAACATCCCTGAAACCTATGTTTTTTTATATATAACAATTTCGTTAATTTTGTAATGGGCACGGGTGTAATGAGTGGGTAGTGTTATGCTATTTTTAAATGGTATATTATTTATTGTTTATAATGATATGTTTTTAATTTTTGCCATTGTTATTTATTTGTTTACCTGTGTTTGAATTTTAAAACTATTTGTTTACTTTTATTTTTTGGATGGTTTTTTTGGGGGGTTGGATGCACAGTTTTTTATTCATCATACATATTAATTTATATTAGTTTATCAATATTGTAATTATATTCATTTTCACTCTTCTTATTTTAACATGTTTTTATTTTTTTGAATTAAGACATATTATCCTTACTCAAAAAAATAGCCACACAATGTTTCTTTTAAATATTACTAACTTATAATTAATTAAAAAGCGAAATATGTCAAATTTAAAACTTTTACATTATTTTTTGGTGGTTAAAGGAATTTTGCAATATAATAACAGATTTGATTACTTTTGATTCTAGGTGTGGGTGTTTTTGGAAAAATCTGAGGGATACGGTCCATTTTAAAAATGATGTATTTAATCATTTGTCAATTTTGCTTTAAAACTCTTATATATTTGTAAAATTATTGTAATGATATTTCAGATATTTGATTGAAATATAATTTTTTTAGGAGTTTATTTAAATTCAAAATATTTTTTATGTGCACTTATTGTACTGGGGTGTAATGAATAAGGCCCCCTCTCCCCAAACTATGAAGGTTCTCCAATGTTTCTCACACTGGAGTTAAAATAGTAAATTTGTGTGAACCTCCCGCCCCCACAAAAAATAGGCTTTCCACAATATTGGTTAGACTGGAGATAGAATAGCAAAGCTGGCTCTCCAATGTATGCACTTTCTCCAGTATTTGTTGAACTACATTAAATCTCCCTTCACCACCCTCATTGTAGGCACTTTCCCCATTGTTTGTTAGATTGAAGCTAGAATAGTACAAATAGTAAATTTGATGCCCTCCCATCCTCCCCACCAATTTATGCTTTTTCTAATGATTCTTAGAATAGAGTTATAATAGTAAATCCTCCCACCATATATGCACTTTCTTCGATACTGTTGTGACTGGTGTTAGAAAAGTACATTTGACTCCTCTCACTGTATTAAATGTCCTCAATATTTGTTTTCTGCCCGAGTTAAAATAGTAAATCTGACTCCATCTACCCCAACGTATGAATGTTCACCATGGTTGATTAGACTTGAGTTAAAATTGTAAATCTGACCCTTCAAATGTATGCATTTTCCCCAATGTTTATTAGACCAAAGTTACATTAGTAAATCAAACCCTCTCCCCCGATGTATTCACTTTCCCCAGTATTCGTGGGACTGGAGTTATAATGTGAATCTAACCATACTCAATGAATGACTATTTCCCAATGTTTGTAGACTGGAGTTAGAATAGTATATTTGACCCCTGCCCTAATGTATGCACTTACCCCTGTGTTTGTTAGACTGCAGCTAGAAAAATATATCTGATCCTGCCCAATGTATGCACTTTCCCCAATATTTGTTAAAATTGGACTTGGAACAATAAATCTGCCCCCGAATATCTACACTTTCCCCAACATTCGTCTGGAGCTAGAATAATAAGTCTGACCTCCCCTGCCAATTGTGTATGCATTTTCCCCACTGTTTGTAGGATTGTAGTTAGAATACCATTTTTGAATTGTATTTGGTTATTTTTTTTATGATTTTCCACTGAAGTTAGGTAACTACATGTTGCATCATCCTAGATGTATTAATGATATTTTGAGCATATTTAATTTAAAAATTTATATTTTTAAAATCATATTGTTAATATCTTATTGTTGTATTGTTTTTCGTTTATTATTTTCACTATGTTTTTAAGAATTTTAAAAACATTCATTTTTGTTACATATGTTAAAAAATGTTTACAATGGTTTACTTAATGTAAAATGTATGAATATATTTTAAAATAATTATACATGTTCATATCGAGGGTAATTATTTAATATGAATCAATAATTTATGTAATGGTTTTTTACTGCTATATTAAATTTATTGCAACTTATAATTTATTCTTTTTATTAGTTTATAAAAATATATTAAAGTTATTTATATTTTTAAGTTTAATATTTTCAGTTAATAAATTAACCCCTTCTGTGCGGCAGACATAACAGTTATGTCCTTGGCTGTGGCACTGATGTGCCGAGGACATAACCGTTACGACCTCAGCACACCACCCAGAAATCCCTCTGCTGTAAACAGCAGAGGTATTTCATTTTCACTTTTTCAGCATCAGGAAGTGGGGAAGAGCTTCCCCAACCTCCTGAGGCATTTAATTTGTTTTCAGTGTAATGACGATTGCGCCCCTGGCACGCTGAAGTCATTACATTGAAATTGAGATGAGCCCTTCGGCTCATTACAGTTTCACTGCATCGCTGCTCCTGGGGCTATCTCAGCCCCCGAGCACTTAAACACACGGGAGAGTTATCATTGGAAAGGGGCAACTCCCCCCTTCACAATGGTATCCTTCCCTAGTGGATCTCTGCTTGGGGATTGCCGCAGGAGGGCGATCCCCAAGCAGGGAGCCACCACTAGACACCGGGGAGGGGGGAGCGGCCCCTTGGGCAAGGGCCTTGCTTCCCCCAACTATTTTGGGCACTATCAGTCTTTTTACCCCCTGGGGGACGGAAAGCACACTAGGCACCAGGGATTATTTTTATTTGAATATGTAGGGGTGGGGGCTGCCCAAAATGGGCATGCCAATGCCCCTACCCTCCAAAAACAAAAGGGACAGTCTTTCTGCCCCCCTGGGGGGCAGATGGGGGAAATATTGTTTTTGAATTGCTCCCAATATGCCCCTGTGGGGGGCAAAAAGCCCATTAAGCATCAGTGAAAATGTTCATTAGTCAGAGCAGGGGTGGGGGCTGCCCAGAATGGGCATGCCAATGCCCCCAACCCACTCAAAAAACAAATGGACAGCCTTCCTGCCCCCACCTGGGGGCATATGGGGGCAATAGCCCCCGATCTTCCTCCCGGGGGGCAGAAAGCCCACTAGGAAGCCAGGGACTATTTTTTTAAGTAGTTCAGGAGTGGGGGCTGCCCAGAATGGGGATATCAATGCCCCCACCCCCCAAGAAATAGCCAAAGACTTTCTACCCCCATGGAGAAGATGGGGCAATAGCCCCAATCTGCCCCCGGGTGGAAGGAAGCTCACTAGGCACCAGAGATATGTATATCGGCATGTCAGAGAGCAGCCCCTTAGGCAAAAGTCGCTCCCCTTTTTTGTGTGCACACATTTAAGCCATTTCTTCCCCGCTTGCGGGCAGATCAGCGATATTTTTAGAAAAGCGCTAGACACTAGCTGAAGTTTCTGTGTGTGTGTGTGAACTGGAATTCAGCTGATGGTCTGTATGTACTGGCATTTGGCTGGTGTGTGTGAACCTGCATTTTGGTGGTGTGTGAGGACTTGCGCTTAGCTGGCAGTGTGTGTGGACTAGTGCTTGGCTGGTGGTGTGCATGGACTGTCGCTTGGCTAGTGGTCTGAGTGATGGCACATGTCTGCCAGTGTGCATGGACGGTGGCTTGGCTGGGGGTGTGCATTGACTTGCTTGGCTGGCGATGTGCTTGGATGGCGCTTGGCTGGCGGTGTGCGTGGATGGCGCTTGGCTAGTGGTGTGCATGGATGGCGCTTGGCTGGTGGTGTGCATGGATGGTGCTTGGCTAGAGGTGTGGCTTGCGTGGATCCTCCAGTGTTTTATTACCCAGAATACCCTTCAAACCTCAAATTTATCTAAAAAGTCACACTTTCCTTACATTTCTGTGTGGAAAAGTTGGGGTTCACTGTACCAGCACAAATTTACCACCACCCAGCGTTCCACTCAGTCTCCTGATAAAAATTATACCTCACTTGCGTGGGTGTCGAAAGTAGAGAGCCTAAAAATGTATAAACTGAAAAACCGAGGGGGACCAAAGTGGGTCCAAAAGGACAGTTTATTTTCATAAGTTTTTAGGCAGACTCTGCTTTGGGAACCCACACAATTGAGGTATCATTTTTATTGGGAGACTGAGGGGAACGCTGGGTGGTGGGAAATTTGTACCGGCGAGGTGATCTCACTACCTTCCCACACAGAAATGTGAGGATAATGTGACTTTTAAGCAAAATTTGAGGTTTGCAGGAGATTTTGGGTACGAAAATGGGGGATCCATGCAAGTCATCTAGGGAACCCTACCAAATCCAGATTATTCTGAAAACTAGACACTTGGGGGAGTCCAGGGAGGTGTGACTTGTGTGGATCCCTCAATGTTTTCTTACCTAGAATCCCCTGCAAACCTCAGATTTAGCTAAAACAATTAAATTTTCCTCACATTTCTGTGTGGGAAAGTTGTGGGATCACCGGGCTGACACAAATTTCCTACCATGCAGCGTTCCCCCATTGTCTCATGATAAAAATGCTATCCCACTTGTGTGGGTGGGCCAAGTACCCGCGACAGGGAGGCCCCAAAACCTATTGTGGAAATATCAAAATTATCACAAAACAATCTGGTTTTGCAAGGGAGTCACCTGAGTTTTTGGTCCCGGGCTCGGCGGCTATCTAGGGAAACCTACCAAATCCAGATATTTCTGAAAACAAAATACCCTGGGGAGTCCAGGGAGGTGTGTCTTGTGTGGATCCCCAATGTTTCTTACCCAGAATCCCCTGCAAACCTCAAATTTAGCTAAAAAGATCGCATTTTCCTCACATTGAGGGGAACACAGAATAGTAGAACCAGTGTTGTTACCAATTGTCTTTCTATGCGTTTTTGCCTTCCAAATGCAAGACAGTGTGTAAATAATCAGTCATTTTTAAAAATACCCCCTAAGTCACATGCTAATATGGGTACCCACAAATTCAGAGATATACAAATAACTACTGTTTTTTAAAATCCATATCTTGTTCTATTCTATTCTATTCACCTGATTTGTACAGCACCTGGCTACCCAACAATGGGCTCCCCACGTTTTCAATAACTGCTGGAGTGAGGGTTGTTAAAAATTAATGAGATTAGGGAAACAGGTAAGTTTTTAGTTTCTTTCTAAAACTCATAACATTGTCATCGGTTCTCAGGCAATTCTGCAGAGAGTTCCAGAGTTTAGGTGCCTGTAAAGAGAAGGAGCGACCTCCACTTCTAGGTTTCTGAACTCTTGGAACATCTGGAAGCTCAAGATTGGTCGGATGGGAGGTGACCAGCTGATGGAGAACACAAGGGCCTGTTTTATGTTTGCCCTATGAGTGATGCATAGTGCCTTGAATTGTACTCTACATCTTATAGGCAACCAGTGAAGATTTTTGAGCGCTGCACGGGCTGACACTGTTTTAGGGATGCCTAACCGAATTCGAGCTGCAGCGTTTTGGATGACTTGAAGTTTGTTGATAAACAACAGAGCACTGCCCAAGTACCGTGAGTTACAATAATCAAGGAGAAAGAGAATCAGTGCTTGGATCACAATTCTATGTGACTCCATCAGGATCCATTTCAGAGTTTTCCCTAAGGCTCTCAAAAGACCAAAGCAACTGCCAGCCACCCTCTTTACTTGAGATACCATGGAGAGATGTTTGTCCAGAGTAATTCCTAAGCTCTTGACTTACAGGTTGGAGGGTGGACGTTCTCCCAAGGAATGAGGGCAACTTATCTGGTCCCAGAGTGTTGTGTTATTGCCAACCACCAGGACCTCAGTTGTCTCTCCATTAAACTTTAGGCAGCTGGCGACCAGACATTTAGAGACCTTATATAGACAGCTGTTCATTCTCATGGAGGTAGAGCCAATGTCTGGTGACAAGGACACAATCATCTGAGTGTCATCTGCATAGGATACCATTGTAAAACCATAAGAACAGATGATATCAGATAGAGGGTGGACGTATACATTAAAAAGCGTAGGACTCAAAGATGAGCCCTGTGGTATGCCACAGTTTAACTGATGACTTGTTGAGCGGAAAGGCCCCTCACTCACTTGAAAACTACGCTTCTCCAGGAAAGAAGTAAGCTATTTTAAGAGATTCCCTGTAGAGCCTACTTCTATCAGCCCGTGGAGTAGACTCGGGTTGGAAACCATGTCAAATTCAGCACTTAGATCAAGGAGGATCAGAGCCGCTGAGTCACCTTGGTCCAAGACCATTTTAAGATCTTCTGTGTCCTTTAAAAGTACTGTTTCTGTGCTGCAGCCAGAGTGAAAACCTGTTTGGGTAGGATGAAGGATGTTCTTGGCTTCCAGGTGTTCGGTGAAGTGCCTATTTATTATCTTCTCCAAGATCTTGCTGGCTCCAGGTAGTAATGATATGGGTCTGTAGTTTTCTACCACTTCACAGTCCAGCGTGGTTTCTTAAGAATGGAGTGAATAATGGCATGTTTCCATTCTTCTGGGACACTGCAATTTCCCAGGGACACATTATTCTGTCAAAGCAGAAAATATAACCTCTCCACCTTTTAATAAGGTGGAGAGGGGCAAGCGGAGAACCTGATTTCACTGAGCTTTCCACTTCAATGACTTCCTCTTTAACCATTTGTGGAAACATGGATAGTTTAGTTATACTATTATTGACTATCAGTCTTCCTTCTGGCCTGTCATTATGGTCTCCTAAACCCAATAAAGCATCATAAATATTCCTTACTTTTCTGAAAAAAGCGGTTCACAAATAGTTCACACCGTTCTACCAATGAGGGAGGACCGACCTTTGGTAACTCAGGCTTTTTAAAGGAGTTTACCATGTTGTAGATTTCCTTAGCAGAGTTTGAAGATTGCTTAATCCTCTCTGCAAAATCCTTAATCCTGGCTCTGCGAATAGCGTGCTGATATTTTTTCAGGGACGCTTTGTAGGCCTGTTTGCATGTGTCATCAGAATTCCATCTCCATTTTTTTTCATTCTTTCTTTCTTTCATATTTTTACATTCTTTCTTTAATTGTCTTAGTTCCAGGGTGAACCACTGAATTTTATTGCGCGGTTGCGTTTTCTTGCAGATTTTTAATGGTATGAGATCATCAAGGACTCTGTCGATCCATTTTGTGAACTCTGAGTAGGATACAGACATTTTTTATCTTTATATTGGGGGCTGAGTTACTTAATGCTGACTCCCAGCTAGTTTTTTCCAGTTTGGACCATTGCCGAGTGGTCTTGGAGTGCATGGCTCTAAGTGTAGACTCCCCAACTGTTGGAATAGAGAATGCAATAATATAGTGGTCTCGCCAAACAACTGGTAGAAGGGATTCTACCACCATATTGTCTAAATTCGTAAGAATTGGGTCTAAATATGGCCCAAATTATGCATGGGAGAGCTGACCAGCTGCACTAGGTGGATCGCAGACAGATCCTGAAAGAAGTTGGCAGCCTGAGTACATGCTAAGTTCTCAACATGAATATTTAGATCACCTAGTAACGTAAAATTGGCTGTAGGCCGCCAATACATCAGGCATGTTCTTTACGAACTCTGTGGCCGATCCTGGAGAATGGTATACCAACAGCCCTGAAAATGTATAGGTGTGGGAGAGTTTGATAGAAAATAGTAAGCTTTTACTGCCTAAAATTAAGACTTAATTTATAATCTAAGTTGCGCTTTACAATGACGGCAACCCCCCTCCCAACTTGTTCCCATTTCAGAAATACATAGATTTCCTTGATACCTATTTTTCACTCTTTATGTTTTACCAAATGAATTGCTTTATACCCGGTACACAATGAAAAACCATTGCAAGGTGCAACTCAGTTATTGGCTCTGGGTACCTTGGGTTCTTGGTGAACTTACAAGCCTTATATATCCCTGCAATCAGAAGGGTCCTGCGGACGTAACAGTATATTGTTTCAAAAATCTACCATAGTTCGAAGAAGTTACAGGTGAAAATGTAGGCACAAATGGCAGTTTTTTTCAACTCAATTTCAATATTTGTTTATTTCATCTGTTACTTTTTATAGGAAAACCTAGAAGGAGCCACACATATGACCCCTTGCTGAATTTAAAATGTTGTCTACTTTACAGAAATGTATAGTTTTCTGGGATCCATTATTGGTTTCACACCCATTTCTACCCCTAACTGGAAAGAGGTTGAAAACGAAAAAAACTGGAAAAATAGGCTATGTCCCAGTAAAATGCCAGAACTGTGTAGAAAATGTTGGTTTTCTGACAAACGTCTGCCTGTTTCTGAAAGCTGGGAAGATGGTGATTTCAGCACCATAAACACTATGTTGATACCATTTGCAGGAAAAAACATATGACTTCTTCTGCTGCACTTTTTCCCATTTTCCCGAACCCCCAAAATTCAACTGTATTTTGGCTAATTTCTCAGTACCCTCCTGGGGAACCCACAGACCCTGGGTACCTTTAGAATCCTCAGGATGTTGGAAAAAAAGGACACACATTTGGCGTGGATACCTTATGTGGACAAAAAGTTATGGTTTCCTAAGCGGGAACTATCCCAAATAGCCAAAAAAAAGCAAAAAGGCCTGGCAGCAAAAGGATTAGTTAATGGTTATATGTAATTTTCTATGCTACATGTTATAGCTCAAATAGTAATTTGTTTAATTAACTTTTATTTTAAGCTACAACAATGTTATTTACAATTGAATGGATATACTTATCAACAAAAGCCTGATTACAATGGCAGTCAGACTTCAACCAATAGCTCGTCAGTTGTGGTCCGACCGCCATCTGCTGCTGCGGTCCGACTGACGCATTACAATGCGTGCGGTCAGAGGCAGCAGTCAGAGAGACCGTCCAACGCTTTGTGACCGGCTCAAGGAGCCCGTCGGTGCATCAGAAATAGTTCATAATCCCTTAATGGCTGCGGCTCCGCCATCAGGATTATGATGTGGGTTTCCAACAGCCATTTCATGTCGGCACTTCTGACAGTACCGCCGACCTAAGGTTGGGCTGTTTCTTTTCCGCAACGGCATCCACCCAAGATCGTAGTAAGGCCCATAATGTCTATATTTTGGACTGTGATATTTTGGTAGTCAATATTTATCGCTTTATGTGTATGTAGAGTCGATATGTTTGTTGTCAATATTTTGACAATTATATTTTGGTACCACAATATTTTTGTGGTTATTATTTTGACATAGAACACATTATGAATGACGTATAGTGGGGTCTTTGTTTTATTTTTTCAGGACAGGGAAGATGCACACTGAGGGTTGGGCAGTGGGAAATCAGGTACCATATTGGTGTTGTACCATGTTTTGAAGGACCACCCTTAATTTCAAGCTTCTTCACTACTAAGCATAGACTAAACTGAATGTTGCCTATATTAGATATCTATGATATTATTGATTTGCCCATTTCATATTTATTTGGTTCCTCGTTATGCCACAATGATCAGCCAAGCCATCAAGGGCACTATAATAATGTATCAAAGTCAAAAGTAAAAATATCTATATTCGGTTTCATGTTGATAAAACCATAAAAGAACAATATAAAAACGAAATAAACTATGGTATGATACAATATATACAATCACAAGGGCGTACCAGATGTAAACAAATTAACAATTCATCTTGTATGTACATATTTCAAAATGGGAATTAAAAAGAATTTTCTAGGAATTCATAAAAAGGGCAAAATATTGTAAAGTGAACCATGTCCTGCGGAGATGTGCCATCGCAGCCGCAGGGCAAAAAAGATTGCCCTCTATTTGATCCCCTTGGATATGTGAGAAGTAGAAAAAAAGATCGAGCCGAAACCTGGTCAGGAGGAATCGATCATAGGAGTTCACGAGACCCAGTAAGTATGGCTCTGCCATCACTGTTGTCCTTAATATGACAAAGCGACGTACGCTTGGCTTCATGAGCTCCCTCTCCTCCCTTAGCATGGTCTGACGTGTGCTAAACGCCGTCTTGAGGAGGACTAGATCTTCCTTTCGTGTTTCGTCGGGGTTGGAAAAAAGGTCTTCTCTTCCCAGGCTCATGAGACTCCTTTCAATATATTTAAGCCATGGTACCTTGGATGCATGATCCAGAGCCAGGCAATCTTTAAGGATTGCCTTGTTTAATGAATCCCCCTCCTTAACCCATATTCTCAGCCAAAGCGACACCAGGCGAAAGGCTATCAGATCTATGATATGGGGCGTTCCTAGCTCTTCATGGGCAATAAAAGAGGGGGTGCCCTGGGGAACGGATAACAGTCGTCTCATGAAATTATTTTCCGCTATTTAAATGTCCTTTGTGTCAACATACCCCCAGATTTCGCTGCCAAAAAGGGTCTTTGACATACACTTAGCCCTGTAGAGCTCCAGAAGAGCCCCCACAGGTCTTATTCCCAATCTAGCATCAAAGTTAAAAATTGCGGAAGTCTCCCTATTGAGGTCATTTCTCTTGCGTGTAAGTTGAAGCCCCCAATTCAATTTATCATCCAGGAGTAGTATAATAATGTATCATTCCTCCACTTCTTTGCAGGATTTAGATAAAGGATATAGCAATTTAGATAGGAAATCCTCTGTTTTGTATTTTACACTTCATCACCCAAAAGCATCATAACGGTTTGATACATTTTCTGTATCTCTAAATGTAGCCTTGTTTAAATCACAGTTATTTTGGAAGTTTACTATACAGTACAAGTGAAGCTAAAATATCCACCCTTAAGTTCCAAATCATTTTAAAACAGGAAGCGATAGTAGAACAGATTCACATTATTGAAAGCAGAAAGTAGTATAAATATATTGGTCTCCCTTTTCCTAAATTTGTTATAATTGAGGCTGCCAAACTGCTTGTTACACCTTTCCTGCTCACAATCACCCTTTTCATAAGATCACTGTTAGCAGGCTTAAGGAAAAAAACTGCCATTCTGTATTTTCACTGACAACATGCACATGATCACCAACTAGGCAATTTTCCCTGACTTGCAGCATTGTCCCTCTGAAGGTCCAGTTATAGATGGTCCAAGAATTGTAGTGGACCATGGCACAAGATACATTCATAACCCACAGATAAAAAAAAGGTTGGACATTTAGTGTGGATTTCAAATTCCTGAAGAGAACTCCATGTCCAAACTGTTGGAATGTCCTCTAGCCAATTTGCTCCGTTTTCCATCTTATCTAGTTCAACAGAAAACTAGGAGCACTCTTGTGCAGAGAAGCATTTGGATATCTATTGCTCATAATAAATTATAGGAATGTTCAAGACTAATTTAGAGTATAGTGCTAACTGAAAACCTTGAAATTCTCGAGCAAGTGCAAAACCTGGTAGATAATCCATCAGCAGATGTTCCTCCATCTTATATAAAATGGTGGAAGAAATTGCACTGATTGATTATAGCACTTCCTCTACGAATTGGAGAATTTTCTGTTACCATCAAGTCTTACTCAGTCTTTGTCTCAGAATTTTCTGTTACCATCAAGTGTAACTTTTATTGTCTCAGTAACCACAGCCTTCTGTTCATTCGTGTCATGCTCAGGTAAAACACAGCAGTTGGTGTGTCTGTTTTTTGTAATTCACTTTCTAAGACCATGGTTAGACTCTTCAATCAAATCAATCCCATGTCTTTTTAGGTAAGGTAGGAGTGGTAATGGGACTTTCCTCCTACCACATCATTTGGTCAGATGAAGAAGGCAAAATTAAATTTAAGAGCTTTTGATTTCCAACCCATTGATTTTTCCACTAGACTACCTCTCAGCCTTACGCAGAGCTCATACTATGGGAAAAGATGAGGCAAAGACCATAGTTGATTATTTGCAGATCAGTATTTGTATTTTAAAAAGGAGAGAGTTCAGGATGTTAGGGATTTGGTTTAATATTTTGTGACACCAGTCTAAACTAGAAAGGACACCATACAGGGGCCACAGCCCCCTGGCCGGTGTCACAGTGCTTTCTCCTGATCATAGAGACTGCCTGAGAATATACCCCACCCAGGCAAAGATCCCATCACCAAACACCCTTCCCTATATTGCTGGGTGGACATTATGATATGCTCTCTTAAAAAGGAATCTCCTGCATATCTCTCTCTGGTGGATGACTGAAGTATCTCTGTGGCTCCGGCACTCGTAACTAGCTGGGGTGCACACCAGAATTGTAAAGTGCCTCCTTTAAACCTTCCCCTGGCCACATAATGGGCTGCAGTAGTCCCGACATGGGTTCGCCTATGGTTTAAGCTATTTAATTTCCCCCAAAATGTACTTATGGATGGAGGATACTGTAAAAAGCACATAAAACTATTGTATAGATTTAAATGTTTTTGTTGTTGGATTGCCACACTCCAGTTGGTGTTCAGAAGTACTCTCAAGTCTTTCTCTTTGATCATATCTTGCAGAGCATGGGAAATGGAAAAAAGAAATTGGGACAACAAGACATGGACTAAATGACAGGAAAACATGAACACTCAGTCAAAAGAGACAAGAGACAAGGAACACCGGGACTAGAAAAAATTAACAGTGCAACAGGGAGTACCACTGAAAGACATGTACACTCGGACACAGAGACAAGAACACTGGAGAAAAAGGCTCATACATTGGAGCATGGGCACAGAGGCAGGCAGTCCATGATTTAGAGTGAGAGACAGACTCAGATATGTGTGAACACAGGGACCATGGATGAGTTAGTTTAATCTGCCAGTACCCTGATGTTAAGTCAAAGGTACTCAAGAATTTGACTGCACCTAGCTTGTCAATCAATTCATCTGCTCTTGCAACAGGGTGATCATCAGTTTTGGTAGCTGCATTGAGACTCCTGTAATCCATACAGAACCTCATCTCAGGTTTCCCGCCTTTGGAATGAGGTTAGGGGACCAGTACCACTGGGCTAGCCCAGGGACTGTCAGAAGGTTCAATAACCCCAAGCTCTAACATCTTGCTTACCTCAGTCTTAATGCAAGCCTTGGTCTGACAACATGTAAATTATATTTGTGACAGGGAGGCTGTCGCCAGTGTCCTCATCAGGGGTACACCATGTTGTCTGACCAGGAGTCAATGAAAAGAGCTCAGCGAACTGACTTAGGACTTGCCTGCAGTCAAATTGTTGTTTTGCAATGAGGGTGTCAGACAAGACAACACCTTCAACTGACCCATTCAGGGTGTTGTTTGACAGTAGGTCAAGGATGGGTTCACTTTCCTCCTCCTAGCCTCCATCAGTGACCAAGTGCATGGCCATGTCAGCTCTGTCCTGGTGGGATATTTGGCAATTTATATAGAGAACCCCATGAGGACTCCTTGGGGTGCCTAAGTCAACCAAGTTGGTGACATCCCCCTTCTTCTCCAAGTTTGGATAGGGCACAGCCCACTTGTTTTGGAAGGCCCTGGGAGCCACAGGCTCCAACACCCACACCAGCTGACCTGGTTGGTACTCCACCAGTGCTGGACCCTAGTCATACCAGTGTTTGATAAGCTACTGGCAGGCTCCTGTTTGTCCCCTTCATGTCCTCTTCCATATGTGAACCCAGGCCTAGTACATAGTTCACTCTGTCCTACTTGGTTTCTTTCAGAGGTCTCTACAATCCTTCCCCTACAAGACTCAATGGACCCCTTACAGAATGATCAAAAAAAGTACAAATGGGATGTATCCAACCCCCTTTTGTGGCACCTCTCTGTATGCAAACAGTAGGTAAGGTAACAGGACATCCAATCTCCATCTGAATTTTTCAGGGAGGCCCATTATCATGCCTTTCACGGTTTTGTTGAATCTTTCAACTAAACCATTTGTCTGAGGGTGATAGGGATAGTGAACTTATAGCTCACACCACATTCATCCGATACAGCTATGCAGACAAGAAGTCAGTCCCTCTACCAGAGACCACCTCTTTAGGAAGCCCAACCCTAGTGAAGATGCCAAGGAGGGCCTTTGCTACTGCAGGAGCAGTGGCAGTCCTGAGGGCAATTGCCTTTGGGCATCTAGTGGAATGGCCCACTACCACTAGGATACATTTATTCCCAGATGCGGTTTGAGGGTCAAAGGAACCGACAATGTCAATCCCCTACCCTCTCAAAGGGTGTCCCAACCACTGGTAGTGGAATTAATATAGCCTTTGGTTGTGTGCCAGTCTTGCCACTGACTTGCCGAGTCACACAGGAGTGACAAAACTCCTTCACTTTTTCAGACATCTGGGGCCAAGAAATGGGCAGCCAACCTGTCCCAGGTTTTGGTGTGTCCCAGATGTCCAGCTAGGGGATGTCATGGGCCAAAGCAAGGATGAACTCTCTGTACATTTGGGGGACCACCACTCTCCTGAATGCCCTTGGTTTGAGGTCCCTGTCTTCAGTATACAGAAGCCCTTCATCCCAGTAGACCCTGTGGGCACCACTGATATCTCCCTCTTCTTGCCTTGCACCTTACTATCTCAGGCATTCAAGAGTAGGGCCCAGCTTTTGCTCTTGGCATAGATCCTTTCTGGAGGAACCCCCGTACTTAGGAGTTCTGTCAAGTCATGCCAGACTTCATCAGCTGCAGTTGCCTCCTCAGGCACCAGGGCATCTCCCTCGGGGGAACTCTACCCTGGTCCTGTGACCTCAAACCCATTCTCTTGTTTTGGGTCACTTGGTGCACTTTTTCAGGATCCAAGTTCTCATGACGTTCCTGATGTGCCGCATTTGCTCTGGTAGTAGCACACATCCACTCAGGGAGACAGCATTTCTGCATGAGCCTTCCCCTCCACCTCTGCCAAGGCAGACGTCTCAAGATAATTTCCAAACAGACTCTCCACTGGGATGGCAGGGGACACAACCACCTTCTTTGTACCAGTAACCCCTCCCCATTCTAAGCTTACCAAGGCAATTGGATGGAGCTTAGTCTCATTGTCAGCATTGGTAACCTGCTGACAGACACCAGGCAACATTTGGTCTAGGGAAACCAGTCTAGTGGCCACCATGGTGACACTGGCACCTGTATTCCTCAGAGCCTCTACCCCATTGATCTTTACCCTTTGTCTATACTTCTCCAAGTTTGGAGGCAAGACAGCCAGGGCTTCAATATCCACCTCACCCAGGGAAACTAAAGAAGACTCTGTGTAACCTCTGGCCTCTCCAGAGTACACCTCTACCCCCACTCCTATGTTAGCCAATCCCCAGGACTGTCCACCATCGGGGGACATTTTGGAGCATGCTGCATCTCCTTTCTTATGACCTGCCTGATGACAGTTATGACATAAGCCAGAAGCCTTTGCTGGATCCCAGTTTCTACCCTGGTACCCCTTGCTTTTGGACTGGGAGACGTCTCGGGCCCACCCTCCTGAGAAGTATTTTAGAGTCCTTTAGAGAGCTCCTTCTTTTTGTCCGGTTTGTTTCTCACCCCCTTCTCCTGCTAGGAAGTCTGTGACCACTTTTTCTGGTCACTCCCACCATGGGTCTTTCTGGATACCCTGGTTCTGACCCATTTGTCAGGTATCTTGCCCATCTCTGTGGGAGAAGACAACTTAGGGCCTCATTACGATGACGGTCAGACCGACATCGGCAGCCTCGTCAGCATCAGTCAGACTGCCATGGTCTCATCAGAAGCAGTCCGACCGACCGACGAATTACTATGCATGCTGAATGCAGTCCAACCACCACTGGAAGATCTCCAACTTTAACAGCCTTTCTCCGATCGCTGAGATGGCGGTCAGAGAAACGCAGCAGCCACAGAGCTGTACAAGGAATGCCGCCCATCGTCCGGGTTACGATGTGCATTTTCGCAGAGCCGACTATCGTGATACTACCGGCTGCCTCAACTCGTTGGAAACTAAGGATTTGGGGTGCATACTCACCCAAATCAGCTTCTCGCCAACAGTCTCCAGCGAGGATCCCTTACTCCAGGTGCCCCCCTCCCCCACAGCACGGCAGCTGAACCGTGAAGACTATGACACTGTGGGTGCCGGAATGCAGGTAAGTCCATAGTTGGTATGTAACCCCATTGACTGGACTGTGCAAAGATCGTCACACTCCAGCAATGGGGTACATGCAGCACAAGGCATATCCCCACATATGTCATGCATGCGAGTACATATCAAATGTTTCCTGTGATTTTGTCAGCACTCAGACCAACATATTCGGGTTTATTTTCACTGCTGTAGATGAGACCGCCGCAATAGCAGCTGTTATATCCTTTCCTTTCCTATATAACTTTCCTGGCCTCCGCTGGTGGACTTGGATAGAGGCTGCGGCGTTCGGATGGTCAGTCTGACCAGCATCATAATGAGGCCCTTAGAATCCACCAAATGCTGATGCAATTTGTTGTGGTATAATTAGTTAAAATACGCTCCTTCGTAATCAAATTTTACAGCCCATCATAAGAGTCCACCTCATTGCCTTTTATCCGGCCATATAGTGCTTTCACTGAAGAGTCTAGAAAGTCCACCCATCTCTGGTTTCGACCTTCATGGGTGTCTTTGAACTTTACCCTGTATTCTTCTGTAGTGAGTCAAAATCCTTCTATCAAGGTCTCCTTCGCATGCTGATAGGACTCAGATACCTCTTAATTAGGGGTCAGAAGTCTATCTCTGCCCTTCACTGAGAAAAACTTTCAAAGTAGAGAGTCCTAGTACTGGCGTGCTATCCTTCTCAATCTGCAGGCCCTTTCAAAGGCTGCAAAACACTTGTCAATATCATCACCATCACTAAATTTAGGGACAATCCCTTTGCAGATTTTAGGGTCAAAGGATTCCTCCTTCTCCCTGGTACTATTATTGCTGACACCATCTTTGAGCCTAAAGCCCAACTTAGCCCTTCTCTCTTCAAGGGCTAGTCTCCCCTCCTCAAGTTCAAGATTTTTCTTTTCCAGGAAGAGCTGGTCAAGCTCATCCTCAAGTGGGGGGTCTGCTAGAGTGACTCCTGTCACTTACCACTGGTGAAGGGGTCTGACGAAGGTTGGAGGGTTGAGGTTTCCACCTCCTGCCCCATAATTATCAATTTGGGCCAGGGCATCATCCACATCCTCTTCAGGATCATCCTCTGAGGCATGGCTTTCCCTCTCTGATCTTAATAGGAGCTGAGGAGCTTCTCCAGTTCCTCCTTTGTAGCTGTCACCTTGTAGCTAATGTCCCTTGCTTTGCACAACACCCTCAGATCCATTATCCTCAGGGCTGGGATGACTGCCAGGTTGAGATTCTGACCAACCGCCATTGTGCCTAAAGTTTAGTTAGTAGTTGGGACCTTTTTTAAAGTTTTGAAAAACTTTTAGAACTTTTCCTAACTTACTAAGGGGCTGATTACGAGTTTGGCAGTCCGGGAACACTACCGCCGAGTAGGCAGTCTAACCGCACGATTACGATGCAAGTGGTTACATGTACGAGATTCCGCCCCTGCACTACCACCATCGCCAGTAAACTTCAACCGCCGCAGCAGCGGCCAAGCAAAAAACATCTGGTGGAGGGAAGACCCAGTCAGACCGCCAGCCAAATCATGATGTGCTTGACCACTGAGATTCAACCACCACATCCGTGCTGGTGAAAAGGGAGGGATAAAAGGCTGAAACTGACTTGTACAAAGCTATACTCGTCCTGTGCCACCATAGAGCCAATTCTATACATCCTGCCGCTGCTGTAACTGATGGACGGCATCCAATACAGAGTCTGCCGTGGACACCACTGACGGTAAGCTATACACATACCCTATTCTGTCGATTACACAGCAATAGATGGCTTACCATGGACCTGACAAGGGGTATCGGGAACCTGTGCCAAACATATTTTGTGGCCCCCCATTCCGAAATATTCACAACAAACAATCCAATTACAGCTACATGATGCCTTCCTTGGCCAGGTCACTGACACTGCACAGGCGTGCACCACAAAAGTCTCAATGTGTTCACAAATAATAATCAATATTGTGATTTTGGCAGTCAGGTATCGTAATACAGCAGCAGAAACTTGTGAATATTGCACTTATCAATTTCTGTGATTCCCTCCCATTTCCCATATGGCAGGTCCTGGTGTGATATCAAACATGGATCTGCAAGGATGTGCTAAGAACCACAAAATAGACATGCCATGCCAAATCACTGTGATGTACTCTCATACAGCACCCACCCCAAAAGGCAATGTCAGATAAATAGGATATAAATTGAACAGGATGAAAAGCATGCAAATGTCACAATGTGAAGAATCCCTGGGCCACAGTCCACTTTGCACAAGCCTCGAAACTCAATGCTCCCAGGACATGTGGAGTTAAGTACATTAGGGACAACCAATAGCATAGCCAACTGCCATGCAGATGTGTGCAATGTGTAATGTCAAAGTATAAAACCAAACACAGCAGTAACTGCATTTCTGCTGAAATATCAACTAGGTGTAAGGTACACACACACTAATGAACACTTTCAAAAAAGTAATTACAAAATACCAACTTAAAAAAACACCCCCAGATGTAGTGAAACAAATAACTAGCTTGCATACATGAACCACATACACAGTATACATCATTGGGAGAACTTCAACTTTAATGATTTTCACATTGACGAAAACAACCAGAAATACTTACCACATGATGTATCCCGTACAATTCAATGTCAGGCCCTATTTTAATCCATCCCGCATATCCATCCATTGAACCTGTCCTCTTTTCCTGTGTGACTCCAACACTGTATGCAAGGCCAGAATATACAATCCTCTCCAATCAGGGTTAAAGAAGCACAACTATAGTTACACTTCCCAAAGTACACTTGAACATTAAATAGCAAAAGAAGTAATGATAGGACAACTGTCTTCCAAAACAAACACTTGTTTTTATTGTCCCATAACTGAGGGAATGGTAGCAAACAAGGCCAATGGCCAGTCCAAATGAGTCCTGTTATGGACCAGCACAGTGCTGTGCCATATAACTTGCCTACCAAAACACTGCCAGGGGAACCTCCCCTGGAAGGGGCATTGACTGGGAAGTCCAGGGACCTCATAGATGTCACTTGGGAGTAGGGGCTTGGTTTGCCTGGAGAAGATGTGGGTTGGGGGTGTATTGGGTTGCAGGAGTAGTGGGTTGGGATTTTGGAGGTGTTGTTTTTTCTTGGGACTGGTGGGTTGGGTTTTAAAATGGGAAGGGTACATTTTTTCTTGGGAGTGGTGTGTTCGGAGTTAGGAGGGGTTAATTTTTTCTTGGGTGTGGTGGTTTGGGATTTAGGAGGGGTCGTTTTTTTAAAGGTAGTGGTGGTTTCGGATTTAGGAAGGGTCGATTTTTTCCTTGGGAGTCATGGGTTCAAATTTAGGAGGGGTTGTTTTTTTCTTGGGAGGTGATGGATTGGGATTTTGGTGGGTTGTTTTTTGTGGAAGTGGTGGCTTTCTTCTTTTGGGAGGTAGGGTTTTGTGGCTCACAGGCATAAGCCCAAGGGCAGAGAAGTATGTGAGACGTGAACTGGTTTTAGGATAGTCGTTGGACTTGGGAGGTAGAGAGAGTGGAAGTGTCAGTTGTAAGTGGTAGTGTTGTTGGTGCAGGGGTGTATTGTGTGGGTGAGTGTGTGGGTGTGCTTTCTCATCGGGAGTGTGAGGTAGATGGGCAGAGTATAGTGGGTGTTGTGAATGGGTCGGTATGTGAGGGTGTGGTGCTTGGGGGAATGCTGGGTGTAGAGGATAGGTCTGTGTGTGTGTGGTGTCTGGGATAATGCTGGGAGTGGTGGATGTGTCTGTGTGTGCGGTGGATGTGTCTGGGGCAATGTGGGTGTGGTGGGTGGGTCTGTCGGTATAGGTGTGGTGCTTGGGAGAATACTGGGTATGGTGGATGGGTCTGTGTTTGTGGGTGTGGTGTCTGGGGCAAAGCTGGGTGTGGTGGATAGACCTGAGCAGCTGTGGAGCTTGAGTGAATGCTGGGTGTGGTGGATGGGTCTGTGTGTGTGGGTGTGGTGCTTGGGGGAATTCTGGTGTGGCGGATAGGTCTGTGTGTGGCAGTGTGGTGTCAGGGGCAATGTTGGGTGAGGTGGATGGGTCTGTGTATGCGGCTGGGTGCTTGGGGGAGTGCTGGGTGTGGTGGATGGTCTGTATTTGCAGGTGTGGTATCCATGAGTATGCTGGGGTGGCGAGGACACTGTGTGTGTAATATGTAGATGTGTGCCTGTGTCCCTTGTGGCATTTATGTTTCTGTGTTGTGCTTGTGTATGTTGGTGTGGATGCATGCTAAGGTGTGAGTGTGCTTGCAATAGGATGTGGAATAGGGTATGTGGATAGGGATGGGGCAGAGTAAGGAGGGGGTGTGGAAGAATGGGGTGGGTGTAAGGCTGCTGTGAGGGAGGAGGCCTGAGCCTGAAAGGATCTCTGTAGGGCAAACTGAACACCATGGATGCCTTCCAGGTAGGCTACCATCTGTTGCAGATGGATGCATAGGCCCTGGATGGTACTGAGTAGTGCCGTCTTACATTCAGAGATGGTCCACAGGAGGTCAATAACCTCCTCACACAGGGCAGCGGGGGACTGGGGCAGAGGCAGAGGTGCCTGGTGCAAAGGAGGCTGCTACGCTATGAAGAGAGTGTGGCTGGACAGCTGGGTTGGGAGCAATAGGGAGGGTGGAGATTGACTGTGGGGTGGCAGACAAGGAAGATGTTGGTACTTGTCCTGCTGGGTCCGCCACCGCTAGGGAGCGTCCACTAGAGGATGACTCAGAAGAAGATGATGTAATCGAGTTTGCCTCCTCTATGGTGCCCCCTCACCCTCTGGGCCACTGGCTCCATAGGTCTCTGATGTTTCTTGACCAGAAGCACTGTGACCAGCTGCTCCCCACCCGATGTTGGCCATGTCCCCTCCGCCTGCCTGGGATGATGCTGAAATCCAAAACAAAATAGGTTCATTGCATGTGCAAAGACACACTTTACTAACAGCTTTGATCACAGAACATTTATCAAGCATTCAGAAGACTCAACCTACAAGTAGCTGTTTGTTCGTGGATAAATTAGCATGAGGACATGCATGCAGGCTACCCCTAATTTCAACACTTCCTCACAGCGAAGTCATATCCCCAGACATCTACAATTGCGTTACTGAAGTTGTAGGATAGCTTAACACCTTGTACATTTTGGGGTTTGTTGTATACCATAGTAACCTGCTTTCTCCTATTAGGTCCTCAAAGTGAAATTTAGTAATACAGATTCCACAAAAGGCTCTGCAGGAATCAAATGGTCAATTATGTAATATCACATCTTGAAGGAAGGATGGACAAGTCATACTGCCATGTTTATGCAATATGTACAGTAGCATAGTTGCTGATACAGATTGGCCTACACACACAATTGAGATGGAATCAACCATGAACAAATGGAGATATGTAGATCATGTATGCAACTGTGGTGCACAAGACAATACAACAGGGAAGGTTGCACATGACAACATGTACAGTCTAATAGTTATGGCACCAGTGATGTCTGTTATCCTGGTTCAGTTTAAATTCCCAAGTGGAAGCACTGCTCAGTGTCTGCATCAAAATGGCACTACATGCTATCACACATGTTGGAGGGCCAGCATCAAATGAGACACAGTACTGAGTGAGCATCATCCCTGACACAATGGACACTCCTGTCCTTGTTGGGACAATTGTCATCCACTACTACAACACAAAATGATCTGAGAGAACACTATACACAGTCATGTTTCTGCATAAAACTGTAAATTGGTAGTGGGCTGGACTCTGCTATGTTCCTGGTCACAAAGACAATAGGCAAAGCACATCAGCATGCACCTACTACCAGATCTATACAACCAAAATGTTTGTATGTGTGTCGCACTATGGGCAACCCTCAATATTTACAGGCAAATACCTGACTTTGGCACACAAATTAGCCAATGTGATATTAAGGAATCTGGCTAGCACTCACCCCCTTGTAGCTGCTGTTGGGCCCTCAACTACCCATTAGCTCTGGATAGGCCACTGTCAAAATGTGGGCCATTAGGGGGGTCAGGGTCCGGGGTACATGTTTGGATGGTTGGGAGGACTGGCCAAGTTTTCCTTTGGCACTCTTGTGGGTAGCGTGCCATAGGTACTCCCACCTCTTCCTGAAGTGGATACTGCGCCGGTTATAGACCCCCAGTGTCCGGACCTTCTGGGCGATGGCTTTCCACAACCCTTGCTTTTGATGGGTGTTGACCTATATGGATGGGAAAGACGATGAAACAGATCTGGACAGCTAGCGGAAGGACGACTTCTTGGTCTAAATGCATCTTGCACACTGCTACAACATACATTCATTACTACTTAACACACTACATATGTCATTTCTATAGGCTATGCACTATTAAGCCATTGATCCTCAAGTAAGTTCTTATGCACATGTTGATTGTGCTCAACCATAGTCAGGTCCTAATGCTGCCCACTACAATTATGTAGGCCAGGGACATTCTAACACTAATGTCAGGTGATGATCTGTGGAAACCACCACACCATTGTGCCCTTACGAAGGCCATGGTACTTGTGCATCACTGTACAGTTACCTTTACTGACAGGCCCATTTACTACATGCATATCGACCATACAGGCAGGAACATAGTATAAACTACATCCTAACATTCAGGTAACATAGAAGAGGCAGACATCTCTGTCACTGAGAGTCACATCTCTTGGAATTTGTGGACATGTCAAATAAATAATGTGATATCTGACTATGAATGATTAATTTGCTTTGGAATATGCATCCATCACAGGACACACCTTTAACCACATGTGGCACTGTTAGAGGGATGACAAACATCTCATCAAATGTCTTGTAGAATATGGTGGATTTTAGAAAGCTGGTGATTCAGACAACAAGATTACATCAGGATCAAATAACGATCTGCACTGAATGTGTCACATGTGCAATAGTCCTGTACAGTGCAAACATGACATATGAGAAAGTGAACACAGAGCTGTGTGATGAAGTGGCCGATGATGAGAAATATTTTACACATTGACATATTACAGATTTAGTGCACAACCAAGTATCTGGAGGTCTACAGGGAGAATACTCTGTGCATTTGTAGTATTGCCACTATGCCTTTGTCCCAGCTTGGCCCATGTGCTACAATGAGCACACCAAGGGTCATACTGGCCACAACTCATTGTCAGGGCTTGCTCTCTGCAGGCTAAATATACAGATCCCACATGAAACTCACAATTCAAGCTAATCAATACATAACAGTTCACATTGTGGCTATCAAATACGTTACCTCATGGGTATGTGGGACTTTGAAGGGGTCTGTGAGCCACACTTAGCTTCCAAATACCAGTGTTGCGAGCCATGGTATTGTCTCAGTGATATGTGGGACAGTGCACATAGCTTACATCATCCTCAAATTCTCCATCAAGTGTACATACACTGCTCATCCACTAAAGCCTATGCATGTCTCTGCTCATTTTCATGATCCCATTGGCACATGTATCATAGGTATCAAGAATAGGACACATGCATTGATATGTGCATGCCACTCAAGTCGGACATAAGGCTTCTCAATCATCATACATCACAATGGTGATGTAAACTTCAAGCAGTACAGTACTCAACAATCCATCCCATATTTACCCTATGTGGTAATGATGATTTGTTGCTACAGGAATCTGACTGCACTCTGGCACTCTGAGGCCTGTGGAGTTGGGAATGAGGCAGTTAAACAGAGTTACGTTTGTATGTCAGACATGTACCCGTTCCTTTGGTGAGCCATAGAGCTGGCCATACAGGGGAAGGACTCCATCCTCCAGTGTCTCCAGCTCTTTCGGAGAGAAGGCACAAGCCCTCTCACCTGTTTGGCCTCACATGACTAGTTCCAGAGGTGGCAAACAGCAGCTAAAGTTGAGGAGGTGTTTTTCACAGCAGTGTCAGGAGGCAAGTGAATTATTTTTACAAAAAAAATCGGAGTACATATACACCATGTAAGCTGTCATCAGCATTGACGGTCACAGCCATTGGACCGCGACCGTCAAAACATTAACATTAGTCTATGGCTGTGTGCGCAGTGGATGTTACCGGCTACGGCGCAGTTGACTTCTGCCAGCGGTCTAAGCTTCAGCATGTCCTGCTATCGCAGTTAGGCATCCGCCATTTTAGTGGTTGCAAGTACAGTATAGGTGAATGCTAATTGGGTTGGCACCACTAGAAATTACTTCACAGTTGTTGATAGGGTTATAAAACATTTGCTCTGCACTTTCATTTTCAGCACAGTGAGCTGTGTTACTGTGTAGAAACTCGATCTTACCGTGGTGCACTGTACACCGGCGGTGAGTATCTTAATTCTGGGAAAATTCCATATAACTTCACACGTTAGAAGGTATCATTTGCACATTTCCATGACAGACACTTGTGAAGAGCACAATAGTGATTGGATGTGTACATTGGACTGTATACATTCTATATGTGTAGTATGATGGTTTCAGAAAGACGTTTATTTTTCAACATAGCTTTATCCTTCTGTGAAGCATATGTCACTCTGGACATTGTGTCCAATGTTCACACTGTTTGTAAATCCACACATAGGTACCCTGGAAGAGGGAGAAGGAGGCGGCCTCCTGTGTACTGCTCATTTCCAGATCTACAAACCATAGAAGAGATGGATGTGATAAAATGTTTTGGCTGAATAGGCAAACAATTCTTGATATATGCCATCAGTTGGAGCCTGACCTCCTGCTGCAGAAAACACATCCAACATGTGTCACACCAATAGTTAAACTGATGGCAGCACTGCATTTTTTTGCCACAGGTTCCTTCCAGTACACAGTGGCTATGTCTGGTGGTATGTCTCAAGCAATGTTCAGTCATGTGCTGGGAGAAGTCCTTTCTTCTTTAATTGGACACATTAACAGCTACATCCAGTTCCCCAGATGGCAAGATTTGGAAAATGTGAAGGCAGAGTTCTATGGGATAGTTTGCATGCCACATGTGATTAGATCGATTGATGGCACCTATATTGCCTTGGTAGTGGTATTACCACACAATAGGGAGCAAGCTTACCGAAAACGCAACGACTTCCATTCAATCAACATGCAAGTTGTCTGCCTTGCAGACTTGTACATCTCAAACGTCTGTGACTGGTTCCCAGGATCAGCAAATGACTCCTTCATACTGAGGAACAGCAGCATACCCCAGCTGATGTCACAACCCCAAACACAGAGGACCTGGCTTGTATGTGAGTATGGATAATGTCAAGGCAGATCAACATAGACTGTGTGATTAATTTTTGCACTTATGTCTGACTTACATCTAGGCGACTCTGCGTATCCCAACCGACCATGGTTGTTGACACCACTGACGAACCCAACAACACCCTTGGAAGCCCACTTCAATGATGCCCAGGGGCGAACACGGTGTACTGTGGAAGGGGCTTTTGGGCTCCTGAAGGCCAGATTCAGATGTGTGGACAAGACAGGGGGAGCCATCCTCTACTCACCCATGAAGGCGTGCTAAATCGCTGTGGGCGACTGCATGCTGCACAACATCGCCCTGCGACAGAACATCCCTATTATTTTCTCAGAGGATGGTGACCGCGGCAACCCACTGGGTGAAGACCATGAAATTCCAAAGAAGATGATAATGATGAAGACATTTGACAGGATCTCATTGACAACTTCTTTTCCTGAGTGTAAGTACTTTTATGACTATACATTACTAGGACTGCTACAGCATCTCATGTAGTGATGATGACAGAAGTATGTTAAGTAGATTTATAAGTAAAACCAGACCTGGACAAGTTGTGGTCAAAGGTGTGTTTGGAACTAGATTATGATACATTTGAGTCTTGTTTCTGTTGCAGTGTTCATGTTACGCTGTAGGGCAATCCTCCAGATATTGACTATGTTGAATTTTGTATATGTTTGAATTCTAATGTGAAATCTGCAGCCATATGTTGCTGTTAGGAAGTACAAGGGTGACATGGCTGGCTCCTTGAACTGACAGATGCAGAGTTTTAGAGGACAAATCCGGAAGCAAGACAACTTGCAGAGTAATTGAATGGGAGGTTGGACTTGTACTATGGACATGTTCCCTGTTGTAAGCTCGTCTTAGTACAATATGTGTATACCACCATGGACCACCATGGACTCTAATCGCATGTGGGAGTGTAGCATACTTATGCAAAGCGCACAACACATTGCCTTAATCATGACACCTGGTGAACTGGATGTAGCTGTGAATGTGTCTTTTTGAATACAAGAGGCATTATCCTAGCACATGACTGAACATTGTTTGTGAGATACCACCAGATATTGTCCCTGTGAACTGGATGGAACCGGTGGAAAACAAATGCAGCGCAGACCTCACTTTCACTATTGGTGTGATACTTGTTGGATTTGTGTTGTGAGGCAGAAGATCTGGGACCAAGTGATGACATTGATCCAAAATGAATGTCCTCAACACTTGCAAAATATCTAACATGTTCCTTTCTTCCCTGCATGTATGATTATAAAATGTTTTCTACCAAATTATTTTGGTGTACTGTTTCCTTTTGTATGCAATGGACATCATGATAATCATTGAATTTCAGATGGAAGAAAAAAGGTATTTTTCAAAAGATTTTTGTGGCGTTTTTGTGATACATGTGAACCTATGGTAGAAAAATTGTGTACATGCTAAATATCCATTCCTACACAAGCAACACTTTGTAGATTTGTAAACTTCAGATGGGAATACATGAATATGTTGGTAGATATGAGAAATACTGCAACAGTTAAGGACATTCAGCGAAGTGCATTTATTTACATGAACATGGAGGAATTAAACAATATGTGATATGGGGAACAATGAAAATGAACAGTGAAGGAGTCAAATCAAATCAAATCAAAATCAGCTTTATTCGGTGCAACAAGTCTCACCATAAAAGCATACTAAAATAAAAACAATCCTATATTTACATTGTCATTCTAATTCATTCAAATACAATTTAAATTTTTTTTTAAATACATTTGTGAAATATTTTAAAATCCATGAAACAATCATTAAGCACGCTTGAAGGGCTAAAGGGAGTAAGGCATTATGGGCTAGTCAAGGGACATTACAGCCGATCTTGGGAGGTAAAGTAATGGTGCAAAAAGGTACATAGTAAAACCTAGAGTACAAAATGGATATCTTAACAAGGAATACATAGTTAAAAAAGACAGTACTAAGGATAGTCATCTAGGTTTTCATATATCAATGCGTCTAGATGTGAATAATCTTTTCTTTTCCTAACTGCAAGTTGTATAAAACGGGTTACAGAACTTATGACTTTCACATTTTCTAGACTACATACAAAGTTAAAAGCATATTTATAGTTAAAAAGCATATTAGATAAAAAGAGAGGTTTTAAAACTGATTTCCGGATATCCTTATAAAATCTACAAAAAAGAATAAAGTGCATCGTGGATTGCATAGATTTTCCATCACATAGGCAGTTTGGAAGTTTGTGACACCATTTTTCCACTCCAGGGAAAGCAACTAAATAGTGTAAAGTACCCATCCTTAACCTTGTAAGGTAAAATCTCTGTTGTACGTTTTTCACCACTGTTAAGTATGGCTGTAGGCCCCTCACAAACAGTTGTTCACAGTATGAAATAACACTATGTTTTTGACTAACAGATCGTTCCCTTTCGTTTTCCATTATTTTTAAGTATTTCAGCTTAAGTTCCTGTTTACTAAGCTCCTGTATAGAAAGGGGGTCTTTCCTATCAATGTCCACTTTACAGTGTTTTAGAATATTGTGAATGTACTCCAGCCATGGTATCTTCCTACTTTGATCGAGTGCTAAACAGTCCAGGATTAATTCTTTTGTAAATTTCGTTTCGTCCTTCGACCAGACACCGTACCAAAAGGTAAGACCGGGAACATTTATTATATCACTAATATACGGAGCTGATAGTTCTTTATGAAGTGAAGGAGTCAGTCATGGTGGATGAAGGTATTATTGTAGAGGGCAAATTGTTTGGAGTACTTTGACCAACATGCTCCTGTCATCAGAAAAGGAAATGGGTACAGAAATAGTTCACAAAGTGAATGGTAGTCATACATAGGGGGAAATTAGGTCCTACGCTTCTTGCTGATGGTGGTTTTGGTCTGGCCAACCAAAAAGACTGGATGTTTCCATGAATGCCCCAGCTTGCCAGTGAGGGGGGGATCTGCAGATGCAGTGACGGGGGTGCTGGCTGTGGTTTGCTCCTCTGGCAGGGTCTCCCTTCCTGTGGCTGAAGCTGATTTAGTGGGGCCTAATGGGGAGCCACCACAGGAAGAGGTGGTTGGTGGTGGAAAAGCCCTAGCCCGAGTGTTGTTTATGTCCACCAGCACCCTAATGAGGCAGCCCATGTTGGAGTTGTGGGCTGCTAACTCTATGTGTGTGTCCCTCTGCACCTGCTTCATCTCCCTGAGTTTGGTCAGTTTCTGGTCCATCTTGTCTTGGGAATGTTGGTATGCTCCTAAGACCTGGTTGGTGTTCAACTAGGGGTGACTGTCCCGAGTGGCCTCACTCTCGTGGCCCACAGACACCCTCCCACTACTCCTGTCCCGACAAACCAGTGCTCTTTGCGCAGTTTGGGGCGCCCCACTGGTTCCTGGCTCCTAAGTTGCAGAGGTGGTGACATGGACCTCAGGAGCCTGGACTAGGGAGCACAGACGGGGGCCACTATGCTAGGGGCACAGGTTGTGGCAACAACCGGTGGCTGAGTAAATGCGGGGGTAGTGTTGTGGGCACAGTGAGACTCACTGTTGGGGTCTGCCCAGTCAGACCAGATGGACTAGCACCGTATTCCATGTTATCCTGTCTTGCACTGTCGTCCTGACTGTTGTCCTGCTCCTGGAGTGCAGTGGTGGTCTCTTCGTTGGCAGAGCTCTGGCCACTTGGTATGAGAGATAGACCTTTTGGGTAATGGAGAACATTGTTGTAGTTTGACGTGTGATATGTACCTTCTGATCTTGTAACACAGTTAGTGAGACCTAGCAGGAGAAAAACAATAGGCAGGGATTAATGTGTTGATAGGCTCAGTTTTCATGCAAATGTTATTCTGACAATTAGCGATTACATACTCATTTACTTTGGATGCGCAGATCATAGCATGTCCAGAGTTTTCGGGTGTTTGTTAATGTAGTATAAATGACATTTAACATCTATTCTCTCCAACACATTAGAGATGTGTTTGGTAATGTTACACTTTTCAAGGCCCAGCTGAGTGCAAGACAGCAGTTGACACAACTTCGTTTTGTCTTTGCCATTTGTGCTCTTGTGAGCAGTGCCAAGTCAAAGGGTCACCTGCCACTTAACATCTTTAGATTTTAGTTACTGACTTTCTATGTTGGCTCAGCAGACTTGTTGTGTCATACATCAAGCCATGTTTAATTCCAGTTGACGTGACCAGGGTTACATATAGGACAGTATACTGAGGAGCGCATTGGATGCAGCCTGCTCACTTCATGGGAGTTATGGATCAGTTGTTTTTTTGTGTAACACTTGACATTGTACACATAGAAACTTCAATCTGGTTTTGGATGACTGACACAGGTCATCATGGTAGTTGTAGTCATTTCAATACCATATTGCCTACCATATCTGGATGGTTGGTGTCATACCTGTAGACATTTATCTATTGGTATGAGCTATACATTTACATTGGGTGAGATCAGCTGTATCAGGGGATGTTTTAATTTCTAATTCACTTGCAGGCATCATGGTATGGTGTGAGACTTGCTGCAACATAGCATACATGCAACATGACACATTCACACAGGAATAATTTCACCTCTGACACTGCTAGTTTCCAAGTAAGTTAAGGATATATTTGCTACACACATTGTTGAGATCTGGTTTGTGACTGAAGTGGCTATTTCGGTTTCGTGTCAGTTTGTGAAGTGACACTTACCAGACTCTGCTCCCCCAGGTATTCCATGCATGCCTTCAGAATGGATGATGGCCAGGACCTTCTCCTGCCAGGGTAGTAACTGCACGGGTGTGCTGGGAGGGCAACTACCAGTCCTCAGGGCCTCTAGGTGTTGCCTAGAGGCTAGGTTATACACTTTGGCCGAGAGGTCATTCCAGTGCTTCCTAACATCCCTTGTGTGCATAAAATGGTGCCTACCACTTTGTGGATTATTATGTCCCAAATTTCGTTTTCCTACTAGGAGGAGTATGTTGGACCTGGGCTCCAAACACATACGGATCTATTCTAATAATTTCATCCTCCAGGACTGACAACTCTTGCTCTGAAGACGTAAGATCTTTTTTACGTGACATAATGAAATGGTGAAGGGACTAACACTACAACATGACCCTGGAGACAGGAAAAATTATGAGCAAGATAAGTATGTGGAGTGTGACCAGTTGACCAGTGAGGGGTAGAAATAGCCTGCCTTCTCTCTGTTCACAATTTACCTTACAGACTGTTCTGGTGCTGTGGAGTGACAAAGGATCATGCTCTGAAATGGGATGTGCTTTATAGTGTGCTATGCAGGTGTCTCCAATTAGCCAAGGAACACAAGATGTGTTGCATTTGTGTCCATCCAACGGCCACTGTTGCGTTGCTGTGCGGGAACCATGACAGCTTCCCACTGTTGGAGTACCACCACTAGGGGACTGCCAAAACTGCAGTATTTTTGCAATTGGGCAGGTGGTAGACTGCCGCAGTGACGGCGTCCACGAACTTAGATCCAGCATTTCAGTCCACCGCATTGCTGGCGAGGAGCAATCTGTCATGGCGGTCTGCCGCTCAACCTCCATTCATCGTAACAGGGCGGGCGGGAGAGCGCCGCCGTGGCTGCCTTCTTGGGACCGACGTCACGGCGGTTGTACCACCAAACTAGTAATCAGGCCTTAAGTCTTTTTAAATGTACTATTGGAATGAGGGTCCTCACAGGGCCCTAACAATCCAATTAGAAAAATCAGAAAAAATTTGAAAAAATAATTATTTGATGCTAAAGTGAGTTAAGTGGATTTCTCATGCAAAGTCACTTATGACGAACTGGTACTGCGAAACACAGGCCCAGGATTCCCACTGCTGCAACACCAATGTAGGAAAGTGGAATATTATGTGGTACGGCTGAGTAGCCTTACCATGAAATATTATCACAATACCCAAAAGATTGTGCTTAAATATACACTTAGAAATCCTTAGCTCAGTCCTGGGGAGAGGAGTTGGCCTAACGGCTAGGGCGGTCGACCTCGAATCTTGGGAACCGGGTTCGAGTCTCGGCAATGACACTGAACATCCTGTGATTCTGGGCAAATCACTGAATCTCCCGGTGCCCAAAAAAAAAAAAAAATGAATGTGTCCTTATGTAACGCAACTGATGCTATGTAAAGTGCACTGATACCCGATACCTTCGGGTCAAGTTTGCGCTATAAAAAACTCCGTAAAAAAAAAAAAGTTCTGGCACAGTGGCAAAGAGAAGTCAGGCTTTACTGGAGAAACATGTGTTAAACATTTCAGGGTACCATCATGGGCAATAAGTAATTCACAACACTCAAGAGAAATCCAGCACCAATTTATGAAAATAGAGAGTACTTTTTTCATAATTTAGACACCAAAATGAACTAAATAGCATACATATAGCAGGAGTTAGAGATTTTCGAAGCAATATTAAATCAGTGCAGAAAAATAAATGAAAAATATAACATTGCAGTTAATGGTAAAAACTGCTACTATATGTCACTTGCAGGTTGAGTTATGTGGAAGCCTTACAGGGTTAAGGTCATGCGGGCCCAAGGACCAGGCCAAGCAGTCAGAGTTGTTCTGGCTGTCCTTGGTGCTGAACGGGAGACGCAGTAGTGCTGATTTTACTACTTACACAGTGCTGCAGCAAACAGAATGCAAAAACACAACAGATACACAGCTGCTGACATCAGATGATGATTTCACGGTGTTCCCTGTAGATGCAGCGTCGAGTGTGAGGGTCGGTTACCAGATTAGTGACCATCAAGCCTTGGCAGCGGTAAGCACAGCAAAAAGGTATTGGAACTTTAAAGGGTTTGGGAGAGTGAGGTAGCGGCCTGAAACTTTGGGACAGGTGGGACAACAACTCCCACAATGCACTGGGCCACCTGGATTTGGATGATCCCATGGAGGGCCTGATGGCTAGCGATTCTTTAGATCAGGTGAATGTTTTCACCTGCAGTTTGCAGGGGACTAGTGCCACTAGTCCAAGGGAGACTGGTGGTGCCTCTGGCTTCTACAGGGGTCTCTCTATTGGGGAGTGCCGAGTTTTATCCAAAGACGAGGGTCGTTCACTCAGTTCCAAGTCTGTTGCCTCAAGGACAAAGTGTCTCTCTTTTGCTTTTGTGCTGTGGTCAAAGTTCTGTTGTCGGCGACATGGGTCTCCTCTTGGTCCTTCCTTAATACAAGTTGTTCAGATCTGAGGTTCTGGTGTCAGGGGGGGTCCTTTAAATCCTAGATTTAGGGGAGTAAGGGGTGTGGGAGCTAGTAGCCAATAGGCACTTAGTCCCTGCAGCTAAACCGCCCCTGAGGATACCACAACCAGGTGTGTAGGTCACCTTTTCTACCCAGAACCCATTTTTTCACTCCTAAAGTTGACAGCATTCTATTTCAGGTGTACAGATCAAGCTGCTCACCCTGGAGGTGTGGCCAGCCTTCCTGGAGGTGTATAGCTACTGCATACTTAATTTCCTGCCTTGCCCAGGCATGAGCACACCTGGGGCAATGGGAGGGCTGTATCCTCCTCAAGGGAACAGTACAGATGCATATCAGAGGTGGTGCAGCCTTTGAAACGCACCGCTCTGAAGTGTCACTTCACTACCCTGCTGGGGAGGAGGGAGGTGTGACCTCCTTCCTGCCCAGCCTTTGTTCCTGACTCCTGAGAGTGATCACACTGCCTGGCAGGAGGTCAGCATCCTGTCTTGGTGGCAGCAGGTGTGGGAACTTGCAGGCTGGTTAGCCAGTGCATAGTGAAACTGGAGCAACCAGGTAGGCAACCTCTCAGGTGCCACCTGGGTGCATTCCACGTCACCCAGGGCATGACAATCGTGTCAGGGGTGAAGAGGCACGTTGTTTGATACCAAACATCACATATTTTAGTGGTACCATAATGGAGCTGCCAATTTTGAGGACAGAACACAACCAATTCAAATGTAGTGTGAGCCACCTCTCCCCCTTCCTGCCCAGGAAGCCTATCAGTATGCACATGAATGCAATGAATCCCCTGTCACACCCTGCCCTTCCTATGTTGTGACTGTCTAGAGGGAATGCACAAAGTGTAGCTGTCACCCAGCCCAGATGTATATTGGCGACAGGCTGCAGGCACACAGAGCAAAGTAAGAGCAGAGAAATGTCCACTTTCTAAAAGTGGTATTTCTCAAATGGTAATGTCAAATCCAGCTTTACCATTAAATAGGATTTATCACCACCATTCCAAAGATATTAAGCATGAAGTAACTACTCCTTTCCAATCAGGAATTACAGCTTAAAAGGTATTTTAAGGAATCCCCAATGCTCGCATATGGAAGGAGTAGGCCTCACAGCAGTGAAAAACAAATTTAGCTGTTTGTCGCAGCCAGGACATGTAAAACTTAAACGTGCATGTCTTGACTTTTAGTTACACAGCACCCTGCCCTTAGGGTCACTTAGGGCCTACTTTAGGGGTAACGTATGTGTAATAAAAGGGGAGTTTAAGACTTGGCAAGTGGTTTTAAATGCCAGGTCAAAGTGGCGTTAAACTGCACACACAGGCCCTTAAATGGCAGGCATGAGACTGATTTGAAAGGCTACTCGTGTAGGTGGCACAAGCAGTGCTGCAGGCCCACTAGTAGCATTTAGAGTACAGACCCTGGGTACATGATATATCACTTTACAAGGGGTCGTACGGGTAAAATAAATATGCCTATCAGGTATACGCCAATATCAACATATTTATGGGAGAAGTACATGCACTTTAGCACTGGTTGGCAGTGGTAGAGTGCTCAGAGTCCTAAGGCCAACAAAAATATACAGCAAAAAGTAGAGGGAAGCAGGCAAAAAGTTGGGGGAAAACCACTGTAAGGATGACAGGTCCACCAATCACCTTCTAGTTTCTTCCCAAAACCAAAATCCCTCACTTTACAGCACATATGATCAGCATGTAGTGCTCATCTAGTCACAAATCCTGTCACCTTCATCCACGTATCCCTCCTTTTTTGGTTTTCTTTTACCTTCTTTCTAAGGAAAGTTCTAATCATTGAACAACTTCTAAGTTTCCAACAAACTTTATTCTCTACGCTGGTCATTGTTTATACAACAGGGTATAGCACTCCAGTGCCCAGCTTTGACTGCTGGGCACTGAAGGCAATCGTTTTCATGAATGTACAAAGATATCCATATAAGATCTATTTTATGTACTTTTTGCCACTTTCTCCATCCTTCTTCAGGTTTGGAAACTCGATTAAGAACAAGCCGGCCACTGTCATCATACCCAATGTCAAATAATTCTATTGTTACCTTGACAATTTGCTCAAAACATTGGCACTACATATAAAAACAGCCCTGTAATTGGCAGTAGAGATGTTGGCAATTGTGCCCTTCTTATGAACTGGAAGTTTTTTTCTTCATCCCAGTACAACACACCCTGAAATTAGTTGATTGATACAAATAGGCACAAAAACATGAAAGTTCATTTTCATTGTCATTATTTGGCCTGCCAAGGATAACAACTGTATAATGATTGAACTTTTTTATAGAATTCACTATAGAGAGGGAAAGGGAGCTGATAAAAGTCCAGGACCCTTGCACACAAGAATTGATACCTAGAACACAAGAGGGTGGCTGTTCCTAACAAAGTGGTAATATACAGGTGGATGGTCAGTACTAGGAAGGGGATCTTTCTTATTAGGAAATGATGCCCTCACACACCTATGAAGGTGTCATGCTTCATCATTGGGCGTTTGCTCCTCGTGGGGTCGGCACTGCAATACCTCACAGGCCCCGCGGGAGGACTGTTTGGCAGACATCTTTTTTGTAGAACGCCATGAAGGTGAGTGAAGGCATGTAGAGCAGGTGAGGTAGTGAGTTAAAAATACCACGGAGATACCCAAAGATCAATTTATTCCAGGATCCCCCTGGTAAGGTTAAAAAACAATATCTAAATTGTTCACTCCCAGTAATGAGGAGACACAATTTAGTGATGAGTGCCGGTAGTGTAGGTCAACATGTTTCACACCTCAATGGTCCAGTAGGGATCCAGGGTGTTTCATCAGGACCGAGGGAAAGGTTTTGGAAAAGAAGATCCCTGCCCTAACTAAGGGTCGGAAAAGGTGGTGTCGGTATCGAATTATTACCACGCTGTTCACACGCAATCGTGAGTTTTATACTATTTGTATATACCTAGTAGGGGGTAAACCAGCTGTGGGTGTCCTATGATCCAGCCTGAAAGAGAGAGGGAAAATATAGAATAATTAAGAGATACCCTGAGTTTACCACAAGGAGTCAAACATCAAATTTTATGATGTATTTGTGAGAGAGCATGCCTAGAGCACAATGCATAGCTCTTGACATGCATCGTGTCACTCATTCATCAGTATAAAATGGGTGACAAACATACTGTGGTGATAAAAAGACATACGTACATATATGGCAGACACATATCCATATAAAGTTCACAGGAACAAAGTTATATATACACACGGAGAGTCATCCTTGTCAATGAAGTAGGGATGTGTACTTACCCTACTATTGTAAAAACAGAGCTCCTTAGGTCGGAGCAGGCACCCGCGTCACTGTTGCAGTGTTAAGTCAATGGAGGCGGATACAGAAGATAATCATGGTAAGGCAAGGTAAACAAGAGGTTGAGGTGTAACTGGGTCACTCGGATCCTTCTGTACTTACTTTCTCAAGGTGGTCTGAGGTCTAGTAACCTACCCCTGCGCCTGCTTGCCCGGAAGGACGAGAATCCGAACCGGGAGTCTTAAATGGCTTGTTCTGGGTGCTGGCAGGAATGGTGTATGTACCTATCCACCATGTGACCGACAGCACGCAGACTAGGTCGGATGACCGTCAGCTTGCAACCATGGCCACAAGGGGCAAGGGTGTCGAGGACATGTCAGAAGTCCGCTCCAGTGGCGGCCATCTTGGAGTGTTGGAAAGGACCACTCAAGGTTGTGTACAGCATCTCAAAGTGTATGGTAAATGGGTTTATTAACAAACAATGACATACTGTTAGCCCCATGGTGTAGTACTATGGAATGATGTGCCATAAACCCAGTTGTGTTATTGCCCAGGAAGCTGGGTAGAACATCAGGGTGTGTTATAATAGGGCAGAACTAAGGTAAATAACAGTAGCGGCTATGATAAAAGTGGGCCTGAAACTACTAGTACCCGGCTAAATGTGGCTGTGAATGTATTCAGGTATGGGTGTCATGACAGATATACTCCTGGTAATGCTCTGAACAGAGGGCCTGATTCACAGAACTAACTTACGTCAAAAACGTAAAGTTAGTACTTTTTGGTATTCACAGAATGAACTTACTCATTTCGGTATTCACAGAAGTTAGTAGCCCTAACTTTAGGACTCCTAAATGCCTTCTGTGAATACCGAAAGTCTTAAAGTTAGGATTTTTCTCAGTTTAGGAGTAGTAAAGTTAGGACTTTACTACTCCTAAACTGAGAAAATCCTAACTTTAAGACTTTCGGTATTCACAGAAGGCATTTAGGAGTCCTAAAGTTAGGACTACTAACTTCTGTGAATACCGAAATGAGTAAGTTCATTCTGTGAATACCAAAATGAGTAAGTGTATTCTGTGAATACCAAAAAGTACTAACTTTACGTTTTTGACGTAAGTTAGTTCTGTGAATCAGGCCCAGAGTACACAGGGTAGTCCAAGATGGATTGACGAATTATCTGGTGCACTTTGACCAGGGTATGTCATCGTTCAGTCTGTTCATGAGTGTCCTGAGGTGAAAGACCCAGTGTTGTTCCCTGGAGAATAGAGATTCGGTGTTCCATCTATTATTCACTTCTATTATTGTCCACCTTATAGTGTCTGCTGTGTGTTTTTTTTCAACAAAGTGAGAAGACATCTTTGTACAAGTCTTCCTACAGTGGATGTTGCTCCGGTTTTCGGTAATTCTGATCTTAATCATCCTCGTAGTCATCCTGACATAGCGTAGTCCGCAGGGGCACGTTATAAGGTAGATGCAGTTCTTAGTATTGCTATCAGTATGGTGCCTCTGTTGCCATGCATGGGTTAGTCCCATGTCAATCTCCTTGGTGGCTTTTGTAAACGTGCAGATTGTGCATTACCCAGATGGGTAATGTCCCGTAACCTGTGATAGACCCCAAAGGGCAGTCTGAGGGTCCTTGGGAGGGAAAGGGCGTGTATGGACATGCAAGTCTCGCAGATTGCTAGTACCTGTATATGCAAAGAGAGGATCAACGATGTCCAAGGTGCCAGTTTTTAGGATAGACCAATGTTCCTTTGTGATTTTCTGGATCTTGTTGGATGAGGGGGTGAAGGTAGTAATGCAGGTTAGCGTGTCAGTGGGTTGTTTGACCTTGGTCTCCAAAAGGGAATCCCAATGACTGTTTCTCGCTCTTTTATAGGCTTGGTTGACAATCCTCTGTGGGCAGCGCATATAGATTAAGTTTGAACTGAGTGTAGAGGCCTGGGTGTTGTATTTCCTCAGGGTATTGCAGTTACGACTTACACAGAAAAAATGTCTTGGAGGGCTTCTGGATGGTGGCTGTCATAGAGTAACAAACTATTTCTGTCTGTTGGTTTTCTGTAGTTGGTAGTATCTTGCCTCCTACCCTTGAGATTAGGAGATCCAGAAAAGGTACTGAGTGTTCTGATACTGTACTTTGGAATTTCAAAAAGGGGTTAAGTGCATTAATCCACTCGCAAAAAGCTGCACAGATATAGGTGTCCCCATGCCACAGAATGAGTATGTTCTCAATATATCTCCACCAGGTGAGGATATTAGTCTTGTATGGGTTGTCATCTGTGAGGATGAATTGACCTTCAAATGCTGCCATGTATAGGCAGGCTAAACTTGTGGCACAAGTACTGCCCATGGAAGTGCCTTGTATTTGATGGTATAGTGTTCCTTGAATTTAAAGAAATTTTCCTTCAAGGCTAGGGAGGCACAATCCAAAATAAAGCTGCTGGGGTGGGAGATGCCCACGGGATTTCTCCCATTAGGATAGTCTCCAAAACATCTAGGGTGGCATCTTGTGATATATTAGTATACAAGGCTTCTACGTCAAGCGTGATGAGGAGATTGATGCCAGCCGGCTCTGTCAAGTTCTGCATTAGATTCAATACTTCTGTGGTGTCCTTCAAATATGTGGGTGTCTTCATCACAATGGGTCTAAGGAAATTATCACAGAATTTGCTCTGTGGTTCATGTAGTGAGTCAATACCAGAAACAATCAGTCTCCCTGGTGTTGTATTGGTTCCCTTGTAGATCTTCGGTAAATTATCGAAATACGGGATCCTAGGTTTCAAATTGACCAAAAAATCAGCCTCATCTTTGGAGATCCATCCTTCTAATTCTGCTGTAGTAACCAGTAGTTTTATCATGGTTGCAAGTCTTGGAGTGGGATCTGTGTCTATGAGGCAGTAGTACTGGTTGCTGTTCAGTTGTCGTAGGCATTCTCCATCGTAGGCTGAGATGTCCTGTAGAACAATAGCTCCTCCCTTGTCAGCAGGTTTTACTATAGTGGATGGATCCTCAGTGACGTCTCGTATGGTTTCTCTCCTGATTGGATAGATTGATGTAAGGAATATGTGGGATCATCCTATCCACCTCATGGAGAACTGCTTTCTCAATGGTTATGACCTCGCTGGGCATTGCTGCTGAGATCGGGGTAAACCTGAAGCAGTTACGTACCCCTGAGTCTTCTGATACTGGAGGGTATTTATCTTGAAAAAATGCCTGCAATCTGATTTTGCGAAAAAACTGTTGAAGTTTCAAAATTCAATCGGGAAAAATCTTCCTTTGGGGTGGGGACGAAGCCAAGACCTTTCTCAAGAACCATCGTTTCATCACAGCTTAAGGTACAGGAGGACAAGTTGACTACTAGTGTTTTGATGCCATCGTGTGGCTCCTCAATAGCATCTGGGGTTCTTGTTCCTGCCACTGAACCCTTTTGTTGTGACCTCTTCATCTGACTCTGAACGTTTTCTAATCCTAACAAATGGACTTAAAATAAATAAATGAGTTTCAATATGTGCTATGTACCAATGTTGGTCTCATGCACATATGTGGATTTTTTGCTAAATCTAAGTGATTTATTTTTCCCCACAATTATATAATGGATTGTATTTCATTAAACTAAGCACACTGTTAGTATTCTGGTGTATGTACATTTTGCATACTACATTAGGATATATTCAGTGTAAATGCAAATTTCATTATAAAAAGTATGATCTTGAGAGAGGCTCATGAGAGGAAACCAGGAAGCACTTACCCCTTCGAACAGCATGCGAGGTATTGCCTACCTGGCTCTCATGAGCACTTGTTGACTCTCGCTAGAGAATCGCAAGAGCCACAGGTTATGGTGGGCTTCTCTGGCTCTCGCAAGAGTCTTGCGAGTGATTTTAAGAACAGAAAAAGGGTAACAGTACAAAACAAAATGCATGATAAAAGTACAGGATAGTTCTCAAAAGATCTGTTTTAGTTAGCAGTTTAGAGGCTCTTGTGAGAGTAATAATACCTTAAAAATAAACTGCTGGTATCATGTATCCATATGACATTTACAAGAACAAGCAAATACACATTCACTACTGAAATATTGAATATTTATCTTTTTAATACTCACACATATTTTGCAAACATTTACAAACTATAAACCATACTCTATTATATAACAACAAAAAAACATTATTTCTACAAAATAATGTCTATCTCTTGCATGCAATTCAACAAAGTGTTTAGCCACAGAGTATGTTGCATCAAGGTTCCTTATCGCCCTTAGGTGCTGTAATATCCTCTTGTGTAGTGGTAGGGTTGTGCTCCCTACATATTTTTTTGACAAGGGCAGGTCATCATGTAGACTACAAAACTGGTTTTACACGTGATCCTTTCTTTAATGGCTATGTTCTGCCTGAATGATGTGTCATACATACTTTGTTAAATTTCCCCCTTGTTTGCATGCTTTGCAGTGCTTTCACTTAACAAGTCCATCTTTCAGTTTTAGCCATGTGTCTTTCCCTTTTGCTCCTCTCATATCACTCTTTACTAGCTGAGATGCTGTATGTTGTAGGCGGTGATGACCCTGAATTCTACCTCTCCCTCTGGGCCATCTTTCTCCATTTTCTTTCTCTTGCTGAACCAAGCTTCTTCCCTTTTGCAATTCCTCGCTCTAACTGAAGCTCCCTTCAGAATCTCTCTGGTGTAACTTCTCTGTCTAAAATGTGATAACATTTCCACCATTTTCTTCTCATATTCTATTTCTGTGCTGCATACTGCCCTGGCTCTATAGAGTTCTCCAAAAGGTATATTTCTTATAAGGGATCCTAGATGGAAAGTCTGGGTGTGCATGGTGCTGTTGCCCGCAGTGGGGTTTCTATAGAGTGTGGCAGTAACTTTGTATTCACAAATTTTCACACATACATCGAAGAATTCCATTTCACTCTCGCTAATCCTGTGCATGAATTTTAAATTGAGATCATTTGTATTGACCACCTCTATAAACTCCTCTGCAAATGCTCGGCTTCCCTTCCAAATTATGAAAAGGTTGTCTATAAAACGTACCCATGGGGTAATGTTCCCGAACAGCTTTTTAAGCTCTGGGCCTCCATCCACCTGCTCCTCCCACAAGCCCATATGTTAATTAACATAGCTGGGGGTGAAGCAGGTGATCATTGCTGCCCCCCTGAGTGCCACAAAGATCTTATTGTTGAACATGAATATGTTTCTGGTTAAGCAATTTATTATGTGACTGTAATGCCTGGTTTAGTCAATCGCATAAAATGAATTCTGGCACGGAAGCACAATGTTTATAATGAATATGAATTTTTATGCCTATGCCTATGCTAAGATGGTGTGACCTGTGCATGATAATTCCTGTCCTTCTTTCATGTTTACGTACAATGAATGGATTGGTCAGATGCTATTTAAATGTAAAGAAAAAAATTGCATTATTATTGTGAACAAGGCTTTTGCCAAAATGCGTTGATAGTGCCTCAGCAATAAACGGAGTTTGTTGAAACCTACTGCTGGAGTGCCGATCTCTTATTTATTGTCAAGAGGAGTGTTTTGGATATTGGTTATGCATAGGCGGGTGCATCCTATGGGCACCACCGACTCTTGGATGCATGCCAGCTACTGCAATCAGTGGCTAAGAAGGATATATATATATGCCCGAGAAAGGTGGCAGCAGTGGAAATCCAAAATCAATGAGAGGACGGGGACAATGGAGAAAGAAATAGAACCATGCCCCACCATGCCCAATAATATTGATTTGGAAGGAACAACGAATATAAACAACACCATCATCAACTTAACAGATATCAGCCTCAATGCAGCAGAACAACAAATCCTATCATTGGGATTGTCATATTGCCCCAAAACAGATTTCAACTACACCAACACTCGTGCAGACATCTACAAATTTGTCAGAAAATTAAAACTACAAAAATTTCACAAACTGAAGACTAGATCAGAGGGGTCTCCAAATGTAATAGAAGTGCAGAATCAGGAGAGCATTGAGACTGAAGAATGCAACCTAACAGTCTCTGACCTAAGCGCACTTAAAGATCTATACAACTTGGGCAATGAAGGTAATATGAGTAATATCGTGAGCACAGATCAAGGGGAAGTTATGGAACTTACAACGCAGGACCTACTATCCCCACGATTTGAAACATGTGCCAAACCGACAACTAACTTTAAGGAAAAGTCCACGTTTACACCCATTATGCCCCGGGACTCCCTAGATCTTTTCAATGAGCATGTAGTGGCGGAAATCAAGCAGTTACATGTGGAAACTAATAAAACCCAACACAGAATCAAGAACCAAGAACGCAAATATCTACAACTGATGGAAAAAATCAACAACAACAAACAGGTTGTGGTGAGAAATGCGGACAAAGGGGGAAATGTGGTGCTATGGTCCCTCAAAGACTACAAGGAGGAAGCAGCAAAACAACTCAGTGATGTGGACTGTTACCGGAAAAGCTCAATGCAGAAGTTTAAACAAGCTCAAGACAGCTTTTTCGGCAAATTATTGGCATGGAAAAGTATGGGTCTGCTGAACCTCCAGGAGTATAAATACCTTAAAAAAGAAAATCCTACTATCCCCCTTTTATATTTTGTCCCTAAGGTGCACAAATCAATCGATAAGCCCCCAGGCAGACCTATAATCTCGGCCTGTGATGGCCCACTGGAAAATATGTTCATCTATATTGACTCGTTTTTACAAGAGCATGTGAAAAAACTTGATTCATATGTACAAGATACCAGTGACTTCATCAGGAAAATTGAAAAAATCAAATGGCAGGAAGGCTATTGTCTTATAGCCCTGGATGTAGCAGCATTATACACCTGCATAAGAAACAATGATGGAATAAAAGCAGTGGAGTATTTTCTGGCCAACAGACCTATGAGATACGCTAAACACAACCAAATGCTAATTGACTTAATGACATTTTATTTAGAGAATAACCTGTTTTTGTACAAAAACCAAATATACCAGCAAATTCAGGGAGTAGCAATGGGGGCCAGCTTCTCCCCTAGTTATGCCTGTCTCTTTATGGGATGGTGGGAGGAGCTGGTCCTCATGAAACAATACGCTCGCATTTTCTCTGACAAGGTAATAGTCTGGTTAAGATTTATAGACAATCTTTTTATTGTCTGGGATGGCTCGAAACAAAGTGCACAAGAATTTATTGCAGATATAAACAACAACAATCTGAATCTTAAGTTCACATATTCCATCAGTTGTGAATATATAACATTCTTAGATACGAGGATATACATTTCCAACAACAATCTGGCAACCTCACTGTATAGAAAACCTACAGCAGGCAATTCTATTTTGCATGCAACAAGTGCCCACCCTCCACACCTTATACATAGCATCCCCTACGGGGAGATGCTAAGAATAAGGAGAATATGCAGTGAGGATCTAGACACTCAAGTCAAACAACGAGAATGTAAACATAGGTTCCTCCAGAAAGGGTACAATACACACACTATTGAAGCTGCAATATCTAAATCTAGATGTAGGGCCAGAGATGACTTGCTTCAATACACATTAAAACCCCAGTTTACAACAGGCATAACACCTGATGCGCCAACTCGGCTGATTTTAGGATATTCTAGACAGGAAGGACAGATAAGGGCTATCATACGATGTAATTGGCATACAGTACTAGGAGACCCAATTATAGGTGGCTTAATGCCTAAAAAACCTGCAATCACCTTTAGAAAAACAGCAACCATGGGTAATGCTCTGGTGAAGAATAACCCGGAGGATGTTGAATCCAGTACATGGCTAACGTCCAGAACGGGTTTCTTTAAATGTTCCTCCTGCAAGGCATGCCAATACGGTATAAACACCATGACGTATCAAACACCTTTTAGCCAAAAAATGTACCCCATCAAAAAATATCTGTCCTGCAAAACTGAGTTTGCTGTGTATGCATTAGTATGTAGCTGCAATCTGCTTTACATAGGCAGTACTAAACTGGCAGCACACAGAAGAATCCTTCAACATACACGAGCAATTGTCAACTATGATCCAAGCTATCCCGTGGCAAGGCACTTTAAGGACAAACATGAAAGTAGTCTAAAACATTTTAAGTATTATGTTTTGGACTCAGTGCCGGTTGCCAAAAGAGGTGGAAACAGGGAGGCCAAACTCAGGCGCTTGGAAACTAGATATATCATAGAACTTGATACAAAGCACCCAAGGGGTTTAAACACCAGTGAAGACATGTATACTTACCTGTGATTCTGTATTTTGGCCACGAACTTTGAGGTTATTTTTCATGTAACAGTCTCTGTCAGATTTTAGGAATTAGGTACATTTCCGTAATCTAAACATATTGTGTAATTAGATTCCTCATATACCGGATTAGCTGCAACGGAATCCATTGTAATTTTAACCACCTTACAAGGATTACCATGTAATATAGAAATCTTGTTTTAGTAACTATTACACTCTTTTAGCCAACACTGTTTTAGAACCTTTTTAGGAGTTTTTAAGCTAACTTATTGGGGTTCTAGGTTGAAATGACTTTATGTGAATTTTATGAATTTTATAAACTCGTTTGTGGGAATCAACCATCCAGTACCTCTAGTATTAGCTCATCAACTCCTAGTCTAACTCAATTTATTTAAATTCTAGGTGTCTATTCCGTCTCCGTTTTTTGTCCATAGGCCCTGTAGAGATGAAAACGACATTAGTCTTTCCTCTGTGGCTGCTCGCTATTGTTTGCACATAGGTTGTTTTTGCACTAATATTGCACTATTTTGCACAAATAGGGAACTAGGCAGGACTTGCACTTAAGTATTAATTTTTGGGGGGGTTTACATCATGCACTAAGTCACTTTTTTTAATATCAAATAGCAGTATATCTAGGCACAATTTTAAACTACGACATGATTATTCGGAAAATTAGGAAATATATTGTTTAGTATTTATACTTTTATTTTCCTTCTATTGAGAATATTGGTGTTAGACACAATGTGTTTTATTATGATATGTTTTTACCCTGGATGAATTTTATAGATATTGTATACTATTAATGCATTTATGCAATGACTTGCTTTCCAGTGTAGTATGTTTACTATGTCTACAGCTGCTATCACATGACACATGCACTTTAAAAGAAGTAATCCCACCCTAGGCGCTGACATGTGATCAAGGCCGTCTTACCGGCCGAAACGCGTCATGGTGACATGGTGATTGCTGATTAAATAACTGCAACAAATTCTTGGGTCTACTCTTGCCTTATTTCGTGTGGATGAAGTGGTGGGCAAGCCTGCAACCATATATATATATATATATATATATATATATATATATATATATATATATATATATTCATTGAAAAAACCATAGGTTTCAGGGACGTTATAGTTAGAAATTAGCATTTAAAAAACCTTTGTTATTCAGTGAAAAAACCACAGGTTTCAGGGACGTTATAATGAGTTGGACATTTCACTCGTACAAAACCAGAGAAATTCGGCCGTTATAGTTAGTTGAGGTAACTATAACTCGCGCGCACGCAATGCACTGCTGATGACATCACATATGACATCACTCATGACATGGTCAGTGACATCACTGATGACATCACTGATGACATCTCAAATTACATCACTGATGACATCATCCAGTGACCAAGTGTTTTTCTAATTTTTTTAAAATATGTTTTATATATATATATGCCAAGGTGTATTGAAGAATGCGTGGGTGTATGAGTGTCTGAATGGATGATTTAGTAGGTGCGTGACTGACTGTATAAGTGAGTGAATAAATGTGTCTTACTGAATGCATGAGTTAGTGACTAAACTGTGTGAATGTCTGTATCAGTCTGTCAGTTGGTGTGCAAGCGGCTGCATGGGTTGGTGAGTAGCTACATGAGTGTCTATATGGGTTATTGATTGGTTGTCTGAGTATCTGTATGGGTGCCTGAGTATCTGTGTGGGTGGGTGGGGGTGGGTGACTTTGTGCATAGATGTGTGAGTGGGTGACTCACTGGGTGTATGGGTTCAAGAGTGAGACTGTGAAGATCTGTATGGGTGGGTGAGTATGTGTATGGGTGTGTTCGTGAGTGTTTAGATGTCTCAGTGGTACATGTGTGAGTAACTACGTATGTGAAAGGCAGTATATGTGAGTGTTGGAGTATATAAATTACTAAATGTGAGAGTGAGTGATTGTGAGAGTAGCTGTATGGTTGAGTGTGAGCTTGTGTCAGTGATTGTATAAGAGAGTAAGTATGTTTTAGTATCTGTATGAATAAGTGAGGTGGTGTGTGTATAATTGTGTAGGTGAGTAAATGGGAGCGTGATTGATTCTTTGCTTGAATGACTATGTGTGTGAGTAACTCTATGGGTGAGTGGCGGTGTGTGAGTGTCTGTATAGGTGTATGATTGTATATGATCATGCCGTATTGATGAGTGACTGCATGTATGAGTGACTGTATGGGTGAATGAGTAGATGTGTGTGTAGACCTAGGAATCAGTAAGTGGGTATGTAGTAACTGGTATTGGTGTGTCTTTGGTTTCGAAAATGGTAGTCTGTATTTTAGAGTGGGTGTATCAAAGGTTATATTAGGGTGTGAGGAGGTGCATCAGATTATCACGTGGATGATGTCATCAGTGATGTCATCAGTGATGTAATTTGAGATGTCATCAGTGATGTCATCAGTGATGTCACTGACCATGTCATGAGTGATGTAATATGTGACGTCATCAGCAGTGCATTGCGGGCGCGAGTTATAGTTAAATCAACTAACTATAACGGCCGAATTTCTCTGGTTTTGTACGAGTGAAATGTCCAACTAACTATAACGTCCCTGAAACCTGTCGTTTTTTCAGTGAATTTTAAAGGTTTTTTAGATGTTAATTTCTAAGTATAATGTCCCTAAAATACTTTTTCTTAGTTTTTTAATTGTTATAAAAATAATGCAATATTTTATCTTTTCTAAGATATAAATATACTTTTTTTTTTTTTTTAAAGTGGATTCGCGCACTGATCGTGTACCTGTCTCGGTGGGTGCGCGAATCCAAGAATTTTACCGCCATATTGGTTAAGTCGTGTAAGATTTGCGTTCGGTATGCAATGGATGTGCGAATTTTGAACCCGCGTAACATCACGTACGTATTCCAGGGGTTGCGCCTGGTGCGCGAATCCTTTGCAAATCTTTAAGTTTTAAAAGTATATGTATATAAGTTTAATATGTATATTATAGCAAGAGATTATTTAATCTAATTATAAAAATCATATATTTGTAACTGGAATAAAGATAAATTATTGTTAAATATATTGCAACGGGTGAGCGCTGGTTGCACGCTCGGTGCGCGAATTCATGTGACTTCAAAAGAAAGAATTTCATTGGTTAAGACGCTTTTTAATCTAGAAGTTACAACACCCCTCCCAAATTTCTCATTCCTTCAACAACATTGCCAGGAGACACAACTTTTGTGTTAGGTGCTCTTCTTGTATTTTTTGGGTGTTTTTTTAAAAAAAACAAGAAAAATGGCATATTCAAATCCACCAGATGACATCCTTGGTGAAGAAGATGAGTTGGAGGAACCAACAAATAGAAGAAAGGAGAGCATCGTTTGGGCCTTCTTTACTTTTCCAGATGGAGAAAAGAAGGTCAACACAAGAAAGGTGACCTGCAGCATTTGCAAGCACATATTATCTCGGGGCTCCGAGAACAAATACTCATGCGGTACTTCGTCTATGTTGAAGCACCTGCAAACCATTCATCCTCGTCAGCTAGCACGGGAGCAACAACGACGAGAGCTGGAACAACAAGCCCAGCAAGGTGATCAAGATGCAGGACCTAGTACATCAGCTGGTACCACAACTTCTAGCAGAGGACCTGATATTAGGCCAGAGTGTGCTGGTCTTGAACAAAAATGTATAAAGTGTAAAAAAGTTCTTTGTTATGGTGAACAGTCTATCGACGCAATTGTTTTCGCTGCAAAAAGCAATCATTGTTAAATTTTTTTTTGCAATGATTTTTTAATTGCAAAAAGTCACAGAAAAGTTTTTCAGTTTTATTTTGCTGTTTGTTCGTTTTTTTTAAAAAAACGCACCAAAAAAGTACAAAAAAGAGTTTTACAAAACACAAAAAAATTCTAAAACAAGAAAAGAAGCAAAACAATGGTTCTTAGAATGGCTCATTTAGTTAAAAAAAGACAAATTTGTATGTGTTGTATGAAGAAGTGCATGGATAATACCTGGGTGATTACATGGGTGCATGGGTAGTGCCTGGATGATTGGAGGAGTGCAAGGATAGTGCCTGAGTGATTGGAAGAGTGCATGGGTAGTGCCTGGGTGATTGCATGAATGCAAGGGTAATGTCTGTGTGAATAGAGGAGTCTATGGGTAGTGCCTGAGTGATTAGACGATTGTACACACAGTGTCTGGGTGATTTTATAAGTGCATGGGTAGTGGCTGGGTGAATGCGTGACTGCAGGGGTAGTGCCTGAGTGATTGAATGAGTACATGGCTAATGCCTGTGTGAGTGCATAAGTCCAGGGGTAATGTCTGAGTGATTGAAGGACCTCATGGGTAATATCTGAGTGCATGGAAGAGTTCATGGGTAGTGCCTGAATGCATGTAGAACTGCATGGGTAGTTCCTGGGTGATTGGAGGAGTGCATGAGTAGTAGCAGTGTGATTGCATGAGTGCAGCAGTAGTGTGTGGATGATTAGAATATTGCATGGGTAGTGCTTGGGTGATTGCATGAGTGCCACAGAAGTGCTTTAGTGCCTGTATGACTGCATGAGCACTGCATGACTGATTGAAGGAGTGCATGGGTAATGCCTAGGTGATTGTATGAATGCAGGGGTAATATTTGGGTGAATGGAGGAGTGCATGGCTACTGCCTGAGTGATTAGATGAGTGTATAGGTAGTGCCTTGGTGATTTTATAAGTGCATAGGTAGTGGTGGGTGATTGGAGGAGTGCATGGATAGTACCAGGATGACTGGAGGAGTGCAAGGGTAGTGCCTAGGTTATTCTATGAGTGCATAAGTTGTGCCTGGGTTATTGCGTGACTGTAAGGGTAGTGCCTGAGTGATTGAAGGAGTGCATGGGTAATGCCTCTGTGATTGTATGAGTGCAGGTGTAATGTCTGGGTGATTGAAGGAGTGCATAGGTAATGCATGGGTGTATGGAAGAGTGCATTGGTAGTACATGGGTGCATGTATCACTGCCTGGGTAGTTTTTGGGTGATTGCATGAGTGCAGGAGTAGTGTGTGGATGATTGGAAGACTGCATGGGTAGTGCTTGGATGATTGCATAAGTGGTACAGAAGTGCCTGAGCACATGTATGACTGCATGGGTACTGCCTGAGTGATTAAAGTAGTGTATGGCTAATGCCTAGGTGATTGTATGAATGCAGGGGTAATGTTTGGGTGAATGGAGGAGTGCATGGCTAGTGCCTGAGTGATTAGATGAGTGTATAGGTAGTGCCTTTGTAATTTTATAAGTGTATGGGTAGTGGCTGGGTGATTGAAGGATTACATGGATAGTGCCAGGATGACTGGAGGAGTGCAAGGGTAGTGCCTGGGTTATTGCATGAGTGCATAGGTAGTGCCTGAGTGATTGTATGACTACATGGGCACTGCCTGAGTTATTGAAGGAGTACATGGATAATGCATAAGTGATTGCATGAATGCAATGGTAATGTCTAGGTGAATGGAGGAGTGCATGGGTAGTGCCTGAGTGATTAGACAAGTGTTTAGGTAGTTCCTTGGTGATTTTATAAGTGAATGGGTAGTGTCTGGGTGATTGCAGAAGTGCATGGATAGTGCCAGGATGACTGGAGGAGTGCAAGGGTAGTGCCTAGGTTATTCCATGAGTGTATAAGTAGTGCCTGGGTGATTGCATCACTGCAGAGTTCGTGCCTGAGTAATTGAAGAAGTGCATGGCTAATGCCTGTGTGATTGTATGAGTGCAGGGATAATATCTGGGAGATTGAAGGAGTGCATGGGTAATGCCTGAGTGCATGGAAGAGTACATTGGGTAGTGCCTGTCTGCATGTAGGACTGCATGGGTAGTTCCTGGGTGATTGGAGGAGTGCATAAGTAGTAGCATAGTGATTGCATGAGTGCAGCAGTAGTGCCTGCAGGATTGGAATACTTCATGGGTAGTTCCTGGGTGATTGGAGGAGTGTATGAGTAGAAGCAGGGTGATTGATGAGTGCAGCAGTAGTGCCTGGATGATTGGAATACTGCATGGATAGTGCTTGGGTGATTGCATGAGTGCCACAGAAGTGCCTGAGTGCATGTATGACTGCATGGGCACTGCGTGAGTTATTGAAGGAGTGCATGGGCAATGCCTGGGTGATTGCATGAATGCAGGGGTAATATCTGGGTGAGTGGAGGAGTGCATGGCTAGTGCCTGAGTGATTAGATGGGTGTATATGTAGTGCCTTGGTGATTTTATAAGTGCATAGGTAGTGGCTGGGTGATTGGAGGAGTGGATGGATAGTGCCAGGATGACTGCAGGAGGGCAAGGGTAGTGCCTGGGTTATTGCATAAGTGTATAAGTAGTGCCTTGGTGACTGCATGACTGCAGGGGTACTGCCTGAGTGATTGAAGGAGTGCATGGCTAATGCCTGTGTGATTGTATGAGTGCAGGGGTAATGTCTGGGTGATTGAAGGAGTGCATGGGTAATGCCTGGGTGCATGGAAGAGTGCATGGGTAGTGCCTGCCTGCATGTAGGACTGCCTGGGTAGTTCCTGCGTGATTCAAGCAGTGCATAAGTAGTAGGAGGGTGATTGCATGAGTGCAGGAGTAGTACGTGGATGATTGGAAGGCTGCATGGATAGTGCTTGGGTGATTGCATGAGTGCATAGGTAGTGTCTGCATGTTTTTGTAAGTGTATGAATACTGCCTAGGTAATTATATGAATAAAGCAGTAGTGCCTGGATTATTAGTAGACTGCAAGGGTAGTGACTGGCTGATTAAAAGACTACATGGATAGTACATGGCTGATTTCAGGAGTGCATCAGTAGTGCCTGGGTGATTGGAAGAGTACATATGTAGTGTCTGGGTGATATTATAAGTATATGAATTCAGGCTAGGTGAATCAACAAATGCTTGGATAGTGCTTGGGTGATGGCAAGAGTGTGAGAATAGGGCCTAGTTATATACATCAGTGCATGGGTAGTATTTGAAAAAATGGATGAGTGCAATAAAAGTGACTGTAAACATAACTTCATATTATTATGCTTATTACATTATTTCCTCTTACCTTCTATTTTAAAGTACAAACCAAACTCAGTGAAACTATTTTACAGTTGTTTTGTTGTAAACTGATTTTAAAATCTATCCAAGGTTTACTATTATTTTCTGTAATGAAAAAGAAGAAAAACTGTTATTACATATAATATTATGGTTTTAAGAACACAACATAATTTTACAATTAGATAACATATTCTGTTTCCCTTTTTTGCTGTTCTCAGATTCTATTGAATTTCACTATACACAGTGATTTCAATGTAGATCATCATATAACAGCGGACTAAAAAAATACAATCAATGAGATTGTAAAAAAAAAACAAATCTGCGTCGAAAATATTTAGAACAAATTCAACTATATGTTTACCTATCTACAGTTTGTAAATTACATTCTTCAACTACATTAAGTCATTTATTTCTCTAAAGTACATTTTCTAAAATATACACTCTCATTTACATTGCGTATAATATAAGATCAAATATATCAACTAGCTCCTTCAAACACATTTTTGCAAATGCAATAATAAATAGCACATACAATAATCCAAACAGAAATTGTTCACATCTTCCCAATAGGCCGAATAATGTTTCTAATGCCATTTGCATTGAAAATATCCAAAAATAAACTTGTTCATTCGTGTTCACATCTTCCCAATCAGCCGAATTATGTTTTCAAAATTTTGGTATCAAAAATATCAGATAAGAATTTGGTAATTCGTAAGGCAACCTACATTTGAATTGAAAGTGTGCATCATTGCAATATGTCCATCCTTTATTGCACTTTAAATACACAGTATAGTGTCCAGATGTTGTAGTAGGTCCATGATGAAAAATAATAGCCACTGCTTTAAAAGTTCTTCCTGGAATAGATACTTGACTTGCCACAACATTTTTAATTTTGGTTTCCAATTTTCTTCCATCAGCTGTACATCGTTGTAGCATTAAAATGACATATTGTCCAAATCTTTCTATAAATAATGTTGACAACATTTCTGATTTGCAATGAGAACATTTCATAACTTGATTAGCTGTTTTTACTAATTTGTTAAAAGACACTGTTTTGCAATCTGGTATTGTCAAATATATGAATCGTTCAGTGTCTATTTCAGTGGTAGAAAAAAATGAACACTCTTCACATTTATGATCCCATCTGTAACTTAGTCCAAACAAATTTTCAATTTCTATTCCTTCATCTTCCAATACTGCAAGCATAAACATAAGAAATTCTTGTGCATCTTGTTGTACATTAAGTGTAAATTGTGAAGAACCAGTACATATATCCAAAATATCCCGTATGCCAGAAACAGTATGGATTTTAGTTCTATCAGTTTCCAACTTTTCAAAAATATAATGTAATAAAGAGCAGAATCTTTTTTCTCGATTTTCCATATTTTGATGATGAAGATCTTCTAGATAAAACACAATGTTCACAATTACATTAGCATAGCCGTTGATACCTGAACTATTTTCTAACTGGTATCCTACAATATCATCAACAGTGTCCATTGTCATTTTCTTTGGAGCTTCATCATTCTCTTGAATTGTTTTCTTTTTTCCAACCTCACTAGAATGTTTGTCATATTTTCATTTTGGACATACTACACGTTTTTCATATATGGGATATTCACCTAAGTTAGGAGCATACAGTCTTCTTAACCGATTATACTCTCTTACACAATTTGCATCAGCACTAACCTTTTTCTCATCAAAATCAATCAAATACAAACCACATAATGTTCTTACTCGAGACAATGCCACGTATTCCAGGCCTTCTTTAAACACTGTAGTTCCAATATTTACCAAAGCACTGTCTACACTTAAACCTTGAGATTTATGAATGGTTACTGCATATGCTAAAGAAAGAGGAGACTGTTTCCTACGAATATACAAGTCTTTTACAAGCAAAAACGAACAGCACAACTGTTTTACCTCTTCAATCTGATCAAATTTAATCTTCAAAAATTCAATTCCATCTCTCTTCTCATAATTAACAAAATCAACAACTTTTCCCATTGCTCCATTTACTAAACCTCTTTCTACATCCAAATTACGCCGTAAAATTACCCGACAGTTTACACATACATATAAAGTCTTTTCTAAACCTGCAACCTTAGATACAGACTTCTTCAAAGAATCCAATTTTCACTGTAATTTCTCTGAGAGAAGAATAGTAACTCCTTCGTGTTTCATTTTATCAATGGCTTCCATTTTCACTATTGGTTGTTTTTCCAGTTTCAGAAGTTCTTGATTGAATGTAGAACACTCTTGCAGTGTTGGCATTAGGCAAACTATAGACTTCTTTTCTTCAATTTTTTTGAACATTATTTCAGGTGCAATGTTTTCATTTGGAAACAAGTTTGTTAGTAGCCGACTTTGTAAAGCTTCTTTGCCATGTTTTGTCAAAACACCAATTCTAATATCTTGAAGAATGTTTCCATAATGTTCATCATTTGCTTGTCGCATATTCCTAATAAGTTCTTTATATTCAAAATGAGACCAAATGTTAACATTTCCAATACTTTCCAAAGATTTCCTAGTGCCTTCATGGACAAGTGTTTTAAAAACAGGTTGCCCTTTCACATGAGTAAGTTGTAGTAGGTCGCCAAATACAATTACATGTTTTCCTCCAAATAGAACATCATAATATGTTTTTAAAATCTGTTGCATTCTTAAATGTACAAAGGCAAGCATTAAGTTTGAGACCATGCTCACCTAATCAATGATTAGAAGTTTCATTTTCTTCCGTACTCTTGACACTTCATAACAAGCTTCTCCAGATAGCTTGTGATATTTCAATTTATTTTCATGTTCAACTGGTAGCATGAGTAATCGATGTAAAGTAATCCCTTTAATGTTGTGTGCTGCTAATCCAGTTGGAGCTGTTACAACACAAGATAAATGACATCCAGTAGTTTTGTAGATAACTGGTCAAAACTTTAATTAAAAAACTTTTTCCTGTTCCAGCTTCACTGCTAATGTACATTTGAATAGGTTTAAATGATGTACATTGGCATTCTTTTTTTTCATGTAGCAAACCATGCTGAATCTGTAGTGTCACTTGCTGATATATTTCTTTTTGTTCAATATTCAGTTGTTCTTCCAACTTTCTCAAATCAATAATATCCTGTTGTGCTTGTTGCATTGTAGTTTCTACTTCACTCATGGCTATTGCTGCTTCATTTTCAAGAATTGGTTGTCCTAGTGGATCTTGACTTAGTGGAGCAGAACTCTGACTATCTTGAGAACTGTCTCTAGCTATTTCAGCTGCAATAGTAGTTTCTTGTTCAATCTCTTCATTTAACATTTGTAGATAAGTAGGGAAAATTGTGCATTGAATATTATATTTACATGCATTAAAAGAATCTTCATAGCAGTCGAACTCTCCAAGTAATTCCGCTTCACTACGCCAAGGCTTGAAAAGTTGCAGAAGTGCTAAATAGAAAAATTCCCTTTTATCTGAAGTTCCTTTGGAATGTTTTACCAAACATCCTTCACATCGAATTACTGCATATTTTTCTTCATTTATATTTTCTGAAACATTTCTCTTAAAGCTGTAATGTTGCAGTACTTCATACAGACATATGTTTTCAAGATGTGGACTTCTTCTTGGATAGTACGTATCCAACATATTCATTTTAACAATATCTGTACTTTCTGGTTCATCCAATGCTAAGTATTCAATTTCTTGTACAGATTTCAATACTCGATTTCGTGTTGCAGCAAGACCTAGACTTACCCAAATGATTCCTCTAGACTTTGAATATAAACTTGCAGAGGTCAACCGATCCGAACATTCGTACGATCCAATCTCTTGATGGGAAAACATCTTCAAACTAAAGCTGTACAATTTGTTACTAAGAGTCTTCTCTTGTGAAATTTCTTCCCACATTTCTTTGAACTCAGTCTTTTCAGATTTGGTTATAAATGACATAACATAGCGAGCATCAGCAATCGAATTATCTGCAACATACTGGATATCTATATTTGCATTCCACATCGTCAAAATCACTGGATTGTAGTCATTAATATACTTTGATTCTTCAGTTCTTTTTATGTTGTAAGTATTCTTCGGAGATTTTTGAGTTATAGTATGCCTTACTGCCAACATGAAACTGTTGACTCTTCCTTTTGAAATTACTGGACGTGGGAATCCAAAACGACATTTTGTATAACATTTTCCCTTTGACTTGTATTTCCGTCGACAATATTTTCCACATCGATGACTTTGAAACCGTAAAACTTGCTGTCTCAAGTTGTTTTCTCCTCCTTCTTTTGGTATGGCACAGGTAACATATTCTTCAATGAAAGACAAAACACTTTCATCAGTATCAGTTCCAAACTTTGGTGCATTGTTGATCCATAACAGGATGTGAATATGAGGTGCGCCTCTGGCTTGGTACTCCTTTCTCCAAAAGAAATCAATAACTTCTCCAAGAGGTGGATTATTTTTATTGCAAATAAAAGACATCATAGCTTGAAACTTATGATTAAAATATCTGCACACATTTACAGGATCCAAGGAACACAATTCTCCAGCTGTCTTCAATTCAATATTTTTTACATTTGAATTTGCTTCTCGTAGAAATTCAAGTAAATCGTCCCATGCGTATTCAGCACAGCTAAGCGTAACAAACCATGTAGGGGTTCCTAAGTTCCTTAACATACATTTAAGTTCTCCATGACGATGATTCAAATACTCATTAGTACCACGTTGACACGCCATCAAATTAATTAACTGAGATTCTAAATGATTATCTCTTTGTTCAACTTTGTCCAAAAATTCCTATGCAGAAATATGTGTAAGATGAACTCCTGTTTTTAATATGTGGTTCACTGCATATGAAAGTCCAGACAAGTCACTTTCAAACAGAAGATGAAATAAATATGGAACGCACTGTCGAAATCTTGGATCCTCTGAGTACAATCTTGATGTACGGTATTCTGAAGCTGGAATCTGTACTGGTCGTTCATCATATTGTCCACCTTTTCCAGTAGGGAAGAGCTGTAGAAAACAACCAGCTTCTAAACTTTTTTCCCAAACACTCATGGGAGTTCTTTTCGTTTTCTTCATTTGGAATAATTCAATAGTGTTTCCAATCACTTATTTTGAATGTAGAGGATGTATACTGTAATGTTCGTAAATTTCTTCACCCCTGGACTTGTCCACTTTTTCTATTTGGCCAGTTGAAATTTCTCTATCATCTTCTAAAGATATTTCTTCTTCTTCCACATATACATTTTTATAATAAATAATGTTTTGTATAAGATATAATGTAGCTTTTTGAAGTTTGGTGACATCTACTAACTCTTGCCATATTTTCCGACTCTTTGTTGGAACACCATTAACTAGAATAACTACAGGTTCACTTTTCTCTCTCTCTACACCAACAGTTTCAATATTTTTCTTAAAATCTAAAGGTAAATACACAACTCTTCCTTTTAAACCTCTTTGTAAATCTGATGGAGGTAGCTTACCTGTTTTAGGCTCCATACGAACTATAGCCTGAAATGGGTGCACAGATTAAATAAGAATGGACTCATATGTATTTAGATCTACCAGTTCTGAAGGAATACCTACCAACTCTAGCTGGCATTTTGTTCTCTTCTAATTTGTTGTAACAATATTTACAAATACGTTGATCATTACCCAACTCAAAACGACCTTCCACCTATAAATCAGCACCACCAATAAATCAGCACCAAATTGCTCCCACTTATCATTTGTTTTCCTTTTCACTTTTTAAATACACATCAACATTCCTAGTTTGACTTCCATAGTGAGTACGTCGACAACAAATACAAACATAGATTGGTTTTTCACATCAAACTACCTTAAACTACCTTAAACTTTGTCATTTCTTCTGCAAACTTCTCAGTAGTACTATCTTCTCACTTTGTCTACACTACTCTTCAGGACCAAAGAAACGAAACTGTATATCATCACAAACTTTTTTTACAATCCGATACTGAACCATGCAAAAGAGCAGTGTTTATTTCACTTAAAGATAATGCAGGACTTTTTACATAGTACAATCTTCTTACTAACTTCCGCATTTCTGAGTGATGTACTGCTAACATTCTAAAATGATGAAAAGTACTTTGACACACACTTCTAGAAAGACAAGCCAGGGAACGACCCTGCAAGCCAGTATATTTTCTCACTTTTCCATGTGTGCTGCACAAGGCAGCACACATGGAAAAAGCAAAAACGAGGAGAAATAAAGCATTTCTTCTCGTTTCGCCACCTTAAGACCAGGATTTCTGGTCTTAAGTTCGGCGCTGCCACCAATTATCGCCAAACTTGGTAATAGGTGGCAGCGTCGACTTCAATGGGTGTTGCGGTGGAACGCCCAACGCAACACCCACTACACGCCCCCTTTCACGCTAAGTTTAGCGTGAAAGGGGCCCTATTATCAAGGCAGCGTTAAGCCACTTAACGTGGCTTTAAGCCATGTTAAGTGGCTTAACGCTGCTTTGATAATAGGGCGCTGGCCCTATCACCACCACAACGTCACAAAAAGTGACGTTGTGGTGGTGATAGGGACTTGATAATATGCCCCATGCTTTTTAAACAAAATAACATGCACCCTATTTTTGAGTATACAATGTTCATAAACAGCCAATCATTTAACTACTTTTTAAAAAACAGCATCTTGTCCACCATTTTTGCTACCTCTCATTCTACCAACTGACTACCTCAGCTACAGACATATTTTCATTACTTCCAGACATCCCTTCAAGATGCTTACAGTGTGGATTGTTGGACACAGCTATGTTTTCTGGTGCACAAGGTATGCTGAACGCAGAGGTATTGACAGAGACCTAGCTTTGCAAAATGTGGATATTAAATGGATTGCACAGAGAGGATTAAAGTGGCACCAATTGATGCCTTTGGTTAAAACTTTTTTGCATCTCCAAAGCCCTGACCTCATGATTGTGCACTGTGGTGGCAATGACCTAGGCACATTGACTGGGTAGGTCTGGAAATGCTAATGAAAGACACCTTTGTACAATTGATGTTGCTTTTCCCTCAAACTGTCTTTGTATACTCTAATATATGCCAAAGACAGAAATGGAAGTGGTCAACTCAATTCTGTCCACAGTTTGAGAAAGCTAGAAAGAATGTCAATAAAGCTGTTTCTGCATACCTCAGAGATCATAGAATGGGGTCCATCTACAACAACAATCTACATTTTGATATGGATCACATCTACAGAAGTGATGGAGTGCACTTCACAGATCAAGGGAACAGTTTTCCTCAACAACCTTAAGCTCTGCGTCTGCACTTACATGTAGCTTCAACAAAGTCAGAATGAAAACAAGGGCTCTTTTTAGAGCCACCCTATAACCCAACATATAATCTTACTTTTTAAAAAACATACATACTCTTTTTTAAAATTTTGCCTGGATTCGCAAATCCATGGTGATTACATGGGGGGGGGGCCGCGCTGGGAGCCGCATTGGAGTCGCGAATCCAAACTCGAAAGAAAAAAAAAAATACCCCACTTCCATTATTCAAAAATCGCCCCAGGGACCCCATCCCTCGGGGCTCTACCTCTTTATTTTAAACAAAAAAAGGAAGAAGTGCCACGTGGCCCCCCTTCCCTTGGCCACTTCTGGCCCCGGGGACCCCATCCCCCAGGGCCTGCCGTCCGTTTTTTTTCCTTTAAAAACAAAATAAAAATTAAAGGGGAGGGGGGGTGAGTGGCCCCCTCCCGGGCCACTTCTGGCCCCGGGGACCCCATCCCCCAGGACCGGCTCTCAAGTTGGGGACAGTAGGGGGAGCCCCAATGCCCCCATGGTCCCTGCTGGCTCCCTGCCTCCTGCGGTAGCCGGCATTGCTTTTGGGCAAGGGGAGATGCTAACATCCAGCTCCCCTTGCCCAAAAGCAATACTGCTTTGCTTCAATGAAGCAAAGCAGAGTTTGCTATGGCAGGGCAGGAGCCGTACTCCCACCCTGCCATAGCAAATGGCAATGTCCCGGGGGCGGGCACCCTGGAACATTGCAGGAGCCGGCCCTGGGGGGTGGCGGTCCCCAGGGCCATCGAGGAATCCAGGAGGGGGGCTGTGCGGCCCCCCTCCCAACTGATTAAAGCCCCGTGGAGGTGGTGGTCCACAGGGCCGGGGGGCCGCAAAGGACCCCCGCCCTTTATTGAAAATTGCCCTGGGGAGGTGGTGGTGCCTGGGGCTTTGGGGGCCTGCAAGGCTCCCCCACACATAATTACAAATGCCCCGGGGAGGTGGTGGTCCCCGGGGCTGTGGGGGCCCCCGTGGGCCCCGCTAATTAATTAGGCATTGCCCCAGGACCTGGCCCACCCGGGGGCTCAAAGAAACGAAGCACGGGACACCGTTCTTTGTTTTTTTTAAATTTTCAAACAGGATTCGCGCACCCAGGACAAATTCTGCTGATTCTTTTTTTTAAAAATGCTTTTTTTGGGCCTGGGGCAGGCCTAGGGGGTAAGGTTGTTTCTACCCTGCCCCCTTTTCTTGTTTTTTATCTTTGTTTTACCTTTTTCTTGTGACTCGGTTACCGAGTCACAAGATGGCTGCCAACACTTCCTGGTTTGGAGTGTTCACAGCCAATCAGATTGAAGCTCGTGCTCGGGAGGATTCGCGGCTCCTCCTCGGTGCTCAGATATCGATATTTTTATTTTTTGAATTTCTCAGGAACTACTGAACGGATTTACACCATTTAAAAAAAGGGCGCTTTCTGAACCAAGAGCTACCTTTTTGCCAAGTTTGGTGTAATTCCGTTAAGCAGTTCGGGCTGTAGCTGTGTCTAAAGTTCCTTTGGAAATTAACATGGGGAAAACGCGTTTTGGGACCCCCCTTTTTTCTCAGGCCCCTTGATGAATCACCTCAAAACTTTCAAGACAGGAGCTGACCGGATTGCCCCATTAGTTTTGAAATTTCGCGAAGATTCGTCAAACCGCGCCAAAGATATTGGCAAATCAAAAAACGCTTTTCCTATGGAAACTAGGTCCTGCCTATAACTACCTACTGGTTCCCCAGTAGGTAATATATATGTATATATATATATATATATATATATATATATATATATATATATATATATATATATATATATATATATATATATATATATATATATATATATATATATATATATATATAAATATGCATATGTATGTATACTGTGTATGGCATTGATGACGGGAGACTGACCCACTCCTATTCTAGGATTTACCTAGAAATCACTCGATAATAAGGAGAGGAGCAAGGGAGTCAAGACGGATATTTCATCACTTCTTGCAGTGATGAAAAGAGACATTCAAAAAGGTATTGCGGCGACACGAAAAAGCAGCAAATCATTCGCTATTGCACCTTGAGAGATCAGAAGCATTTTGCCTTGATTGGTACTTACCGAGATGGTGCATTGTGGATTAAGGCTAACAAGCTGAAACGCGTCAGACCAATAATCAAGTGCTGCCGCCCAAAGGCATGATAAATGGCCCTCTTTCACATTACCAGTGCTTCGGCTATTTTGTTATTTTGCTGGCTGCAACCTAGCGGGATGCTTCATTCCCGTGGTCTGCTGAGGCTGCCCTGCAGGGTCATGGGCTCCCGCTTACGAAGAGACTGTGTATGGCATTGATGACGGGAGACTGACCCGCTCCTATTCCAGGATTTACCTAGAAATCACTCGATAATAAGGAGAGGAGCAAGGGACTCAAGAGGGATATTTTATCACTTCTTGCGATGATGAAAAGAGACATTCACTACGGTATTGCGACAACACGAAAAAGCAGCAATTCATTCGCTTTTTCACCTTGAGAGATCAGAAGCATTTTGCCTTGATTGGTACTTACCGAGATGGTGCATTGTGGGACTTTGTGACCTTTTTACAAAGCTGCTATTGATTTTCTATGATTAAGGCTGACAAGCTGAAACGCGTCAGACCAATAATCAAGTGCTGCCGCCCAAAGGCATAATAAATGGCTCTCTTTCCCACTACCAGTGCTACGGCTTTTTTGTTATTTTGCTGGCTGCAACCTAGCAGGATGCTTCATTCCTGTGGTCTGCAGAGGCAGCCCTGCAGGGTCATGGGCTCCCGCTTACGAAGAGACTGTGTACGGCATTGATGACGGGAGACTGACCTGCTCCTATTCCAGGATTTACCTATAAATCACTCGATAATAAGGAGAGGAGCAAGGGAGTCAAGAGGGATATTTCATCACTTCTTGCGATGGTGAAAAGAGACATTCACTAAGGTATTGCGACAATATGAAAAAGCAGCAATTAATTCGCTTTTGCACCTTGAGAGATCAGAAGCATTTTGCCTTGATTGGTACTTACCGCGATGGTGCATTGTGGGACTTTGAGACCTTTTTACAAAGCTGCTATTGATTTTCTATGATTAAGGCTAACAAGCTGAAACGCGTCAGACCAATAATCAAGTGCTGCTGCCCAAAGGCATAATAAATGGCAATCTTTCACACTACCAGTGTTTCAGCTAATTTGTTATTTTGCTGGCTGCAATCTAGCGGGATGCTTCGTTCCCGTGGTCTGCCGAGGCTGCCCTGCAGGGTCATGGGCTCCCGCTTACGAAGAGGCTATGTATGGCATTGATGACGGGAGACTGACCCTCTCCTATTCCAGGATTAACCTAGAAATCACTCGATAATAAGGAGAGGAGCAAGAGAGTCAAGAGGGATATTTCATCACTTCTTGCGATGATGAAAAGAGACATTCACTAAGGCATTGCGGCGACATGAAAAAGCAGCAATTCATTTGCTTTTGCACCTTGAGAGATCAGAAGCATTTTGCTTTGATTGGTACTTACCAAGATGATGCATTGTGGGACTTTGAGACCTTCTTACAAAGCTGCTATTGATTTTCTATGATTATGGCTAACAAGCTGAAACGCGTCAGACCAATAATCAAGTGCAGCCACCCAAAGGCATAATAAATGGCTCTCTTTCTCACTACCAGTGATTTGGATATTTTGTTATTTTGCTGGCTGCAACATAGCGGCATGCTTAATTCCTGTGGTCTGCCGAGGCAGCTCTGCAGGGTCATGGGCTCCTGCATAAGAAGAGACTGTGTACGGCATTGATGACGGGAGACTGACCCACTCCTATTCCAAGATTTACCTAGAAATCACTCGATAATAAGGAGAGGAGCAAGGGAGTCAAGAGGGATATTTCATCACTTCTTGCGATGATAAAAAGAGACATTCACTAAGGTATTGCGACAACACGAAAAAGCAGCAATTCATTCGCTTTTGCAACTTGAGAGATCAGAAGCATTTTGCCTTGATTGGTACTTACCGAGATGGTGCATTGTGGGACTTTGAGACTTTTTTACAAAGCTGCTATTGATTTTCTATGATTAAGGATAACAAGCTGAAACTCGTCAGACCAATAATCAAGTGCTGCCGCCCAAAGGCATAATAAATGGCTCTCTATCACACTACCAGTGCCTTGGCTATTTTGTTATTTTGCTGGCTGCAACCTAGCGGGATGCTTCGTTCCCGTGGTCTGCCGAGGCTGCCCTTCAGGGTCATGGGCTCCCGCTTACGAAGAGACTGTGTACGGCATTGATGACGGGAGACTGACCCGCTCCTATTCCAAGATTTACCTAGAAATCACTCGATAAGGAGAGGAGCAAGGGAGTCAAGAGGGATATTTCATCACTTCTTGCGATGATGAAAAGAGACATTCACTAAGGTATTGCGACAACACGAAAATGCATCAATTCATTCGCTTTTGCACCTTGAGAGATCAGAAGCATTTTGCCTTGATTGGTACTTACCGAGATGGTGCATTGTGGGACTTTGAGACTTTTTTACAAAGCTGCTATTGATTTTCTATGATTAAGGCTAACAAGCTGAAACTCGTCAGACCAATAATCAAGTGCTGCCGCCCAAAGGCATAATAAATGGCTCTCTATCACACTACCAGTGCCTTGGCTATTTTGTTATTTTGCTGGCTGCAACCTAGCGGGATGCTTCGTTCCCGTGGTCTGCCAAGGCTGCCCTTCAGGGTCATGGGCTCCCGCTTACGAAGAGACTGTGTACGGCATTGATGACGGGAGACTGACCCGCTCCTATTCCAAGATTTACCTAGAAATCACTCGATAATAAGGAGAGGAGCAAGGGAGTCAAGAGGGATATTTCATCACTTCTTGCGATGATGAAAAGAGACATTCACTAAGGTATTGCGACAACACGAAAATGCATCAATTCATTCGCTTTTGCACCTTGAGAGATCAGAAGCATTTTGCCTTGATTGGTACTTACCGAGATGGTGCATTGTGGGACTTTGAGACTTTTTTACAAAGCTGCTATTGATTTTCTATGATTAAGGCTAACAAGCTGAAACTCGTCAGACCAATAATCAAGTGCTGCCGCCCAAAGGCATAATAAATGGCCCTCATTCACACTACCAGTGCTACGGCTATTTCTTATTTTGCTGGCTGCAACCTAGCGGGATGCTTCGTTCCCGTGGTCTGCCGAGGCTGCCCTGCAGTGTCATGGGCTCCCGCTTATGAAGAGACTGAGTATGGTATTGATGACGAGAGACTGACCCTCTCCTATTCCAGGATTTACCTAGAAATCACTCGATAATAAGGAGCGGAGCAAGGGAGTCAAGAGGGATATTTCATCACTTCTTGCGATGAAGAAAAGAGACATTCACTAAGGTATTGCGACAACACAAAAAAGCAGCAATTCATTCCCTTTTGCACCTTGAGAGATCAGAAGCATTTTGCCTTAATTGGTACTTACCGAGATGGTGCATTGTGGGACTTTGAGATCTTTTTACAAAGCTGCTAATGAGTTTCTATGATTAAGGCTAACAAGTTGAAACGCATCAGACCAATAATCAAATGCTGCTGCCCAAAAGCATAATAAATGGCTCTCTTTCACACTACCAGTGCTACGGCTATTTTGTTATTTTGCTGGCTGCAACCAAGCGGGATGCTTCATTCCTGTGGTCTGCCAAGGCTGCCCTGCAGGGTCATGGGCTCCCGCTTACGAAGAGACTGTGTATGGCATTGATGACGGGAGACTGACCCGCTCCTATTCCAGGATTTACCTAGAAATCACTCGATAATAAGGAGAGGAGCAAGGGAGTCAAGAGGGATATTTCATCACTTCTTGCGATGATGAAAAGAGACATTCACTAAGGTATTGCGGCGACACGAAAAAGCAGCAATTCATTCGCTTTTGCACCTTGAGAGATCAGAAGCATTTTGCCTTGATTGGTACTTACCGAGATAATGCATTGTGGGACTTTGAGACCTTTTTACAAAGCTGCTATTGATTTTTTATGATTAAGGCTAACAAGCTGAAACGCGTCAGACCAATAATCAAGTGCTGCCGCCCAAAGGCATAATAAATGGCTCTCTTTCACACTCCAGGGCTACGGCTATTTTGTTATTTTGCTGGCTGCAACCTAGCGGGATGCTTCATTCCTGTGGTCTGCCGAGGCTTCCCTGCAGGGTCATGGGCTCCCGCTTACTTAGAGACTGTGTATGGCATTGATGACAGGAGACTGACCCGCTCCTACTACAGGATTTACCTAGAAATCACTCGATAATAAGGAGAGGAACAAGGGAGTCAAGAGGGATATTTCATCACTTCTTGCGATGATGAAAAGAGACATTCACTAAGGCATTGCGGCGATATGAAAAAGCAGCAATTCACTTGCTTTTGCACCTTGAGAGATCAGAAGCATTTTGCCTTGATTGGTACTTACCGAGATGATGCATTGTGGGACTTTGAGACATTCTTACAAAGCTGCTATTAATTTTCTATGATTAAGGCTAACAAGCTGAAACGCGTCAGACCAATAATCAAGTGCAGCCGCCCAAAGGCATAATAAATGGCTCTCTTTCTCACTACCAGTGCTTTGGCTATTTTGTTATTTTGCTGGCTGCAACCTAGCGGCATGCTTCATTCCTGTGGTCTGCCGAGGCAGCCCTGCAGGGTCATGGGCTCCCGCTTACGAAGAGACTGTGTACGGCATTGATGACGGGAGACTGACCAGCTCCTATTCCAAGATTTACCTAGAAATCACTTGCTGGCCTGCACTCCCATGCAGGCCAGCAGAGTTGACCAGTTCAGATCCAGTTGGGCCTAATTAGCTGGTTATCAGGAAAGGCCTCTGGAAGCTTGGTGTATGCCCTGTAGCTCAAACAGGAGATTAGCCAACTGATTCTTTGATTCACTTCTGGGTTCTTTAGTTCAAGCAAAGCAAATCTAGTCTTCTTGCTTCAGACAGCAGGAGAGTCCTTCTTCTGAATCGTCTCAGGTCCATTAATGTTCTGATTTCAGCCTCTGAAGCTGCCACTTTATCTGTTGTTTGTTTTAGCCAGCCCAAAACAAGCATATCCTCAAAGTTATCAGTGCCCAGAGCACTGCAAATACTTCCCTTTCTATTGCATTTCACTCCTGTTCCCTGCAAATTAGCCTTCCGCTGGTGAAGGCTATAGGTTGGTCCAAGCCCTCATTGTTTTTTTAAATTTCTTTTATTATTTTATTGTATAACATAACATAGGTATATGGCATTCATGGTTTCGGGAGCAATATAATATGCCCATTTTGTGACAGCTTGCATAACATTATAGTGAAAGCAATTACAACGATATTGCATTCAGTGGAGTCAACACATTCCATCGTACACTTGTCTGTTATCGGGCGGCGAACTAATATCGGTAATATGGAGTGTCATTAGTGGGACGCAGAGCAGCAATGTGGTGATATGCACTAGCTGGCATACATGATGTGCAGCATTGGTTGTGCTGGAGTCATCCCTACTGCAGTATCCACTGTGATAGTCATCAGGAAGGTCGATGTATGTAGGGACCATGTGATCAGGAACCTTTATTCCATTCACGTGTCATCATTTCCATCTTCATGCTGACCCCCAGAGTCTCTAGTGAGCACAGTATTCCATCATTCCAGTGACCCCGGATGTAGCCCACTTAGCCTCCCAGTAGCCTCACTTTATGACTACGAATCATCTGGAAGGGCTCAAGTATCGTTCAGGACGGGCTGTGATCATTCTTTACCTCTACGTTGCTAATGTATGTCTCCCGGCATCCCCTGTTCACCGTGTCCCTGCCTCTGGAATGCACTCCTGCAAGCCCCTCTGATTCAGTACATGCCCATTTTAGTAGTGCGCCAAACATCCCTTGATATCTGGAGCCATGTAATAGCAATTTGGTGCTTAAATAAGATGAAAGCTAAATCAATCAGTCTATGCAGATATTTATCCCCTTTCGCTTTAGGTCAGATTCCCAGTATACAGGGTTCTGGTGTGGGGTAGATGCATGACCCCCTATCGCCGCTGCAGTTTCCTTTACCTCTTCCCACGCGCAGTGTAGCACAGTACAGTCCCAGATCCTGTGATAGAAGTTGGCGTCTGGTGTTCTGCATCTATGGCAGTTTGAGGAGGCCTCAGGGAACATGCGATTGACACGGTGCGGGGTGGGGTATGTCTGGTGCACAAAGGTAAACTGAATGAACAGGAAGTATGGGTTGCGAGACACCTCCTTAATGTGTTGAATAAGCTGGCACCACTGTTTGTCTGTTAGTGGGTGTGATAGAGCCATGGTCCATCTGGCCCTGACCCCACAGTTATCCCCTGTGCAGTGGAATTTAATTCATTGTAAAGGATAGTGATGACTCTTTTCATGGTGTCATATGCCAGCATTGTGTGCAGTGGTGTTGAGTGGGGTGGTTCTATCCCTTCAGCTCCCAGGTAACATGTATCCTGTGTTTGATTGTGTGATATGTCATGAATTGTTCCGCTGCCATCCCATAGGAAATCATAATGACTTGGAAGGACATGAGGCCCCCTTCTTTATAGAATTTCCCCATAAGATTTATCTCTGATGCTCTACAGGGTGTCAAGTCAAAGCAGCGAGACACTTCGGTCACGACCGGGACTTGCCACACTGGTATGAGTGGGGAATAGGGTGGTTGGTGTCCCTTGTCCATCACAAATTGATGCCAGCACTGGTGAGCCACACTCATCTGGTGTGCTTCTCCTGGGGGGGGGGGTGAATCCCAGGATACAAGAAACAGCAATAGGTGGGTGTCTCCATTAACATCGGTGCTGACCGCTCTCTCTGGGCAGGCATCTGTACTTAGCCAGCCCATCACCATTGTAGCTGTGCCACCACGTAATATAACTCATATTTAGGGGCCCCAGCCCTCCTTCTGATTGCGGTCATTGGAGAAATGGCAGTTCCACTCTTGACCTACCTCTCCCAATCGAGCTCTTTCAGTACCCCGGGCAAATCCCGAAAGAATGACCAGGGGAGGCATAGCGGCAAGGCTGTGAAGAGATATGATAAGAAAGGTAGCAATAGCATTTTGGAGATAGCCACGTGTCCCAATGGGGACAATGACAGAGAAATCCCAAAAAGGAGAGACTTGTGGTCCAAGGCCAGCGCCTTGTCAATATTGCCTTTGTTGGTGCTATGATAAAGCTGGACACCTAGGTACTTGAATGTCATGTGACAGCATTGTAGCCCGTTTCCTATGATGGCCCCCTGGTCGGGGTCAGGGTTCAGAGACAGTGGAAACAGACGTGACTTAGGCCAGTTTACCTTGAAGCACTTCCCTGAATTCCTCCAGCAGCAACATCAGGGCCGGGAGCATTGTGGACTCCTCCCTTAAGTACACCAGCATATCGTCTGCGTAGAGGGACATAATGTGATGTATAACATTTGCTGGGATCCCCCATTGTAGCGCTTGCATCCGTAATCCACCGGCCAAAGGTTCCATGGCCAGGACAAAGATCAGAGTGGACAGTGGGCATCCTTGTCTGGTACCCCTCTGGATATCATAGCTATTATATAGCGTCAGTCCTGTGTGCACCCTCACTGTTGTTCTGTGGTATAGGGCACAAAGCGCTCAAGGTAATTTGATCCCATACCCTCTAGGGTGGGCATCAAGTATTTCCACACTAAGGATTTGAATGCCTTCTTGATAGCCAATGATAATGCAACCTGTTCCTTGGTGTCAGGGGGTGGCCTCCATCATATGTAGCAGCCTACAGATGTTCAATAGGTACTGTGCCCAGGTATAAACCCAGATTGATCATCATGCACTAGGACCCCCAATGAGAGGCAGTAGTCTGCAGGCTAGCACCTTCTCCAGCACCTTGTAATCAAGGTTTAATAGTGATAACGGGCAACCGGAGCAAAACATCCAGTAGGTCGCAACCAGGTTTTGGAAGGACTACGATCAACGCTTTGAGAAGGGATAATGGTAAATGTCCCAGGTTCCTGGATTCATTAAAGATCTCCAGTAGTTACGGGATGAGGTGTGTGATAAAAGTGTCACAGCATTCGATTGGGAACCCATTTGTTCCCGGGTTTTTGTGTTGCAGGCAATTTGGGTAATGGCAGTTTGAATTTCTTCCAGTTGGAGGGGTGTGTCCAATTCAGCCATCTGCATTGGCATCAGGCGGATCAGTGGTATCTCATGTAAGAATCCCTGTATATGGGTGCGAGAAGGAGCATTCACTGCTTCTATGTTGATGGCCGTTTGGGAGTCCACCACTCTGCCATCGTCGAGGCTGATGACCCCTATCGGCAATCGGTGTTGATCCTCCCTCACCAGCCAGGCCAGAAGTCTACCTGATCAGTCCCCCTATGCCTATAATGTAAGAAGAATTCTTGTTTGCCTACTGTAGGAAGGTGGAATCTGACTATATGGTTGCCCCCACTTTTTTCCTGGTGTTTTGCTGGTTTATGACTTAGTTGGACTGGGATCCTGCTATTCAGGGCCCCAGTCTATCTGCTTTCTCTGTAAAATGGTTTCCATGTGCCTTAGGCACATCTCTGATTGGAATCTGGAGTGCCCTTATAAGTCCCTAGTATATGGTATACTATGTACCCAGGGCATAGGTACCTCAGAGGCCTACCAGGAGCTGCAGCATGTATTGTGCCACCCCTGGAAGGCCATCCAAAATGACACCACAGGTCTGCTACTGCAGCCTGGGTAAGGTGGTGCAGGCACCCCTTACTGTGATATAGGTTACCTATATCACTACATACCTACACACATATAAACCTATAAGTCACTCCTATGGCAGGCCTTGTCAATCCTGAAGGCAGAGTGCATGGTTCCTATGTGAGAGGGTGCCCCTGCATGAGCAGGGCCCCTCTGCAGCGGTCGGAGACCCTTCTCTGATGCTGTTTGTAGTGCAGCCTAACCATATACTCTTAAGCGCATTATAACCTCGCGTTAAATGCTAACTTTGGGATGGCTGCACAGAAACATGTTGTGTTTGGTGTCAAACATCTTGGAATACTACCCCCCGCCAATTCTGGTGGCGGGGGTAGCATTCCACCCTTCTAGAGGGAGAGACATGTACACACTGGCTTGCCTGGTAACTTCTTTCTAAAGCCCTGGCATCACAAAATGGATGCTGCTGCCACAGACACAAGTCTGGCCTCCTGCTGCTGACCGAAACTCCGGCAGGGGAGGCCTGGACAATAGGTTTCCTGTCGCAGGGAGGTGTAACCACCTCCCCAGACAGGATAGTGTGTATTGGGGCTGGGCGGGAGCACTCTCTGGTGCTTTGAAGTCCTGCACTGGGGGCACATTTGGTGTCCCTGTGCATACCCCAGTTCAAACCGGTTCAGGGGCTTCCAGCCCCTGCTCTGGCGTGAACTGGACAAAGGAAAGGGGTGTAGCCACCCCTCTGCCCTGACCCACCCATAGGTGGGAACACAGAGTAAGTCCAACCCCTAAACTTAGTATAAGTATGGGACCCCAGTCCTTAAGATTTTAGATTATCCCTGGACGAAACTCTGACACAGAATCCTGGACCTTCGACGCTCTACTTAAAGATTAGAGGACAGAAGAATCTCCCTTGGGGTCAAGGAGTGACTCCCCTGCTTGGCAGGCACCAAAGAAGCAATTGTCTGGTCTGCATCGCTGAAGCTCCCGTCAGACGCCGAAGTCTTTGCATCACCAGAAGTGGATTTCCAAACTTCCCCGAGGCTGCCCTGAGTCCCCAGCAAAGCTGAAGCCCGTAGCTGTCGTGGGTAACGTGAAACCGTGACCCCTGGACACCGCATGCATTTGCAAGTGCATCCTCTTCTGGGTCTCCCACGAAATCATGCTTTGGGCTCCGAGTAGCCCCAGCCTCCAGCACCAACTGCACCGAATATCACTGGCCTCCACTCCACGAGTGTCCTGTGAGCCAGCTCCACGTGCACCATCTTGAGGCTCCTTCGCGGTCGCTAGCCCGTTGGCTAGTAGCCCTTCACGAAGGCCAATATTTTTCTACTTGGGCTCCCTGGTTGCTCCAGGCTTGCCCTCACTTACCCTTGCTGGGTGAGTTCCTCAGACCTTGCTGGTCTGCATCATCATCAATCTTCATCTTCATCGAGACTTGCCGTTGCCAAGGCTTGTTGGGTCCAATCCGGTCGTCGACACCTCAGCACTCGACAGACATTGTGTACCAGCCCGAATCCTGCTCCTGGTTGCCGACAACGCCTCCTGGACCTCGTGGCTGAAGATTCAAGATGACCGTCAACCTACCTGAAGCACACGACATCGGTGGGCATCTGCTCATCGCCTTCCTGGTCACTGGCTAGTGACCCAGACTCTGTCCCCTCTGCTTTCAGGTTCTTCAGATCTCCGATCCACCCTTGGATCCACCCGGACACTTTTCACTTGGTCGCCAGCAGCACTTTGCAGCAGATCGCCATTCAAATCGGCGACGAAACCCGACCCCGAAAGGCACCTATGCACCCGGCTTCCTGGGTGAGGTAACAAGAGTACTCCGGTGCTCCCGTGGGTAGAGACTCTAGAACGACCTAGTTCTCAAAGGGTTTGCTCCAAGTCCTTCTTTAAGTGTCCCTTTTCTTTAAATTCCAAACCGCGACTTTCTCCATAGAAGTTAACGGCGATTCGTGGCTGTGTTACTACACTGCACGCGTCCCCGTGGGTCCCCTGTGTCACTACCTTGGGTGGTTCCTTGTAGTCCAAGCACTTCTACAGGCTCTAGGCCTAGTGTCTAGCTCAGTCGTGGTTCTTATACCACTTTATTGGTATATGGTTTGAGTACGCCCCTGGGGCCCAAACGTGTATTTGTGCTATTACTGTGTTTAAATAACTTATAACTTATGTACTTCGAACTCTAGCCTCATAAAGAGACTAGAGGGGTGTGTTTAGTAATAAATACATATATTTTGAATATATACCTGGTGTGGTGCTCTTTCATTTGGTCACTCAAGAGATTATAGACTGGTAAAACAAGCTGCTTTACATTCCTTCAAAACTTAGCCTGAAGGCTGCTCTCCATAGCTACCACTAGGATAGCTTTCAATAAAGGTTGTCTTTAACCTATCTCCAATAAGGGGTTGTTTGGACTGGTGCAAGGTGCCCACTATAATTGGTGGACAGCATATGCCAGGCCAACTTCTCACACCTACTATTCATGGTAAGCAAACCTTCCCTTGACAATATAATGTCCAGTACTGGTCTGATCACCAATTCTGATTTATACTAACATGGCACCCCCTTTTTAGCCCCAGGTCGTTACAGTCCTGATGAGACCCTCATATTACTAATAGGGTTGAAATGTCATCAACACCTAGGAAAGGACAGTCTTTAGGCAAAGGCAGCTAAAATGCTCTGGTCGCTCTTTCTTTATTGTCTCAACAAGCATTAGAAGTCCTTCAATATACCAATAACCTTATAAATGTAAGGCATTTTTATAATCCACTTCACTGTCACTTCTTCTAGATGTGTGGTTATGGTCACTTCAAATGGGATTTTTTTATCACTTATATTTCAAAAGTGGTTTTAATTGACAAAATATGTGCCGTTGTGTGTGTGGTGTGTGTGTGTGTATATATATATGGCTATATATGGGCTGGAAGTGACCCTGGGGTTGCTTATGATAACCCCTCCTTCTTCTGATCATGGATGAATGGGGATTCCCTCCCCTGGAATATAGGTTGGTGGCCTTTAGAGAATCTCCTTGGTTTTTCCTTGTTTTGCCCCTCCTTCTTCTGACGGGTACTCTATGCACCCTTCTTGCGGTATCCCCGGATACCTTCTTGTGGACTCTGAGGCTGAACCAAAGCATACTGGGTACAGTGAGTTTGGAGTCAGTTAGGTTTTGGTGCAGCTCTGCAAAACAATTACTGAACATGTACTGTTTTAGAATAACATTGTGCAGCTCACCATAATTACTCATGTTACTGCCCTTCATCTAACCATCTAGTGCCTTCTTGGAGAGGTCCATAACATTTTCCCAAGACTAGGTTGACAGCTTCTGGCTGCCCCTGAACTTAAAAAATTTCTTCTCAGGGGTCAGACCATACTTTCTAACAAGGGCTTCCTTCATGAGGGTGTATTGTACCATGGTTCCTTTTCATAAGCCAAACAGAGTATCCCTCCCCTTAGTAGGCATGTGTCTCCAGAGATTGGCTTCCCAATCCCCTTCAAGGACCCCATACATCTCCAAAGCTACCTCATAAGTTTCAAACCACTTGTCTATGTCATCCCCTACCACATAGCTAGGCACCTGGTCCTTGAGTATGTGGACTCTCTTTTCTTCTTAGGATACTGGACTGTTGCTGCCACCATTTTTGCTGGACTATGTGAGCTATTAACACTGTACGTCCAGCTCCTTCTGACTCATTTCATGAGCCAGTAATATTTTCTTCTCCTCCAAGGCTAGCTTTTCTTCTTCCAAAGCCCTATTGGTCTTAGCTTTTATTTACTACTGCAGCCAACTTCAGTTTCAAATCTCGTTCAGCCTGTCTGTCTTCCAGGTACTCTAGGGTCAGGCTGGTCTGTGACCAAGCTATCTCCTTCATCTTCCTCCTCTTCCATCTTTATATTCTCACGGGCATCACCCTCCTGCTCTTTTGTTGCAGTTTGTATCCTGTGGACCTCCTCTACAGTACTCAAACAGTAAAATTCCAAACTTGTTAAGTAAAATTGAGCAAATGTTAATAAAATGGCACTAAAATGACAAACATCTATCCAATCAGTAGATCCAGAGGTATTACTTGTTGCAGGTTAAGGTAAAAATAGCACCAAAAGGTGAGAAGCAGCAACTGCGGGTATCTGGTTGTGCCAGACTGGGTAAATGTCTCAAGTTCAGACTGACTGTGATGGAGTGCAGACCATATATAGGAATAGAGTTGTTCAGCTGGAAGTTTTACCTTCTGACTTTGAGGCAAAATTGTTGCAGCGTGGCATGACAGGGCTTTGTGTCATCCTGGATTGTGCTGTGTTGGATCCAGTGGGACTTTCATTTGGGAGCTCTGTAGCTCTGTGAGGCTCTGCCTAGCTCAGCACAAGATTGGGTGGAGTCTTCGATGAGGAGCTGCATGGTATGAATCTGTGGGGATCTAGGTCTCCCTGGTTCTTGTGAAGCTTCTATTCTGGAATTGTGTGGCTCTGGGGGTCTCTGTGTGGCTCTGTGCCAGGGCCAGTGAAGCCAGCGATTAGGAGCTGAGTGGCTCTGCTGAGCTCTGCAGGACACTGTCATTCTGCGTCAGATCCAGAGAAACCTTTAGTTAGTAGAGAAAAGTTCACTCTGACTTCATCCAAGGGTCTAGGACATTGAGGACAGTGCCTCTGGGTCAAGACACACTCCTCAAGAGGCCAGCAGAGAGGACCAGGTTAGGTCCAGTTGGGTCTTCTCAGTTGGCAAGCAGGAAAGACCGCTGGATGCTTGTTGTGTCCCTGTAGCTCAAACAGGAGGGTAGCCAACTGACACTTACAGTAATTTCTGAGGCCCTGGGTACAAGGTAAGTAGGCTCAGCCTTCCTTTTCAGACACCATGGCAGTCCTTCTTCTGAATATTCTCAGGTCCAGGAGTGTTCTGATTTCACTCCCCAGCTCCCATCCCTCCCCAGCTATCCAGTCAAAAAGACCCACTATCCTCCTTACCCAGGGTCCTTTGTTCAAAAATGTTGATTTAAAATTCGACTGAAACATGAAAAAGGATTTCAAATTATGATTAAAATGAGTGAAAGAAGTACTTTCCTACCTTTTTCCACACTGAATTTAAACGTATCTAGCTTGGGGGTTTTTCACTGCGAGGACATGCAAAATAGAAAATATATGTGCTATAGTTTTAAAAGTGAAGCATGCTCTGATCTTAAAGTGTGTGCTTGGAAGTATTTTCTAAGCCTATTGCACAAATATTTAGGAGCCTTTAGATGAAAAACCCAGAATGCAATCAGTAGGGCTTTAAATGTGATTTGTTTAGCAATGGGGGCCAATAAAGCACTTTCAACTAGGAACAAACAGACTGAACTTTAGGTAGATGCAAAATAAGCCTAGCTGCTGCATTCTGCACAATTTGAAGCTGATTAAGCAGATAAGCAGGGAGGCCCAAGTAGAGTGAGTTGGCATAATCCAATCTCGAAGTGATAGCCTTGTGCACAATAGTTTTCTGCACATCTATGGGGACAAATACCAATGTCTTCTTCAGTGCCCTTAAAAAGGCAAAGTATGACTCTGCCACAGTGGATATTTGATGGCGGAAGGCGAGGACATTATCAAATTTTACTCCTAGATTTTTTACCACTACCATGGGGAATGTAGGGAATCCCAGCTCTTCTGTCCACCAGTCATTGGACCATGCATAATCAGAGCAAATAAAAAGTAAGAGCTCCGTTTTGGAAGGATTGCACTTTAAAAGTTCCCACACATCCAATTAACTACCTCAAGAAGGCATTGCTTAAATCTAGCTGACTCACCCCGCGCCTGCTACCCAAATGTGAAAATAAGCTGGATGTCATCTGCAAATTAAATTACTTTGATGCCAAATGTTTCCACTATGTGTGCTAAAAGCATCATATATATATTGAGCAATTTAGGGTTCAAAGAGGAGGCCGGGGGATGCCATGTTTCACTGCTATAGATGCTGAAAAGAATGGCCCCAAATATACCGACTGCTCTCTATCCGATAATAATGATTTAATTCACTGAAGTGCTGTGCTGCAAATACTGAAATCAACTAGTCTGGTTAGTAATATCTGCTGAGAAATAGCGTCAAAAGAAGCTAACAAATCTAACAGAATCAGGGCAACCATCTGGCCCTGATGCAGGCGGAATTTGATCTCTTCAAATATTTCCAAAAAGGCTGTTTTTGAACTATGATGTAGGCAGAAGTCAGACTGTGATGGATGGAGTAAATTATTTGCTGCCAAGTAAGAATTAAGCTGGCAGATAGCCAGTTTCTACAGTACCTTAGCCACTCCCGGCAGTAGAAAAATAGGCAGAACATTTCCCAACTTAGGGGCCGATTACGATGCCGTAAGAAAAAGCTCCGACCCTCGGTCGGAACTGTTCCTACCACATCATAATCGACTGTTCGATTCATTTCCGACCGACCCATTTGGATGGAGTCGGTCAGAAAGAAATCCGAACTGGATTTCCGAATGGTTTCCAATGGGCTCGGAGAGCCCGTCTGCCATCCAGAAAGCCTCCAGTAATCCCAAGCGTGACTCTTTCCGCCCAAGGGATTACAGTATCGGATTCCAACAGATTTTCTGTGCCGGCCTTTCCGACACATGAAGGCTGTTGTCAATTCAATAGCATGCACAAGCACATTGGGGGGGGGGGTAGGCAGGGATCAAACGGATAGCCTGATTTACACTGGAGAATGTCCGTCCGCCATTCATCAAATGAAATTGCATCAAATCTAAATAAGGTGCTTGTAAGCTTGGTCGAGGGAAAAACACCATGGAGATGGGGAGGATATTTTCTATTTTATCAACAAAAATATGCGGCTAGCTGGTTGAACAATTCCTGAGTTGCATGCATTGTAGCATGACAGGCTTTAGTATGAACAAATTGATTTACAGTTTTCAACATTTGATGCATTAAGTTATCAGCCTGTCTAACTCTATCTGCTTGAGCCAGCTTAATATTTTTACGATTTACTTTTAAAGCAGATTAATAGATCACTTTGGCTTCAGCAGTAAATCCAGCCCACTAACGACGTTCAAGCTGTTTGTAGTGTTTTTTTATCTTCTGCAAGAACAGGAGAGAACCATGGCATAGATGGGCTACTTCAGGAATGATTAATAGTCTGCAGCGGAGCAGCTTGATTTGCAGCACAAGTTAGCTGCTTATGAATGGACTACCAGGCTTCCTCAGCGTGTAGCTCAAGTGCAGGACAAAAGTCTAGCAAAGCTAAGGAAAAATCGAGTTTAGAATTCATTTGCCAACTACAGGACATCCTCAGCAAGGTTTGCATAGCCAATTTTTCCCTTTAATAAAAAAGTCAAAAGGAATCAGATAGTGATCTGATCAGACCACTGGGTCCGGGGTCCCAACTACCATCAGATCCAGATTAGCAGGGTGGCTTTACATGGCCTAGTATATATGGGCAGGCACACTGCGCAGCCAGTGCATCAAAACGTGACCCGCGATGTAAGTAGGAGAATTAATAAACTGTCCGAAGTTTAGTGCTGCCAAAGTCTCTATGAGATGTCCCATATAACTGTTATTAGAGTCATCCACATGTAATTGAAAATCACCTAAAACTGAGAAATTTGCAAACTTTAAACATATGATATACACTTCCAAAGGAAATTGTTGTGCCCTTACACACAGGTTGACACAGGTAGCCAGGTAGAGTTTGTAGACTTCTTTATTAGTTCCATGTTCATATGTACATCAGTCCTTATTCTTGTTGCCAGCCATCTCTCCAGCCTGTTCTGATCAAGCACGAACCCCACCAGGAGCAGCCTCCCTGCTGCTCAGCCCATCTCCAACTGTCACCACTCATCCACACAGGCACCCAGGCATTCCATTCATCACAGTCACACCCACATTCCGATACCATCTCTCACTCTGGCTGAGCAGGTAGGAGACAGCTAGGCTGGATTACATACAATGACACATAAGAGGATATAACAGAAATGTTGAGAGCTTCGAGGACTGGGAGTCTTATGTACCACTTCACGTGACAATAAGTATCTCTTTTCAGCTCCAGGACCAAGGTGATGTCTGCTTTTCATAATAGTCTATATCTTGCTTCTCCACGCAAAGCTGTAATGCGGGGTTCTTAAGGCGCCTTAGTGGTTTTAGTTCATTGGCAAATCCTCCACTGAGATTCTCCAGTCTCCTCGGCATTGTCTAAACAATCCAATGGACCAAAATTGTAGATAATCTAGCTCCTGGTGCCTGGTGCTTTAATAGCATAAAACAACTACCTGAGGTTTTATCTCTAGCCCTAGAAGGTGGCAGCATCCATTGATTTTCGCTGTTTATTGTGTTTTAAATGCTAATTATACTTTTATGAACACACAACCGTGCATGGACACTGTATTAAGGTTTTTTGGCTTATTGTCTTCCTGTGTTAAACTGCACCCGAGATTTTAATAAACGCTGTCCCCATAAGTAAGCTCTGGCTGCTGATTGTAACTATCTCTGACAACCGATTTGCTTAAAGGAGTAACTTGGTTATTCAATTGGAGTGCAGTAAAATTGGTGGCCCTCTGGCACTAGTGAAAAGTAGTAGTAATTAAGTTAATTTCGGATACTGTGAACATCCAAAAACTCAAAATAAAAATGCATAAAATACAAATACAATTAGAATATAAATGCGCTTGTTAAAATAGAGCTATCACAGCATAATTCCTCAACAGACAGCAGATGATAAAAACGATTTGCAGAGTAACAAAAGGTGAGTCCAATAACTAAGCTTGACAACGCTGGCTTACATTTTGTAAAACCCAGTAGGCTTAAAATAGGTTTCAAATTGTTGGCTTTGCAGCAAACATCACAAAAATGAAGTGCAGTATATTGTATGAAAAATAATCATTACAAGGGCAGGGTTTGCCTTTAAATGGGTTACTACAGTCCTTAAGAAAGGACAACATGTTGCAGTTTGAGCCCAGTCTAAATATATGTAACAGCCTGTCATAGCTAGAAGAGATTATTGTTAAATAAGACTGCTGATGTCTTAAACAGAATAACATTTCAAATATGGGTCTTATTAACGTTCTCTTGTTTCCTGTTCAATCTAAGGAGACCTACACACTGAGGGCCTCATTTACAATGTTTTGACATTTTAATGTATGGCAAAGTAGCAATCCTTCCTGCTGCACTGTCGTGCGTCAAAAGAAAAGGGCAGGAATGCACCGTATCAACAAGATACAGCGCATTCCTGTCCTTTTCCCCTGCGCTGGTGCACAATGAGCTGCCATGCCCCAACACAGGCAACCTTGCGTCATAATGCAAGAGTGTCTGCGTTGTAGAGGTGATTGTTTTTGTGCAGGAAGGGGCACCTTCTTGCACAAAAACAATCACAAGAGGTGCTTTCCTTTTTCTATGTGTGCTGCCTAATGCAGCACTCTTAGAAAAAGGAAAAAGCGAGGAGAAATAAAGGTACTTCTCCTCGTTGCGCCTCCCTTACGCCTCCCCTGGGGAGACGTAGGAATCTGACGCATACCCAGATTTACAAAACCTTGTAAATCTGGGAACGCGTCAGGTTCCATGGATGTTGCATGGTAGCACCCACAGCAACACCCATGGAACGCCCCTTTCATGAAGAGCAATGCGTGAAAGAGGGCCATATTTACAAGGCCATGAAAAGCCATTCAGGGTGGCTTTGCATGGCCTTGTAAATATGGGCAGGCACACTGCGATGCTGGTGCATCAAAAAAAGTGATGCACCAGCGGCGCAATGGGCTCGTTCGTTTTCACCCAGAACATCTCCTTACTAGTGCCATTCCAGGGTTTCAGAAGAACACATTTCCTGCCCAAGACAGAACTTTATTTTTGATATAAGCAAGCAGGAGTATTTTATGGGAATTACCCAACCCCAAAAAAGCTTCAATACCATTGCGACTGAAAAAGTGGTTGGATTGTAGCAAACAAATAGCCAAAGCAGAAGTGCAGTCAGTTTGCTTTTATTTATGATGTAGGACATGCTGAGCACCTTGTAACAGGCATAGTTAGAAGAGCTAGAGAGAGCCCCAATAGGTTCTTTTCACATATGGATTTCCAAAAGCTGCATTGGAGGATGACACCTCAATACAGTGCCCCACAATTTATGCTTTATATCTTTACAGTCACCCTTACTACATACATTTATGGGGGTGAGTTGTAAAACACATTTTTTTATAAAAGATTTATTTTCACCACCATGGCTCAGTAACATAAATTATGGATCACTGACAAAATATCGAAGGTCAAAAAATCGACCTACAAAAATATCGGAGCAAGAATATCGATGTCAATAATATCGATATCCTATCTACAACATGGTAAGTACAAAAATATCGAAAAAAATATCGGTGTCAAAAATATCGTTATCAAAATATCGGGTTTTTTTGTTAAAAAAATATGTAAAATAAACTAAATAATACTTATAAATAAAATAAACATAGTTAAAAATATTTTATAATGTTTAAAATTAATAAGTAATATATATAATTTAATAAAACATTAATTAAACATATACATATAATATATAATATATATACTTACTTAATATTGAGTTTTAATAACTATTTTAATAAATTATAAATTAATAAAAATATTATAAATTACAAATACATCTATACACATAAAACAATAACATAAATAAAAATTAAATAATTATGTATAACAAATTAAAAAAATTAAATTTACTTTTAATATTTTTAAAATTAATTATATAGTACATTAACTAAAATAATACAAAAAATATTAAATAGCGGAGGGAATAAAACTACTATTTCAACTCCCAAAAAAACAACAGTAAGAAAAATGTTGGATAGCGTAGAGGTTAAAATTACTATTCCCACTCGAGAGAGTGCAACAGTAGAGAAAGTATTGGATATCGTAGGGGTAAAAATTACTATTCCCACTCCAGGTAGCGCAACAGTAGGGAAAACGTTGGATAGCGAGAGGGTAAAAATTAATATTCCCACTGCAGTGAGTGCAACCGTAGGGAAAGCGTTGGATAGCGTAAGGGTAAAAATTACTATTCCCACTCCAGTGAGTGCAACAGTAGGGAAAGTGTTGGATAGCATAGGGGTAAAAATTACTATTCCCACTCCAGGGAGTGCAACAGTAGGGAAAGCGTTGGATAGCGGGAGGGTAAAAATGAATATTCCCACTCCAGTGAGTGCAATAGTAGGGAAAGTGTTGGATAGCGTAGGGGTAAAAATTACTATTCCAACTCCAGAGAGTGCAACAGTAGGGAAAGTGTTGGATAGCGTGGGGGTAGAAATTACTATTCCCACTCCAGGGAGTGCAACAGTAGGGAAAGCGTTGGATAGTGTGAGGGTAAAAATGAATATTCCCACTCCAGTGAGTGCAATAGTAGGGAAAGTGTTGGATAGCGTAGGGGTAAAAATTACTAGTCCAACTCCAGAGAGTGCAACAGTAGGGAAAGTGTTGGATAGCGTAGAAGTTACAAATAACATACTTATAAATAAAATAATTTTTTAAAATAATTAATGAATTATTAAATAACTGTAAACTATTTACCAATACCAATAAATAATTATTAAAAACATAATTACCAATAGAAAATGTATTAACAATAAATTAATAATAAATACCAATAAATAATAATTAATAAATATTAATTACTAAATAATAAATATTGAACAATAAAATATTTTTAATAAAAAACATATAAATTATTAAAACGTAATTACCAATTAACTAATATTGAACAATTAAATGCTTTTTATACCAAAAATAATAATAATTAAACATTAATTATCAATTAATAATTACTTCTTAATATATTAATTAAATTTATCAATAAATAATATGTAATAATATTTAATTACCAATTGATGATAAAACAACAATACATTAATTTTTAGAACCAAAAATTCTAATTAAAAAAATTACCAATTAATAATTAATGTCCAATAAATTAATTATCAATACCCAAAAATAAATGTAATAATTACTTAATTAGATTTCAATTACTTCCAAAAGTATTCCCTATAAACGCACAACACACTCCAATAATAAAATAATACACTTAACATAATGATCAATTAATCAATTAATACAAATTAATAACCAATTAATAAAAATTAATTATCAATTATTAATTAATTAACAATAATATAATTATCAATACCAATTAATTAAAATAAATTATAACTTAATTACAATTAAATTACATAATGATCAATTAATCAATTAATAAAAATTAATAACTAATTAATAAAAATTAATTACCAATTATTAATTAATTAACAATAATATAATTATCAATACCAATTAATTAAAATAAATTATAACTTAATTACAATTAAATTACTTCCCACCCTATTTCCCTATAAACCCACAATCCGCTACAGAACTTAAACGCAAAAAATAAATAAAATTAATTTAGAATTCCTAAAAATTAATAATTAATTTAGTATAATTAAATTACTTCCCACCCTATTCCCCTATAAACCCACAACCCGCTACGGTACAAAAAAAAAAACAATAACTTAAAAAACATTATTAACATATAACAATTGTATACATATATTTTTAGACAAGTAGAACACTTAACAAAAACACATATAACACATACATATTAAAAACATAACAAAATACATAACAATAATACAAATATCGATATTAGTAACATCGATATTAGTAACATCGATATATTTGATTTCGATATTACTCACTTCAATATTACTTACATCGATATTAAAAAATTCGATATTACTTACCTTAGGGTCAATATTCTGTCCATCGATATTCTTAACATCGATATTCTGTCCCTTCGATATTGTGACTTCAATATTAGTGTATGTCGATATTTTATTTTCGATATTTTGACTGCTCACCATAAATTATACCAAGACGACAAAGGAAGAGCATGTGCTCATACTACCAAATGAAAAATAATGTACCCATGGGAGAACTGCCAATCCAGGTACCACAGAAGCTCCATCATAATTCCTTACTCCAATAGAGAGCTGTACCGGTGTTGCACGATGCTGCTGACTGGACCTAGGCAGTCTGAGTTGGAGATGGAGCCTTATTTCCCAGAAAGACACTGTGAGGCTTATGACTGGAGGGGATCTGAGGATCCCTGCAATGATCCCGACCCCCTAGAAGAGACCTTGGCCGAGGGCAACTGGTATGAGGAACTGGCTGATGCCAGTGATCTGGATACCTCACCAGACACTGGTCTACTCTTTACTCCTAATGTGGCTATGGAGGAATGGGTCTCCTTTGCAATGGTGGTGTGCACAGCATCTGAGGTCGTACACCCTACATTGCTCACAGTGCAAGTCAAGACAAAAGTCCTGACAGAAGTGCTTCAACCTGGGTTATTCCCCTCAGAACCCCTACTCCTCTTTAAGGAAACCCTCACTGATTTCCTACTCAGAGCCTGAGCCAAGCCCAGCACGGGCAATCCTGTGCTCAGGACCTTCACCCTTCATCATCGCCCTACTCCTGGAGATCCAGCCTTCCTCACCCAGCACCCCACCCCTAAAAGCCTGGTGATCGGGGCTTCTATTTTCAAAGTTAAATCTGGAACTGTCCCTACCACACCACCGGATTAGGAATTCTACAGACGATACATTTGGGAAGAGGATTTTCTCTTCCACCAGCCTTCCATTGTAGTCGGCGAACACCTTATTCTTATTGGGCCGATACTGCCAAATTTTATTAGATCGATACAAAAGGGGATGATGGACGGAACGTTTGAGCCAATCAAACACTCACCCCCAGTCAACTGATCTGGGTTTAATCCATCATCATTCTTTAGCTCACTCCACCACCCCAGTTCAGACATGGCCATATGCAAATCAGTCTGAGCCTGTGCCTCATGGGAACAGTCCAGCCCGAACTGCCAAGCCATGTCTTCCCTGGACCGGAAACAAGCATCCTAGGACCGGTTTCTGGCATTCCAGCCGTCATCAGCCAGGCTTGCTTGAATCCAGTGGCAAAGTGAGCAAGGGACCCACGTCTGGGCATACCCCCGCCAACTTAGGGCGAACAAAGCGATACAAAAGGGGATGATGGACGGAACGCTTGAGCCAATCAAACACTCACCCCCAGTCAACTGATCTGGGTTTAATCCATCATCATTCTTTAGCTCACTCCACCACCCCAGTTCAGACATGGCCATATGCAAATCAGTCTGAGCCTGTGCCTCATGGGAACAGTCCAGCCCGAACTGCCAAGCCATGTCTTCCCTGGACCGGAAACAAGCATCCTAGGACCGGTTTCTGGCATTCCAGCCATCATCAGCCAGGCTTGCTTGAATCCAGTGGCAAAGTGAGCAAGGGACCCACGTCTGGGCATACCCCCGCCAACTTAGGGCGAACAAAGCGATACAAAAGGGGATGATGGACGGAACGCTTGAGCCAATCAAACACTCACCCCCAGTCAACTGATCTGGGTTTAATCCATCATCATTCTTTAGCTCACTCCACCACCCCAGTTCAGACATGGCCATATGCAAATCAGTCTGAGCCTGTGCCTCATGGGAACAGTCCAGCCCGAACTGCCAAGCCATGTCTTCCCTGGACCGGAAACAAGCATCCTAGGACCGGTTTCTGGCATTCCAGCCGTCATCAGCCAGGCTTGCTTGAATCCAGTGGCAAAGTGAGCAAGGGACCCACGCCTGGGCATACCCCCGCCAACTTAGGGCGAACAAAGCGATACAAAAGGGATGATGGACGGAACGTTTGAGCCAATCAAACACTCACCCCCAGTCAACTGATCTGGGTTTAATCCATCATCATTCTTTAGCTCACTCCACCACCCCAGTTCAGACATGGCCATATGCAAATCAGTCTGAGCCTGTGCCTCATGGGAACAGTCCAGCCCGAACTGCCAAGCCATGTCTTCCCTGGACCGAAACAAGCATCCTAGGACCGGTTTCTGGCATTCCAGCCGTCATCAGCCAGGCTTGCTTGAATCCAGTGGCAAAGTGAGCAAGGGACCCACGTCTGGGCATACCCCCGCCAACTTAGGGGCGAACAAAGCGATACAAAAGGGGATGATGGACGGAACGTTTGAGCCAATCAAACACTCACCCCCAGTCAACTGATCTGGGTTTAATCCATCATCATTCTTTAGCTCACTCCACCACCCCAGTTCAGACATGGCCATATGCAAATCAGTCTGAGCCTGTGCCTCATGGGAACAGTCCAGCCCGAACTGCCAAGCCATGTCTTCCCTGGACCGGAAACAAGCATCCTAGGACCGGTTTCTGGCATTCCAGCCGTCATCAGCCAGGCTTGCTTGAATCCAGTGGCAAAGTGAGCAAGGGACCCACGTCTGGGCATACCCCCGCCAACTTAGGGCGAACAAAGCGATACAAAAGGGATGATGGACGGAACGTTTGAGCCAATCAAACACTCACCCCCAGTCAACTGATCTGGGTTTAATCCATCATCATTCTTTAGCTCACTCCACCACCCCAGTTCAGACATGGCCATATGCAAATCAGTCTGAGCCTGTGCCTCATGGGAACAGTCCAGCCCGAACTGCCAAGCCATGTCTTCCTGGACCGGAAACAAGCATCCTAGGACCGGTTTCTGGCATTCCAGCCGTCATCAGCCAGGCTTGCTTGAATCCAGTGGCAAAGTGAGCAAGGGACCCACGTCTGGGCATACCCCCGCCAACTTAGGGCGAACAAAGCGATACAAAAGGGGATGATGGACGGAACGCTTGAGCCAATCAAACACTCACCCCCAGTCAACTGATCTGGGTTTAATCCATCATCATTCTTTAGCTCACTCCACCACCCCAGTTCAGACATGGCCATATGCAAATCAGTCTGAGCCTGTGCCTCATGGGAACAGTCCAGCCCGAACTGCCAAGCCATGTCTTCCCTGGACCGGAAACAAGCATCCTAGGACCGGTTTCTGGCATTCCAGCCGTCATCAGCCAGGCTTGCTTGAATCCAGTGGCAAAGTGAGCAAGGGACCCACGTCTGGGCATACCCCCGCCAACTTAGGGCGAACAAAGCGATACAAAGGGATGATGGACGGAACGTTTGAGCCAATCAAACACTCACCCCCAGTCAACTGATCTGGGTTTAATCCATCATCATTCTTTAGCTCACTCCACCACCCCAGTTCAGACATGGCCATATGCAAATCAGTCTGAGCCTGTGCCTCATGGGAACAGTCCAGCCCGAACTGCCAAGCCATGTCTTCCTGGACCGGAAACAAGCATCCTAGGACCGGTTTCTGGCATTCCAGCCGCCATCAGCCAGGCTTGCTTGAATCCAGTGGCAAAGTGAGCAAGGGACCCACGTCTGGAGCATACCCGCCAACTTAGGGCGAACAAAGCGATACAAAAGGGGATGATGGACGGAACGCTTGAGCCAATCAAACACTCACTCCCAGTCAACTGATCTGGGTTTAATCCATCATCATTCTTTAGCTCACTCCACCACCCCAGTTCAGACATGGCCATATGCAAATCAGTCTGAGCCTGTGCCTCATGGGAACAGTCAGCCCGAACTGCCAAGCCATGTCTTCCCTGGACCGGAAACAAGCATCCTAGGACCGGTTTCTGGCATTCCAGCCGTCATCAGCCAGGCTTGCTTGAATCCAGTGGCAAAGTGAGCAAGGGACCCACGTCTGGGCATACCCGCCAACTTAGGGCTGAACAAGCGATACAAAGGGGATGATGGACGGACGTTTGAGCCAATCAAACACTCACCCCCAGTCAACTGATCTGGGTTTAATCCATCATCATTCTTTAGCTCACTCCACCACCCCAGTTCAGACATGGCCATATGCAAATCAGTCTGAGCCTGTGCCTCATGGGAACAGTCCAGCCCGAACTGCCAAGCCATGTCTTCCTGGACCGGAAACAGCATCCTAGGACCGGTTTCTGGCATTCCAGCCGTCATCAGCCAGGCTTGCTTGAATCCAGTGGCAAAGTGAGCAAGGGACCCACGTCTGGGCATACCCGCCAACTTAGGCGAACAAGCGATACAAAGGGATGATGGACGGACGTTGAGCCAATCAAACACTCACCCCAGTCAACTGATCTGGGTTTAATCCATCATCATTCTTTAGCTCACTCCACCACCCCAGTTCAGACATGGCCATATGCAAATCAGTCTGAGCCTGTGCCTCATGGGAACAGTCCAGCCCGAACTGCCAAGCCATGTCTTCCCTGGACCGGAAACAAGCATCCTAGGACCGGTTTCTGGCATTCCAGCCGTCATCAGCCAGGCTTGCTTGAATCCAGTGGCAAAGTGAGCAAGGGACCCACGTCTGGGCATACCCCGCCAACTTAGGGCGAACAAAGCGATACAAAAGGGGATGATGGACGAGCGTTTGAGCCAATCAAACACTCACCCCCAGTCAACTGATCTGGGTTTAATCCATCATCATTCTTTAGCTCACTCCACCACCCCAGTTCAGACATGGCCATATGCAAATCAGTCTGAGCCTGTGCCTCATGGAACAGTCCAGCCCGAACTGCCAAGCCATGTCTTCCCTGGACCGGAAACAAGCATCCTAGGACCGGTTTCTGGCATTCCAGCCGTCATCAGCCAGGCTTGCTTGAATCCAGTGGCAAAGTGAGCAAGGGACCCACGTCTGGGCAGCCCCCGCCAACTTAGGGCGAACAAGCGATACAAAGGGGATGATGGACGAAGCGTTTGAGCCAATCAAACACTCACCCCAGTCAACTGATCTGGGTTTAATCCATCATCATTCTTTAGCTCACTCACCACCCTGTTCGACATACGCGCAAATCAGTCTGAGCTCTGTTCATGGGAATCCAGCTGACTGCCAGCCATGTCCTCTGAACCGAAACAAGCATCCTAGGATCGCTGGCATCTAGCCGTCAGCCAGCTTGTTAATCCAGTGGCAAAGTGAGCAGTGGATCCACGCCTGGCATACCCCGCCAACTTGGCGGGGGTATGCCCAGACGTGGGTCCCTTGCTCACTTTGCCACTGGATTCAAGCAAGCCTGGCTGATGACGGCTGGAATGCCAGAAACCGGTCCTAGGATGCTTGTTTCCGGTCCAGGGAAGACATGGCTTGGCAGTTCGGGCTGGACTGTTCCCATGAGGCACAGGGTCAGACTGATTTGCATATGGCCATGTCTGAACTGGGGTGGTGGAGTGAGCTAAAGAATGATGATGGATTAAACCCAGATCAGTTGACTGGGGGTGAGTGTTTGATTGGCTCAAACGCTCCGTCCATCATCCCCTTTGTATCGCTTTGTTCGCCCCTAAGTTGGCGGGGTATGCCCAGACGTGGGTCCCTTGCTCACTTTGCCACTGGATTCAAGCAAGCCTGGCTGATGACGGCTGGAATGCCAGAAACCGGTCCTAGGATGCTTGTTTCCGGTCCAGGGAAGACATGGCTTGGCAGTTCGGGCTGGACTGTTCCCATGAGGCACAGGCTCAGACTGATTTGCATATGGCCATGTCTGAACTGGGGTGGTGGGAGTGAGCTAAAGAATGATGATGGATTAAACCCAGATCAGTTGACTGGGGGTGAGTGTTTGATTGGCTCAAACGCTCCGTCCATCATCCCCTTGTATCGCTTTGTTCGCCCTAAGTTGGCGGGGTATGCCCAGACGTGGGTCCCTTGCTCACTTTGCCACTGCATTCAAGCAAGCCTGGCTGATGACGGCTGGAATGCCAGAAACCGGTCCTAGGATGCTTGTTTCCGGTCCAGGGAAGACATGGCTTGGCAGTTCGGGCTGGACTGTTCCCATGAGGCACAGGGTCAGACTGATTTGCATATGGCCATGTCTGAACTGGGGTGGTGGAGTGAGCTAAAGAATGATGATGGATTAAACCCAGATCAGTTGACTGGGGGTGAGTGTTTGATTGGCTCAAACGCTCCGTCCATCATCCCTTTGTATCGCTTGTTCGCCCTAAGTTGGCGGGGTATGCCCAGACGTGGGTCCCTTGCTCACTTTGCCACTGGATTCAAGCAAGCCTGGCTGATGACGGCTGGAATGCCAGAAACCGGTCCTAGGATGCTTGTTTCCGGTCCAGGGAAGACATGGCTTGGCAGTTCGGGCTGGACTGTTCCCATGAGGCACAGGGTCAGACTGATTTGCATATGGCCATGTCTGAACTGGGGTGGTGGAGTGAGCTAAAGAATGATGATGGATTAAACCCAGATCAGTTGACTGGGGTGAGTGTTTGATTGGCTCAAACGCTCCGTCCATCATCCCCTTTGTATCGCTTGTTCGCCCTAAGTTGGCGGGGGTATGCCCAGACGTGGGTCCCTTGCTCACTTTGCCACTGGATTCAAGCAAGCCTGGCTGATGACGGCTGGAATGCCAGAAACCGGTCCTAGGATGCTTGTTTCCGGTCCAGGGAAGACATGGCTTGGCAGTTCGGGCTGGACTGTTCCCATGAGGCACAGGGTCAGACTGATTTGCATATGGCCATGTCTGAACTGGGGTGGTGGAGTGAGCTAAAGAATGATGATGGATTAAACCCAGATCAGTTGACTGGGGGTGAGTGTTTGATTGGCTCAAACGTTCCGTCCATCATCCCCTTTGTATCGCTTTGTTCGCCCTAAGTTGGCGGGGGTATGCCCAGACGTGGGTCCCTTGCTCACTTTGCCACTGGATTCAAGCAAGCCTGGCTGATGACGGCTGGAATGCCAGAAACCGGTCCTAGGATGCTTGTTTCCGGTCCAGGGAAGACATGGCTTGGCAGTTCGGGCTGGACTGTTCCCATGAGGCACAGGGTCAGACTGATTTGCATATGGCCATGTCTGAACTGGGGTGGTGGAGTGAGCTAAAGAATGATGATGGATTAAACCCAGATCAGTTGACTGGGGGTGAGTGTTTGATTGGCTCAAACGTTCCGTCCATCATCCCCTTTTGTATAACTTTATTAGATCAGTTGGGCAAGTGCTGCCTATGACCCCTGGGGAGGCCTGAGCCATACTCTTCCAGGCAATTGCTGATGGCAGAGACAAAGCAAAGGTCACCATACGCTACGGACTGTATACAACCGACTGCTAGGCAGCGCGAGTGGCACTCAGACATCATGCCTGACTGAGGTCAACTGACTTTTAGAGGGATGTGCAGCTTCCCTTATAAATAAATAAATAAATAAATATTTGGATTTGCCCTTTGTTGCTAATCACCTTTTTGGTTCAAAGGTGGATTCGGTGCTTGAGCGTTTTAAAGAAAGCAGGGTCACCGCTAGGTTTTTCGGGTTCACTATGCCTCCACGGCATTTCCATTCCATCTTTTGCTCCTTTTATGGCTAGGGTAGGGGCTAAGAGTTGCGTCCTTCAACCCCTAGCCACCATGGCCAACAGGTTCCACAGCCCTTTCGTGGCCGCGGAAGTGGCTCCATTAGACTGGTGGGAATCAAGGCTAGAGGTCTATCCAATCCGCCACTCCTTTGGCAGACACAGCCTCAAAGCCCCTTTAAAATGCCCTTGCAACCTCATAAACATGCAGTTGATGGCAGGATACAGCACCACCTGCCCCAATAGCAAACAATACCATCAGACAAATGAGTGCTGCAGATTGTTCATCTGGGTTATGCCCTACCCTTTAAGTAAACCATGCGACCCATACCAAGTCGTAAGATCAGCTGAAGGAGGGCCACCTGTCACACCTGTGACAGAGAGTACAGGCTGTTTAGGCAAAAAGGAGCCATCAAGAGAGTGCCAACATCAGAAGTAGGTTGTGGTTGCTATTCTCGCTACTTTCTGGCTCCAAAAATGATGAGCCCTTTGTCCTACTCTAGATCTGTGCCCTCTCAACTACTGCCTGAAAAAGTTCAAAATGTTCACTCTGTCCTGCCTGTCCTCTATCCAGAAGACTGGATGGTAGCAGTGGACTTGAGGGGTCCATATTTCCATATTCTCGTCCTGCCATCTTACAGATGATACCTGCGGTTCATTGTGAAAAGCATTTCCAAATTCACTATGCTCACTCAAAGTGGTGGTGGTGGTTGCAGACCACCTCTGGAGGTTAAAGGTTTCCATCATCCCCTACCTCGATGACTGGCTGCTGAAAGGAGCTCGCCTCAGGCAGTCATCACCTACTGCTAAACTATAGCAGACCTCCTGCATTCACTAGGGTTCTCTATCAACCTGTCAAAGTCGAACCTGGCTTTCCTCTGCACCCTCCGTTTCATCCGAGCCATTCTGGACACAGTGCAGTTCCACTCCTATCCCCTGGGAGGTGGCAAGTCCAGGATATTCAGGCTATGATACCGATGTTTCAACCTCTATTCTGGATTGTGGTGAGACTGATTTTGAGGCTGCTGGGTAGCATGGCCTCCTGGAACCTGCTAGCTAGCAAAGAATGCCTGGGACTTGAAGTTTCAGTGGATTCAACATCTGGGGAATCTATTTGACCTGCTCTAGATATTGGAAGAAACTGCAAAAAACCTGCAGTGGTATCTGATGAACCATGATGAGGTCAGTGGCAGACCCCTCTCCCTTCTCTACCCAGAGCCCAGTGGTCACAGATTTCCCACTACTGGGTTGTGGTGGCCATCTGACAGGTGGAAATCAGAGGACTTTGGTCTCCAGCAGAGTCTCAGCTCAACATCAACATCATGGAGTTAATAGTGATATGCTTGGAATTAAAAGCCATCCATCCATTGTGGGGAGGCTGGTTCAGGTGTTCTTGGACAATACCACCGCCATGTGGTGCTGCAACATACTGGGTGTGGTGGGGTTATGGACCCTGTGACAGGAGGCTTTGCGCCTCTGGACATGGCTAAAATATCAGTACATTTTCCTGGTTGCACAACACCTGGCAGGGCAAAGAAACTCAGTAGTCATTGATTAATGGATTACAAATGGTGTCTTCACCCAGAAGTGATGCAAGGTCTCTTTGGCAACTGGGGAAAATCTTGGTTAGACATATTCACCACCACGAAGAACAAGCAATGCCAGCACTTCTATGCATAGGAGTTTCCAAGGCGGCTCTCTCTAGAAGATGCATTTTGTCTCGAGTCAGGCCCAGAACTCCTGTATGCCTTCCAACTGATACCACTTATTCCCAGAGTTCTCAAGAAGATCAGAACTGAACAGGCTTAAGTCATATTAGTGGCCCTGGATTGGGCATGGAGAGTATGGTATCCTAAACACCTGAGAATGAGTCTCTCTTCTCCAATCAGACTGCCTCTTCAGGAGCAGGGCAGGGTTCTACAACCAAACCTACACACTCTCCATCCACATGCTTGGAGATTGAGTAGTGACAGCTGAGAGTCTTCGATCTGCCTCCTGAATTATATGCCATCATCCTAGCAGCCAAGCGTCCCTTGACAAAGACTGTATTCACTTTCTGATGGGCAAGTTTGTGGCTTGGCTTGATGCCAAAAATGAATGATCCTCTGTTCTCTCCCTTGTCCAAACTTCTTTAGTTTGCATTGTCCCTTGCCCTACAAGGCCTTGTTTTGAGCCCAGAGGAAGAGTACCTTTCACCCAGCTCGTCTTTCTTACAGTTGCTAGATCGACCCTTCCTGTTCAAGTCACCCATTATGACACAGTCCCTCAAAGGTTTAGAACACATATTTTACCTTGCACCTTTAATTATGCCCCAATGGGACATTAATTTAGTCCTAACCTTTCTGATGTTTTCACCTTTTGAGCCCATGCACAGAGGTACTCTCAGATTCCTCACCATCAAAACAGTCTTTCTAGTGGCTATTACATCTGCCAGAAGGTTTTGAAAACTGCAGACACTCTCAGTCAACACTCCATACTACTTTCTGTCCTGACAAACTGGTCCTTTGGACCCGAGCCTCATTCCACCCCAAGGTTGTGACACCCTTTCACACCAGCCAGAACATCATGCTGCCAAAAGTCTTTGCTACACTTCACCCCTCCAAGGAAGTTGGAAATACTCCACTGTCTGGATCCAACTGGAGCATTATCATTCTATATCGATCATACCAAAGACATCCGGAAGAGCGATCACATTTTGTTGGGATTGCTGGAGCAACAAAAGGGAAGGCAGTGCAAAAGTGAACCATCTCCAGATGGACTGCACTCTGTATCAAAAGCTGCCATGCATTTGCCAAGAAGTAACCCACTGAGGGCTTGCCAGAGTCAAAGCTGCAACCACTGCACTAGCTAATGGAGTCTCAGTCTTGGACATCTGTCAGGCAGCCATGTGGGCATCACTACACACATTTGCCAAACACTACTGTCTCAAAAGTCACGTCTGGCGTGATGAGCATTTCACCCATTCGGTTCCCCAGGACTTTCTAGTCTAACCAATTTTCAGACTCTCCTCTGTGGAAGTATTGCTTGCGTATCTATTCTGAGGTAAGGAATCTGCAGCTATAAGTCTATGTTAGATGAACAACTTACATACTTTCAGTAATGTCTTATCTGCTAGAGACTGTATCTGGTCCCAGATTCCTTAAAAACCCTTGCATCCCCCCTGTTTTACGAACTGTGATTTTCATTTTAAGAGTGAAGATCTCCCTTTGGCACACTGGTCACAATACCTCAGTATAGGTTAATGCTACTGATGCGGAAAGTAGTTATGAAACTGAGGTCAGCGTCCTGGAGTGAAACCTACATTGGCACGGCGCACATTACTTCCAGTGTGGATGACACCTACAATGCCTACACAGAGGCGATCAACACCACATTCCGATGCACAAGGGGCCTGCTGAGAAAAATGTCCGGATCCAGTCTTACGCCAGTGGAATATTCTTAGGTAAGAAATCTGCAGCTTGATAGAGTCTCTACCAGATAAGGCATTACAGAAGGTAAGTAACTTGTTCTTCATGAGTATAATGGCAGGTGTCACATCATGTCATTCGGTACTATATCAAGGTTTCAAGATCATGACATTGTATTACTTTGTAATTTGTATGGTTTTCAGGAAAATTTGAGAGCATGGCAATAATGGGTAAGTACATTCCGTTGTTGTAATACATGTAGTTGTTCAAGACATAGTGACATGTCAACTCATCATTGTTCCTGCCCGGAGAAGCATATTCTTAAAAATAATAACAGTGTTTAAGTACATAGAAACCTTGATCTAATAGTTAGGCATTCGTGTGTAGAAACATTTCAGGTGTAATCCAGTCCACCGCACATGTCACCCCAAATGGGCCAGCAAGCATGATTAGAAACTTCCCTTTACCCATTTTGCTTACAACATGAATGCATCAATTCAGTAAGCTGGGCTATTTGATCAACAAGTGGTCCTTTCATCTGTCTTAGTAGATAAGGAGATAAAGCAACAGAATACTGTCTCAGCTGTTATGCTTGTCTCTACCCCTCTTCCGTCTTTATGGAGTGTGAGTGTGCCATTTTTGTCAGTAGCCCATTTCTTCAAATCTTTAGGCCACAATCTAACGGGGGTATCCTAGGGAACTTCCCGTTCATCGATAACTCTTTGCTAGTGCAACAGAAAGTTCAATATATTTGTTCATGACTATTTTTTTTTTATCTGCATACCAGTCCCTGCAGACCCTTTCTCCCATAGGTTTTTAATCTTCCACCCTAGCCCCTTCTATCACAATTTTCAATAAACGCAAACAGTATTCCTAAGGTAGAAAGGTAATAATGGCAATGTGTCCCTGCATAGAAATTTATTTATTTAATTTATTTATTTATATAGCGCCTGAATCGACCCCCGAAGGGGTATCTCTGCGCTTTGAACGGGCAGCATGGATAAAGTGCAACTACAGCTGGATCAAGAACAGAAAAGGGTAGTCTTGAGCAGCTTCCTGAAATGCAAATGATCAGGGCATTGTCTCAAGAGTATAGGGAGTTCGTTCTAGTAACGGGGGCCAAGATGAGAAAGGGCCTTTCCTCCTAATCTAGCCTTCCTAACTCAGGGAACCACAAGAAGATGTTTAGAACCTGAACGAAGGGGTCTGGGAGGTAGGTACAGTATGAATTTCTCTGAGAGGTAAGTAGGGCCTAGATCAAACAACGCCTTATGGATGGTGCAGCAGACTTTAAATCTTACCCGTTGGCGAATAGGAAGCCAATGAAGTTGCACAAGAAGAGGGCGGGAGGGAGTCCTAGGAGGGGCATTAAGGACCAGTCACGCCGCCGTGTTCTGGACTACCTGTAGTCTGCTGAGCGAGGCCTCATTGGCGGAGATCAGCAGCCCATTGCAGTAGTCCAGACGGCTTAATACAAGTGCCTGCGTCAGAGTTTTCCGAGTTGAATCGGGAAGCAGAGGAAAGACTCGACGGGGCAGGCCCATTGTGTGGAAACAGGAGCCAGCTGTCTGAGCAGTATGCTCCTTCAGAATAAGGGCTTGATCTAATCGGATGCCCAAGTTCTTCACAATAGATTTGGGGGCAGGATAGGCACCCAAATCGACCGGCCACCACTCCGGCGTCCACAGAGAAGGGGCCTCTCCGAAGAGCAGAATCTCTATTTTCCCCACATTACACTGGAGGAAATTACTCTTCATCCAGTATGAGATGGCTCTCATACCAGAAGAGAACGCCGACTGTACGGATGGAGTGAATTTATCAAATGGAAAGATCAGCTGAGTATCGTCTGCATAGGATATGGGGTGAACCCATAAGTCCTCAGGAGATTGGCCAAGGGAGCAACATAGATGTTAAACAATGTGGGGCTCAAACAGGAGCCCTGAGGTACTCCCTTGGACAGTTCCATAGGTGCCGAGAGATACGGGCCTAAGTTGACAGTCTGGGAGCGAGCAGATAGAAAGCTCGTCATCCACCGTAAGGCAGAGTTCCTTAGTCCGATCTCCTTTAGTCTTCTGAGCAGTTTCCGATGTGACACCGTGTCGAACACAGCAGATAGGTCCAGCAGCACCAATATCATGGAATGGCCCTTATCTAGGGTCATCCTGATGTTATCTGGGACCGCTATTAGAGCTGATTCGGTGCTGTATTTGGGTCTAAAGCCGGACTGGGAAGAATCTGGGAAGAAATAGGTCAGAACTTCTTTTACCAAAACTGCATTAACTCTTCACTATTATCCTTGTGTCAAGGAGTGTCAGGGTCACCTTCAACTCTCCCGACTGAATCCCATTCCCATGGTATCTCCTAGTGAACCATAATCTAGATGTGCCTTAGCCATGGTCTGTAGTGCCTATGTCCTCCTATTGTTCTCTGAGAAAGCCCCCACAGACCTTGCCAAAAACATGAAGACGATCATTTAGTTTATAGAATAGCCTTTCGTAATTGGCTATTTGACCCAATTGTGAAGCCAGCCATCCACTATTGGTATTATTGTTTTTTCCAATGGTGGAGAATCCCCATTATGGCTACAGCTATCTGTTGGAAGCCAATGGCTGAATGAAGGTGTGATTTGGAGTGTAAGGCAGGATGTCATGCAGAAGCACTGTTGAACCCATCAAATCAAAATCACTGACTTTTCTAGTGGACTGCTCCTTTCACTGCACAGCTCCACCTGGTAGCAGCTGCTGCCCCTGTTGCCCCTGCTGCCCCTCTGGTCAGGAGTTCAAGGCCCTCCTCCACCTGCAGGATCCTACCTGCGCCTTATCCCTGGTGGTCTAGTGGTAGAGTGTCACAGTTCTGCTGCTGGACTGCCCTTCTGCCTTTAGTTTTTCTGCTTTTCTCGGCCTCTTATGCCTTTCTACTGCTTTTGCCCTTTTCTGGTTTTTGCTTTTTCTTGCTTTTTTGCACTTTTCACTTTTGCTCTTTTCGCCGCCCTTGCTCCTATGAACCCCCACGGCCCTGCCACTCTCAAGTGACCCTTCCCGCTCCCAGAGTTTCCCCCCTCACAGCTGTCCAGCCACCCAGTACACTACTTAATGGCAGCCTCTGCATGGTGAAAGTGAAGTCCACTGACCTTTCCAGTGAACTGCTCCTTTCGCTGCACAGCTCCACCTGATAGCTGCTGCTGCCCCCGCTGCTGCTGCTGACCCTCTGGTCAGGAGTTTGAGGCCCTCCTCCACCCTCAGGCTCCCACCTGAGCCTCATCCTGGGTGGTCTAGTGGTAGAGCGTCACTGCTCTGCTGTTGGACTGCCCTTCTAACTTTATTTATTCTGCTTTTCTCTTTTGCAATTTCTACTGCTTTTGCCTTTTTTTCTGCTTTTTGCTTTTTCTGGCTTTTTTGCACTTTTCCACTTTTGCTCTCTTCACCCCTCCTTCAGTGACCCTTCCAGCATTTCCCGCCATCTAGCTGTCGAGCCCCCCTGCGCACTACTTAATGGCAGCCACTGCAAGGTGAAAGTGCATTCCACTGACCTTTCTAGTGGACTGCTCTTTTCTCTGCAGAGCTTTGCCTGGTATCTGTAATGCGTGCTGACATTGGGAATTCGTCTGTCCTAGTGTTATTGGACATGTCAGCCGCATTCGATACGGTGAGCCACACAGTGCTAGTGGAAAGATTGAAAAGTATAGGGGTTAAAGGACGGGCCTTGCAGTGGTTACAATCTTATCTGTCAGGAAGACAACAGGCTGTGTCTATGACACCGTTCACCTCTGGCAAGTCCCTAGTATACCACGGGGTGCCGCAGGGCTCGGCGATCAGCCCTGTTCTTTTCAATATCTATTTACGCCCTCTATTCCCCATTATTAAATCTTATGGAATTGACCTGGTCAACTACGCAGATGATACCCAACTGGTGTTTTCCCTGTAGGGGAAACAAGCGGTATCTATGGATACCTTCCAGGAGTGTATGCGCCAGACTGCTGGTTGGCTCAGGAAAAATTCCTTACAGTTTAATGGGGGGAAAACAGAGGTGGTGTATTGTCCTGCTACCAGAATGTCCCGACATCTACCAGTGGAGTTCAAGCTTACCCCCGAGGATGAACCCTTGACTCCTGTTAAAATGGTGCGTAATTTGGGGGTCATGATGGATGATAACCTCCAAATGGAATCACAGGCCAATAAAACTGCTAGTGTCTGTCTCTCCCTGCTACGCATGTTACGGAATGTTCTTCCGCTACTACCAAAAGATACTCGATCTCTTGTAGTGAGGAGCATAATTTTGAGCAGATTGGACTACTGCAACTCCCTGTATTTGGGAGCACCGCAATCTATTCTGCAGGGGTTGCAGAGAGTCCAGTCCATGGCAGCTAAGCTGGTGCTAAATAGACAGAGTAGGTCTTCCACGGCATTGGCCTTGAGAGACCTGCATTGGCTGCCTATTAAGGAAATAATTTGCTTTAAATCCCTCTGTATTATACACAGAGCAGTACATGACCTGGGTCCAGTTCCCCTGCAGGAGATGTTCACCTGGTATAATCCCAGGAGGCAGCTTCGCTCTTCGAGTGCAAATCTGATAACAACCACCAGATTTAAGAGATCCAGGATGGGGGGCAGTGCTTTTGGTGTGGCCGCTGCGCGCCTATGGAACGAGCTGCCTCAGAACCTTAGACAGGCCAGTTCTCTGACCTGTTTTAGGAAGAGTCTGAAAACTTGGCTATTTCCAAGGGGTGAACACTAGATCCCCCCACTGACAATTGGTTCTGCTGTTACAGTGGCTAGTTTCAATCTAAGCGCCAGGATACCCGTAGGGTGGCAGTTTTGCGCTATATAAGTTCTTAATTCAATTCAATTCAATCTGCTGCTGCCCCCGTTGCTGCTGTTAACCCTCTGGTCAGGAGTTTGAGGCCCTGCTCCACACGCAGGCTCCCACCTCTAGTGGTAGAGAGGCACTGCTCTGCTGCTGGACTGTCCTTTTCTCTCTATTTTTTCTGCTTTTCTCTGCCTCTTTTGCCTTGTTACTGCTTCTGCCGTTTTCTGCTCTTTGCCACCCTTGCTGCTGCTATTCCCCATGGCCCTGCCCCCCTCAAGTGAACCTTTCCGCTCCCCGCGTTCAATCAATCAATCACAGAATTTGTAGAGCGCACTACTTACCCGCGAGGGTCTCAAGGCGCTGGGGAGAGGGAAGGGGGGGGGATGCTGCTACTGGTCGAACAGCGAGGTCTTGAGTAGCCTCCTGAAGGTCAGCAGGTCTTGGGTCTTTCGTAGGCTTAGTGGAAGGGTGTTCCAGGTCTTGGCGGCGAGGTGTGAGAAGGATCTGCCGCCGGTGGTTGTTCTTCGAATGCGGGGGACAGTGGCGAGGGAGAGGTCGGCGGAGCGGAGCCGGCGGTTGGGGACGTAGAAGAGGAGCCGTCTGTTGAGGTTGGCTGGGCCAGTTTTGTGGAGTGCCTTGTGTGGGTGGGTGAGGAGTTTGAAGGTGATCCTCCTGTCGACGGGGAGCCAGTGCAGGTTCCTCAAGTGGGGCGTGATGTGGCTGTGGCGTGGTACGTTGAGGATCAGTCGTGCGGAGGCGTTTTGTATGCGTTGCAGTCGCTTGATGAGCTTGGCCGGGGCTCCCGCGTAGAGGGCGTTCCCATAGTCCAGTCTGCTACTGACGAGGGCCTGGGTGACTGTTCTTCTTGTGTCTGTCGGGATCCACCTGTAGATCTTGCGAAGCATGCAGAGGGTTTTGAAGCAGGAGGAGGAGACTGCGTTGACTTGCTTGGTCATGGAGAGCGTTGAGTCGAGGATGACTCCCAGGTTGTGTGCGTGGTCGGTGGGTGTCGGGGCTGCTCCCAGCGTCGTTGGCCACCAGGAGTCGTCCCAGGCTGAGGTGTTGGAGCCGAGGATGAGGACCTCCGTTTTGTCCGTGTTCAGCTTTAGTCGGCTGATCTTCATCCAATCGGCGACGGCCTTCATTCCTTCATGGAGTTTGGCTTTGGTGGCGAGGGGGTCCTTGGTGAGGGAGAGGATCAGTTGAGTGTCGTCGGCGTAGGAGATAATGTTGAGGTCGTGTTGTCTGACGATGCGTGCGAGCGGGGCCATGTAGATGTTGAACAGTGTTGGGCTGAGGGACGATCCCTGGGGTACGCCGCAGATGATCTCGGAGGCTTCGGATTGGAAGGGTGGGAGGCGGACTCTCTGGGTTCTGCCGTCGAGGAAGGAGGTGGTCCATTCCAGGGCCTTGTCTCGGATCCCTGCGTCGTGGAGGCGTTCGTATAGAGTGCGGTGGCAGACAGTGTCGAAGGCGGCGGAGAGGTCCAACAGGATGAGGGCTGCGGTCTCACCATTGTCCAGCAGGATCCTGATGTCGTCGGTGGCGGCGATGAGGGCAGTCTCAGTGCTGTGGTTGCTGCGGAACCCTGATTGGGATGGGTCCAGGATGCTGTTTTCTTCGAGGTATCGGGTTAGCTGTTTGTTGACGATCTTCTCGATGACCTTGGCTGGGAACGGAAGCAGAGAGATGGGCCGGAAGTTCTTGAGGTCTCTCGGGTCCGCCTTGGGTTTTTTGAGTAGGGCGTTGATCTCTGCGTGTTTCCAGCTCTCTGGGAAGGTCGCGGTCTCGAAGGAGAGGTTGATGATGTTGCACAGGTGGACAGGTGGGGTGCGATGGAGCTGCTGGCTTTGTTGAAGATGTGGTGCGGGAAAGGGTCTGACGGGGAGCCGGAGTGTATTGTGCTCATGGTCTTGATGGTGTCCTCGATGTTCACGCTGGCCCAGGCTGGCAGGGGGTCGTGGTCGATGGTGTGTGGCGGGTCGATCTTAGTTGGGGTTGTCTGGGTGTCGAAGCTGTCGTGGATGTCGGCGATCTTGCGGTGAAAGAAGGTGGCGAGGGAATCGCACAGGGGTTGCGACGGCGGGATGTCGTTGGTGTTGGAGCTGGGATTGGAGAGTTCCTTCACGATGTTGAAAAGCTCCTTGCTGTTGTGTGCATTGTTGTCGAGGCGGTCTTTGAAGGAGATTCTCTTGGCGGACCTGATGAGGTGGTGGTGGTTACGGATGGCGTCTTTGTGGGCTGTGTGGCTGTCCGGTGTCTTATCGCTGTGCCATTTCTTCTCTAGTTTCCGGCAGGTGCGCTTGGAAGCTAGGAGTTCCGAGGTGAACCAGCTGGCTCTTTTGGTGGTGTCGCTGTAGGTGAGCTTTTTCAGCGGGGCGAGGGTGTTGGCACAGTCGTCCATCCATCGTCTGAGGTTGCAGGCAGCGTCGTCCGTGTTGGATGGGTCGGAGGGAGGGCTGAGAGCGAGGGTTGCCCGGAGTTGGTCTTCGGTGACTTTGCTCCAGCAGCGGCGTGGGATCTGTTGGGTGCGGTGGTGTGTGGTGGGTTTCTGGAAGGTGAAATGGATGCAGCGGTGGTCGGTCCAGAGGAGTTCCGTGGTGTGGCTGAAGGAGACGTGGGAGCTTGAAGAGAAGATGGGGTCAAGCGTGTGGCCGGCGGAGTGGGTCGGTGTTGTGACGAGCTGGCTCAGACCGAGGTTGGCGAGGCTGTCGATCAGGGTGGTGGAGTTGCTGTCGTTTTTGTTCTCCAGGTGAAAGTTCAGGTCTCCGAGGAGGATGTAGTCGGTAGAGGTCAGGGCGTGCGTGCTGATGAAGTCGGCGATGGAGTCGCTGAACTGGGGTCGGGGCCCAGGGGGTCTGTAGACAAGGGTGCCTCTAAGGGTGGTGTTGGGGTCCGTGTGGATCTGGAAGTGCATGTGTTCGGCGGTGCTGAGAGTGTCGTCGGTGCTGGTCGAGACCCTGATGGTGTTCTTGTGGACGATGGCGATTCCTCCTCCTACTGCGTTGATGCGGTCTCTGCGGGTGATCTTATAGCCGTCTGGGATGGCTATGGCGATGTCGGGGGTGGAGGAGTCGTTCATCCAGGTCTCTGTCAGGAAGGCGACGTCTGGTGATGATGTGTCGAGCAGGTCCCAGAGCTCGACGGCGTGTTTGCGGGCGGAGCGGGTGTTCAGCAGGATGCACCGTTTCCCTCTTCCTAGCTGTCCAGCCCGCACACTACTTAATGGCGGGTGCTGCAAGGCCGCACCGCTGGCACGCCAAAGGCAAGCCCGTCTGTGCCCATCAGTGCCTGGACCACGCCCAGTGCCACGGACACTAGTTCTTGGACCTTCCACTGATACGACTCCAACACCCTTCTTGCCCTCAACACAGGGCAGCACACCACCTGCCACCTCCCCTCACTGAAGGACACCCTAGGACCCTTGTCCTGCCGTAACTGAAGCCACACTTTCGCCCACGCCAACACACCAGCTCCCCTTGCAGCCCAACTGACCAACAGTGCACCAGACCAGCTCAAATGCATCCTCCTCAACACAAATACGCCACAGAAATCTGGGACCTCCTTGATGCCGTCCCTCCCGACATCGCCTTCTTCATGTAAACCTGGACCAACCCCTGCTCTGGTAAAGACATCGCCACCGCCATCTCTGATGGCTACAAAATCACCTGCAAGGACCGCACCGACTGACCAGGAGGAGGCATCGCCATTGCCCACAAGAACACACTCTGCTTGACCACTCACTCGAATGACCCAAAGACAACCATGGAACACCTCCATTTCCAGCTCCAGACCAACATCAACACCACCCTCCGTGGCACCCTCATCTACAGACTTTTTGGCCCCTTCCCGCCCTTCACACAAGCCAATGTAGACCTCATTGCACCCCAGACTCTGGTATCGGCGGATTACATCCTACTCGGTGACCTCATCTTCCACCTGGACAACCCCAGTTACCAGAACACCACATCCCTTCTGGAGAACCTCACCAACATTAGACTCAAGCAGCTAGTCACTGCCCCGACCCACACAGCCAGACACACGCTCGACCCTGTGTTCTCTGCCAGCAGGAACATCACTACAGCCACACCACTGAACTCCCCTAGACTGACTACCACTGCGTGCTCTTTGCCTTTGCCACCCCAACCATTCACCACCGCCCTCACTGCCCCCATCGTAGCTGGAACAAGGCCACTGAAGAACATCTCATCACCTTCCCAGCACCACCACACCACCAACATCAACAGACACCAACACTTCAGCACACATCCTCCACCAATGGATCTTCAAATGCGCAGACACTCTGGTACCCCTCAAGAAGACGTCAGCAAGCGACACTCCAAGAAAGCCAGCTGGTTCACTCCCACCCTCCATGAGTCCAGACGCACCTGCAGATGACTTGAGAAGAGTTGGAGGTTCAACAAAACCCCAGAAACCCATGCAACCCTCAAAACCACCGTCAATGCATACCACCTCCTCCTCTAAACCACAAAGAAAAAGGCCTTCCAAGACAGAATCAATGTCAACGCAGACAACAGCAAAGAGCTCTTTGCCATTGTCAAAGAGTTTGCAAGGCCCAACAGCGAGACCACAGACGTTCTACCCTCCCAAGACCTCTGCAACTGCCTCAGCACCTTCTTCCACCACAAAATCAGGCAAATCTATGACAGCTTCGACACCCAATACCCTGCCACAGAGCTCATCACCACAGCACGCAACCTCTCCATACCCCAACAGGCCCTGCTCAACTGGACTCCGCTTACAACAGACAACACACTCAAGACCATGAAGAGCATCCACTCTGGAGCCCCATCCGACCCATTCCGGTATCACATCTTCCACAGAGCAGCCTCCTCCACCGCCTCAGAGCTTCACCACACCATCAACTGCTCCATCAAAACCACCACCTTCCCTGATGACTGGAAACACGCTGAGATCAATCCCCTGCTGAAAAAGCCATCCGCCGACTTGATAGACCTCAAGATCGTCAGTCCCATCTCCCTCCTTCCCTTCTCAGCCAAGGTCATCGAAAAGGCCATCAACGCCCAACTCTCCGAGCTCATCGAAGAGAACCATGTCCTGGACATCTCTCTATCTGGCTTTCAAAGTAATCACAGCATTGAGACTGCACTCATCGCCGCCGCCAAAGACATTCAATCCCTCCCCGACCAGGGCGAAACCACAGCCCTATTCCTACTGGACCTCTCAGCCACCTTCGATACTGTTTCCCACTGCACCCTAATAACAAGTGTCAATGATGCTGGCATCCATGACAAGGCCCTGGACGGGATCCATTCCTTCCTTATCTGCCAAACACAGTGAGTCAGACTACCTAAGTTCCTCTCGGAACCTACAGAGATCAGCTGCTGAGTGTCCCAGGGCTCCTCCCTGAGGCCCACCCTCTTCAATGTTTACATGGCCCCCCTCGCAGCCATCCTCAGGAAACACGGACTCAACATCATATCCTATGCTGACGACACCCAGCCGATCCTCTCCCTCACCAACAAACCCACAGCTGCCAGAATCAACTTTCACAGTGGGATGAAGGTCGTTGCCACCTGGGTGAAAGATAGGTACCTCAAGCTCAACTCGGCCAAGACCAAAGAACTCATCCTGGGACCTGCCCCCTCAGACTGGGACGACTCCTGGTGGCCCACCACACTGGGAACCTCCCCACCCCCACGGACTACGCACGCAACCTCGGCATCATACTGGACTATTCGCTCACAATGACCTGCCAGATCCACGCCATATCCTCATCCTGCTTCCACATGCTCCACCTGCTTCGAAAGACATTCATATGGATCCCCACAGAATCAAAACAGCCAGGTCACCCACACACTCATCACCAGCAAACTCGACTACAGCAACACATTCTACGCCGGTGTCACCCAGAAACAGCTTAGGAAACTACATAACATTCAAAACACCACAGCCAGACTGGTCCTCATGATCCCCTGCTGCAGCCACATAAATGAACATTGTTGACAACTCCAATGGCTCCCAGTCAACAAGAGAATCACCTTCAAACTCCTCATCCACACCTAAAAAGCTCTCCACGATGCAGGACCAGATTTACTGAACCACCGCCTCATTCCACATACCTGCCAGACAACTCCGCTTCACCCAGCTTGCCCTGGCCACCATCCCACAAATTCACAAGACCCAAACCGGAGGAAGATCCTTCTCTTACCTCACAGCTAAGACCTGGAACACGCTACCCCGCCACCTCAGTCACTCCCCTTCGCTGACCCAATTCAGGAAGGATTTCAAGACCTGGCTCTTCAACTGCAACTCCACACCTAGACAGATCAGCATCAGCCCCTCAGCACATTGAGACACTCAAGGGTGAGTAGCTGCGCTTTATAAACTCCTGATTGATTGAAATGTCCAGAAACTTCAGACCAACTTTTCATTCTTTCCCAAATTCCTGCTGAATAATTTTTTAGATTGTAACATTCCCAGATTACGGGCCTGATTTTGACTTTGGCAGAGCCTCCAACATTGCCGCACTATTTTTTCCGGCCCAGAGGAGGGGCAGCGACATGCCTTACAGGTGCTGGAGCGCCATATAGCCAACTGAGGCATTCTGCAGCGCTATAGCCTCCAACATTGCCGCACTAGCTTTCCCGGCCCGGAGGAGGGGCCTGGATGTGCCTGACAGGAGCCGGAGCGCCATTTAGCCAACTGAGGCCTCTCGCAGTGTGGGAGACTCCAACATTGCCGCACTAGCTTTCCCGGCACAGAGGAGGGGCCGCAACGTGCCTGACAGGCGCAGAGCCAACAGCGCTTCTGGCTGACACATAGGGCGCTTTACTTGCCCGTCATTGACTGCATGCCTGTGATTTTTCCCGCATGTCCACAAGAACTTCTTGACCCCATCGAGGACCGCAGGCCTCGCCACATCCAGATCCAAATTTCCCGGTACATCGTTACCTCATTTTCGGAACACGGATTTTATCTGTCGGAATCTTTACGCTCAGCGGTCCTTTCCGGACCCCCAACTTCGCCTTCGCCATCCGGCTATCCTTACCCATCGTCTGGATTGACTCACAACTACCATCCTAGCACTATACTGAAATCAGTAACCATTGTCCTGATGATGACCTGCAATTGAACAGGTCGGAACGCCGTCGACTACTCAGCGCAAACCTTGGCGTTGACGTGGTCAACCGAATCAGTCCAAATTGAAATACCCACCTTGTATATAATTTTCGTTGTATCGTTGACTACTCAATTATTTTTGTATTTTACATTGCGCCACACACGCTGTTTTCTCACCCCTGTGTCACTGAGCCATTCACCGACACTAGCACGTTCAGTGCACACTTGTGTGTTTTGGTTACTTTTGTAATATTTGTACTCTAGTGCTGATATAACTATTTACAAATAAGAATCTATACTCTATCAAACTCTCTTGTGGTCTCCCTTTCTTTTTTCCCCTCCTCTGAGTGATTTATACTCTCATTTTATTTGTCCTCCTTAATGATTACCAGTTGAGACATTGTTCTTATGCTACATACTCTACCCGGGTCTCAACTGGGTAAATGGGTTTACTCCTGTTCTCCGAGTTCTCCCTAGATCGCCAACTGAGGCATCCTGCAGCGCTGGTGCCTCCAACATTGCCGCACAAGCTTTCCCGGCCTGGAGGAGGGGCCGTGACGTGCCTGACAGGCACTGGAGCGCCATATAACCAAATGAGGCATCCAGGGACAAGACGAAAACATCTTAGCCCATCATAGCCCGGAAGAGGCTGGGCTGGGCCACCCCTCTGAGATCTGCCTTGGAGTTATTGGTGTTTGGTATCTCCCTTTATTTTTTTGGTGCGCTATCTGTCTCAAGGCCTGAGGATTCCTGTTGTCCTCTTTACGCTGACCAGTTTTTCTGCAGTTTCTGAGTATGGGTAAATGGAAGGGAATTCCCGGCATCCCTAGCACGCTACCACCACCCTGTACTCACTCAACAATTGATAACTATTTAATCCAGGCTGTAAATATGGGTACTAATGAAATAAGACTGGTGGATCAACGCCTTTCACTAACTCCAGAGGAACATGCTCTAGCTGCACCCTTGCTCCAGTCTAATAATCAAACTCCTCCTGAGCCCCCTCTGACGAGTACATCCAGTGCCTCTGCTTCAAGTTCATCTGCTGTCTTAACTGACTTAGCTGGTTATGTTCATCCAGGGGAGAGAGGCCAAACTAGCAATGATATGATGGCCTGTCTGGCAGATATGTCGCATTTATCAGTTAAAGGAAAGGGAGTTGAGCATAGCCCTATTGATATGGTGGGCAGTGACTCTGATTTAGAGAGTGGTCTAAAACCCAAGCGCAGGAGGAAAATCGTTAAAACTGCGGAAAATAAATATCCTGTAGCAAAGGGTAAAATGGCACCCCGAAATAGGCACTGTAACAAGGTTTTGCTAACGCCTACATCCGCTGTTGTTGATGATATCTGGAATCAACTTAGTAGTCACATAGGCAACTTACTGGACTCTAAATTGTGTCCTATTGTTGATCACCTAGTACTAATTGAAGCCAAACTAGCAAAGTCACTTGCCCCTTGGGTAATTACTTGCTCCCAAGATAATCAGTGCACCCCTATCACCCCCCAAATCAGATTTCCAATTATAGGGATGGTGTGGCTGCCGACAATTAAGCCTCCTCACCAGACATTGGTTCAGCCTCTAACAAAGCTGCTCGGTGCAACGACGTGCTTCTCACAATGGATAAACAAGCCGTCAAGCAAATAGAAATATGTGATTCCAGCCCGGTTTTCCTCCCTGTGATTGATCTACCTCTTGCGTCTGCTCCCTACATTATTGTCCTGGCTAATGTGCCCAGACTCCTAGTTGGCAGCTTTGAAACTACAAGGGGCCTTATGAATAAAACTATACATTGGCTGAATACTAACGTGACTGGCCAATGGGACATATCCAAAGAGATTTTGTTGGCAAGACGTGTGGGGGGGTTGGTAGGATGGGTAAAGGGTACACTGGTGATCATGTCGTGGTCAACCTCCTTAACCCCATGGTGGTAAAGGAAATACTGTGTCAAGCAAGTGCAGGAATGGTTAAATCTAGTCCTGTTAAGATATTGCCACTTGGTTTGTTTCTATAAGTATCTTGCTACTTCACCCCGTAATATTGACATGATAGCTGCCTAAAAGAGTGTCCTCCCTAGATTTCCTTGTCAACCAATTGTCCCCCTGAAAAATAGATTTAAGTGCTAGCTGGGTTGGAGGATAATGACTGACGGTTTAGCGAGGAGCGCGATTTTTCCGGTGCTGTGGAAAAGGGTGGGGTACATTTTAGTACAACTCCTGTTGTCCAATTGACTACCAGTCCAGTCCAGAACTATCTTCCTAAAGGGCTAGCAGTGAGTGCATCCTTGATAAAAGGTGGTTCAGATTATGCATGTATCAATTTCTTAAGTTGGAATGTTGCAGGCTTAGCTTCCAAAATTTGGATTGAAGGTTGGCAATTTTTTTATTTCAAACTATGACATAGTTTTTATGCAGGAAACCTAGGATCCGAAAGAGACAGCATTCCATGGATTCACGTGCTTTAGTCTGCCAACGGTACCATCTCCAGCGGGTAGAGCCAAAGGGGGGCTGACTGCTTGGTTTAAAGTAAACATTAGTTGTTCTATTTCTCCTCTTTTCTTGGACCAGCAGAAGGCCCAGGTCTTTTGTCTTAGCTGGAATGATGACTATAAGATCTACATGGTGAATTTTTATAACAATAATTTCTCCAGTAAGGGCGATTGTAATTTTTAGGGTCTTTTTGCAGTAATTGATAAGCTTGTGGAAAAAGAGGCTGGGGCTGAATGCCCCTTAATTTGATGGTGGCAGGTGATTTTAACGCCAAACTAGGGCACCTGCTGTCTCTATCATCAACTACTTTTAATCCACTTGCTCGAGAAGCTGATTGTAACGTGATGACACTAGGGGGCGGGTCCTATTTTTATTACTGACCGAACGGGGTTTGGCCAATAATGTCCCTAACTCTGGGGGTTGTGATATTCCAATTTTTATGGGGAGGGGTGCTGGGAGCATTATAGATTATATTTTTACCTCCTGGAGTATGTCTTCGATCATTAAAAACAGCAAGGTACTTTCACAGACCTACAGTGATCATAATCTCATTACTGTGCATTTAATGACCCCACCTGCGCCACATAAGCCTAAGCCAGTGGTTCCCAATGTTTTGACTCCTGAGGACCCCCATTGAGTCGCCACTGGAAGCCGGGGACCTCCAAGCAATTTGTATGATTTACATTTCAAACATTAAAATAGTAATTCAAAAAAAATAAACACACGTATGCACACAAAATAAATACTCGAATTACTAAGGATGTTAGTATTTTATAGTGAAAGAATTTGCAAAAAACTGAAAACTTTAATGGGAAGGTTGGTGCTGCATCTCCGTGACTAACTTTTAAATGGTTAGTTTTATTTCGCAGTACGAGGCTCCTGCTCCTGCCAAGGCCAGACTGGAAATTCAAAGCAGCCCTGGCAAATGTTTTCAGATCAGTCCCCATACGGTGCACACCAAGTGCAGTGAGTGAGCTTGACCACTACAAAGGGGGCCTTGGGAGGCTCTCCCCCAAACAATTTAGGAAACAATGGTACATTCTACAACACATTTAGCATTATATATATTGCATTGTATTAGCTTTTATAGAATAGTAAACGATGATCTTACTATGCACCAGGATATAACGATCTTTGTTGGGGTTCTTCAATGATTCCCTTATTATCACCCTCCAACAGTGCCTCTCATCTCGCCATAGCCCCTCTGTCACATGTATTTCATTTGTTTTATAGCATCTCTCATACCATTGTAGAATGTCAGAGCACTTTACATCACACACATATAAAGACAATAAATCAAACGTATAAATCAGTGTATAGAAAATGTTACATAAGGATTCACATGTCATTCATACTGGTAGGCATTTTTAAAGAGTGCGTGGTCTGGAGAAGTACAAAACTCAGGATTCAGAGCATAACACAGTGGTTAGCATTGACTTTAACAATAAAAATGTATTTCCACCGAAATAAACCTTTTTAGTAGCATCAGGATAATGAAAGACTGGGAAAAAACATAAGTTACTAACTTGTACCATGCAGTTTGCAAGCAGCTCTTTGATGACAGTTTATAGGCCACTGTGCTAGATTACGATTTTCACTTATGAACTGCACAGTAACAATAGAATCTCTGTGACAAAAGAGGTAACCCACTGACCTACGCACATAAAATACTGTTTTTTTAAAATGAATGGTACACGTTCTTTGCAGTAGGCATATTAACCCTCCGTGCTACATTAGATAAGTCAAAGCTGCCACTGGATAAAAACTCTCATCTAGCTCCTGCAGACACATTAAACACTGGCGTTATTTTGGCACTTTTATTGTTGCTCAAAAACTACTAATTATACAAGGAACTTTGCAGTGCTTTTAAAACTGCTGCCTGCGAAACCCCTGACAATGTGTCACGGACCCCTGGGGTACACTGGCCTGAGCTATTGCCTCCTCAGGTTCTAATTAGTAAAATGCAGGGCGCAGTGTGGTGTGGTGAACCGTGAACTTGAAGTACATTATGTCCCAGGTAGTCTGCAACAGTACGGCACTGGTGAACAGTTGCAACCTGGTAATTCGCGATCCGGCCCTTATTTTAATTCAATTCACAAACCTTTTGTCGCGGATAAAAGAGATGCACTCTAGACCCATTGCCCAGCCTCGCATACAGGCCAAATCATGATTTGACAAAGAATGTAGAGCAGCAAATAAATCCCTACGCAGGGCTTTAAAGCAATCCCCTAGAGATCAGAGCGCTATTATAGCCAGCAGAAAGATCTACCAGCAAGCAGTAAAGAGAAGGAAATTGGCCATGAAGGAGGAGAAATGGGAACTCATAGTTAGAGCCTGTCAATTAAAAGACACACAAGTCTTCTGCGGTCTGTTTTATCCCCCTTAATACATCAAGATAAGGTAACAGGCCACATCTCGGCTGATACCTGGCTGGTCCACTTCTCTGGGTTGTATTCTATTGACTGTAGGGCCGATGATCCCTTCCAGTCATTGGTCCAATTGTGCCCATACTTCGAGATCAGAGAGGAAGAGGACTTTAATGCGATTGTAGACAGCAGGTGTAAGAAGGCTCCAGGACCGGATGGTGTCCCGCTGTTAATAGTCAGAGTGTGCCCAGGTCATGGCGCACATCAATAATTGTCCCTATTTTAAAAAAAGGCAATGTGCATGATGTCAGGTGCTATTGCCCAATTTCCCTCCTAGATTCCACAGCGAAAATCATTTGATGAGTTTTATTGGACTGCCTACTTGACTCGGTTAATAAAAATAGTATACTTGCTCTAAGTCAGTATGGGTTTAGAAAAGGGCTTGGGACTATTGAACGATGCCTCAACCTCCATCTCATTGTGGCAAAATACAAATATGCCAAGGGAGTCTCCACCCTTTTGGCGTTTATGGACTCGTCAAGCGCTTTTGACTATGTATCCAGATCAAAGCTGTAGACTATTTTAGAGAGTATGGGTGTTGATTTGGGGTTAGCTTAATTTTTAAGAAATTTACATCATGACCTCACAGCAACAGTTAGGTATGGCAGCGCTGGCGAATGCACAGAGCCCTTTAGTATTAAGCGTGGGGTGTGCCAAGGATACATCCTTGCCCCAACATTTTTTCTCCTCTAAACAAATGATTTGGAGAAAACACTGGTATCTGTTGAGGCAGACGTTCCGTATGTAGAGAAAAAGGCAGTGCCTGCACTTTTATATGCTGATGATGTGGTCCTCCTGGCTAGGACGGCCAATGGCCTTAACAGCCTAATTTTTACTTATGTTAGCTTTATGAGAGACCTGGATCTGGAGACTAACCTTAAGAAAACATTTACTATCGTGTGTGGTCCCAGAAACATGAAAAACCGTACCTTAAATATTAATGGCAAAATATTAGATAAGGTTAGCTCTTTACCCTACTTGGTCTTGGAGTTTGATGATAGATGTACTTGGTCAACTTGTATCAAAAATAGGATATACGCTATAACCAAGCTGTAGGCACTACTTCCTCGCTTGCCATGTCTATTGGCAAAAAACCTATTGCCCTGATTTTAGAGATATATAATCGTAAATGCCTGACAATTTTAACATATGGGTTGGGTATATGGGGATGCAGGGATGTTCATGTGATGCAGACGGAGGAGAATAGATTCTGTCACCGGTTACTAGGCGTTCCTCCCTCAACCCTAAATTTCTCCCTGCACGTAGAGCTAGGCATGGAGCATGTCCAAGATTCCATCAATGCTGCCCCTTTGGCACCTTTGGTGCTCAATTTGGTACAATAAATAAGCCGAACTTAATAGGGCAGTTATTAGAGATTGTTTATCCTGTGCTCATGGTTTGGCCATTCCATGGCTAAAATATATTAAAAACTGTTTTTCGGCTCTTGGTTGTGCCCACCTGTTCGAGTTCATCCAAAAAAAGGACACAAACTGGGTTGAGGACAGTTTTGTTAAGCATAAACTAGCTACTAGGGAACTAACGGAAGTGTCAAAAACCTTTAGTCAGAGACTATTGTATCATCCAAATGGTGCCAACAATCGCTGCATATTTAATATAAGTGACTAACGTGTATGAGAGAACACTGTTGGCAAGATTCAGGCTGGGTTCCTTTTGTTGGTTAATATGTTTTCCCTTAGGCCAGTATTCCTCAGTCTCTATTGGCACCTGCCCATGTGATGAACAATCTAGTCAAACTATTTTACACTTTGTTTTTTTCTGTCAATTTTATTTGCCGTCCACAAGGAAGTTTTTATTACCTTTGCAACGTAGGCATAAATTTTCCAAGTCCAAAGCCGCTCTATTTTACTTATTGTAACTTAACGACTGTAATGTATGCTATGCAGTTGCTAGTTTTTTTAGTGCATTTTAGATAAAAGGACCATGCTGTTTTGATAGAAAGATCCTATATCTCTTTTTATTAAGTATTGTAGGCTCCGCATCATAAATTGAGTATTGTTCCTCGCAATCCTCATTCATTCATCATACTGCTATATTTAATTATATGCTTTTTGCAATCAAATTTTATGCAGTCACTTTATCAAATGTAACTATCAAAGGATCTTTTCTTGTTAACCGTGGATGTTTTTAACACGTGTTTCCCACAGTATGAATTTTTTTGCTTGTATCTTTTATGATCTGCCTTCGGGAGATCGAATAAAGACAATGAATTAAATTGACTTTGGCAGACGGTGTTAGTACCATTGCCATGGCAGAGTACTTTACTTCTGCCATGGGAAGGGTACTCTACCAACCAGCGACCATCTCTTTCATTTACAGGAACTACATTCACAGCCAAGGCCAGTAGGGGAAGTGTGAAGCTAGCACCATACTCTAATCTGATGTAAATTTTGACAGGAGATCCTTGATCAGTAAGTGCTTTTAGTCAGTAGAAAGACTTGGAAGACCCTCATCAGTTGGTCTTCCGGGCCGATCTGGATTTGCCTCTGCACTGGCACCCAATTTTTCTGGTTGGTTTTAGACACGGACAACCATTTTCTGGTGACCTCTAGTCTCTTCTTCTCTTGGGAGGGATGTCAACTCTCGAGCTCAGGTTTCTGAGTCTTTGCAGGCAATGAGATCCTTGTTGTTCGGGCTGTGTCCATATCTGTTTTGTCTGTAATGCTGGATCTAGCAAGTCAAAGCAAATGTTGTTTTGTTTCAGTCTTTTCTGTCTTCTTAGTCGGTAATCTTGGAGTGCTTTTCCCAATGATCTTATTCCAAATCTGTTATGGACTCAACTGTTTGTTTAGTATAAGTCAGTATATTTGCTGCATTGGTCAGTTATGCATTAATGGACGAGAAGCCGCAGCAGAGAGAGACAATCTCCATCAACGTTTTTGAAAAGTGTTTTCCTATTGAAGCACTAGATGTTCTCAGCACTGCTAGTTCTTTAAGGATAGATTCAAGTGTGGTGTATTGTACCATTGATTGCTTCTTGTTCTTTTGAGACCTTCTGTTTTTTTTGTCTATTACAGCCCCTGTAAAACAGAGTTGGTGCACTGGTTTTGACATTGAGTTGTCGAGTGTTTTAAAATTCTAGGCATGGGTAAGTGCAGTTTCTTTAGAAGTAGCTTATCTTCCCCTTGAATCTCAGATTTTGTAAACAGCCCACTACAAGTTCCAAGGGGAGCAATTTTGCGAGAGGCTGTCAGCAGGTCCTGGTAATAAATTTCAGGAATCCCATGGCAAATATGGATATCACGTCCCTACCTAGAGTGGATGGACTGTTTACTTCAGGTCTATGTCTTTTCTATGGCTTATGCAGCATCAGGACTTTACCTTAAATATAAACAGATTTGGGAGAACTCTAATAATTTCGTCTGCTAGAGCCCTCTAGCTCACCCTATGCCTTCTCTGACAGCAAATCCTCAATGATCGATACAGTTCTGAATTGTGTTGAAAACTCCTGCCTTTATCTTACAAGGATCACTGTATTGTGCCTGTGGAATCAGTGACTGCAGATTGGTTTATTAAGTGATGTCCTGTGGACAAAATTCCGATTATTTCACTGCAAGTCTTTCATTTCCCTGCAAAAGATCATCTAGATACAAGCTTCTGTTTGCATTTAGATAAAGTAAACCATTCTTATTTTTCCCTTGAAGTCCTGGTCTCAACAATCAAGGGCCATACTTAAACATGTCCAATATGGCTGCTCTGTGCTAGACATTAACAGTCTTCTTTTTATTTCAAGAGATTCATCCTGGGCCCAGGATGAGTCCTCCTATATAGCCTTGCTGCTCTTCCCCATTGTTGCTTGACCGGGGGTGGATGTACCTGTGGTGAGTATGTTCTTCTTGTGACTTGTGTGCTGCCTCCGGGATGATCTCAAGATGAGTACCTCCTATATCTGTAACTTCTTAACTCATGCCTTAACTACAGACATTACAATTGTTTGAATTTAAAAAGATGTGTACAGAATCCGGCACTCTGTTCTTGGCTCACAGTTGTGCTTTCCACTCAGGCCTCTTTCTCGATGCCTCCTATGTTTTTGTAGTCATGATGGTGTAGGAGGGAACACCACTCCTGGGCATTACAATGGCATTCTGGGGCTAGTTTATGGAATAACCACATCTGCTACCCTTGCGTTTCTGAAGCTGCAGAGGGCAGTCTGAGCAGAGCTTCAGAGATCCGCTGCCATCTCCCTGGGCAGTTAGTTCCAACCCTCTCACCAGCTCTTCTCAATGGGTAAAGACAAGATTCCCCCATTCACTTTTAGTTTTGCTATGCCATATTCTTCTACAATACTCATGAATCCAGAAACACTACATTCTGCATCTCACCATTAAAGCATTGCATCACCCAAAAGAGGGATATCATGTGGTGCCTATTTCGTAGCTGCATGACCCAGTTTGTCCTGATGGATGTGAAAACAAAAACTAACGGCTCCATGGCTACAGTGAATAGGATCAGTGACAAGAGGCAACCCTGTCTAGGGCCTCTACAAATCGACCATTGCTTGGAGATCACCTGCCCAATTTGTAATCTAGCCATGGTGTTTGACTATATGAGGCTCATCTATGCCAGAATCTCTGATCCCTTCAGGACCTCAAACAGGTAAATCAGGAGGACAGTATTAAAGGCTTTTTCTAGGTCTAGTGATGCACATCCAATGTCGGCCCTTCCTTCGGGGTGTCAATAGTGTAAAAGTCGATGTTATTATGATAAAGGATACATTCATGTACAAGAATGAAATTGCATCTTTATTAACAAATTTGCCCATTGTGCCCATTGCGATCAACCCCGACTCGCAAATACATACTCAGGCAGGCTCTGAGACCTAGGCCCGAGGTCACTGATTGATAGGTCACAGGTGGGGTGTCACGTAGCAGGCAGATAAATGCATGAACAGGAAACCCTAGATCAATCCCACAGATAGGTCCAGCAGCACTACAAACGTCCAGGGAGATTGGCCCCAATAAAGCACACATGGCCGGAGGGGTATGCACGCTACCAAAAACCCCATATAGTCAGATGCCAAATGAGTTAATAACATATAGCAAATCAGGACACAGCACAGAGAGTGATCACGTGCTCCCCATGCTGGACATATGGACACGTTACCCACTGTTCGCATTGTGTCCACGCAAGGTTGAGGCCTGCCTGTACTTTCCATTAGGCAATCAAGTTATGGCTCCAAAGGCGGAAACTGCATTCCTTACCATTCATGGACCTCTGGAAATACATTATTGCATTATTAGCAAATAAACATGTAGGAAACGAATACAGAGTGGATCTATCCTAAACTGGAGAGCAATATGTGACCAAAAACAAGAAATTATTAGAAAAATATATAATTTTATTTTATCAATCAATTTTCAAAAATAGAAAGAAACAATTTTCCTTATAAGAGAAATATTTACACTGTATATACAATGATCAATGAAAATTAGTGCATTGAAATACTGTCTAAATATAAGTTTCAACTGATAAAACTGATATTTGTGTTATATCTAGGTTGAACCAAACAAGGTATATATCACAGGCTCAACATAGACCAATACATTGAAAAAAGTCAGTGCATAATGAATATAAAATCATTTTACAATATAATAATGGCTAACATGGTTACAATCTACGTGCGTTTCGGCGAGACGCCTTCATCAGGTAGCCATATATGTCTCAAATAATATGTAACAAATGTCTTCTGAAAGAGCTTCTTTAATTCATGTTTTCTACCCCTTGAGAATGAAGACCATACTTCCCAGTAGATGATGACTAAAATCTCTCTAAGATGACCGGCAGCTTAAATAATTTCCATTGTTTGGAATGGTGTATGTTGCTTCAGAGTCTTAAAGTTATAAGGATGGATAGAGAGTCTCTTGGGACAGCAACGAAAGTCAATATATGCTGGTTAAAAGAAAGTAGAAATGCCCTCATCAAGGAGATGTGATTGAAAACCTGATTAGTACATCTATGAACCGTGAGCTTCACGTTCGTCCTGCATGGCCGTGTTGAGGTTTCTGACTGGAAACGCCGAACATTATTGCATACAATGAACTGTATAAAAAGAGGCCGCAGATCGATTGTAAATTGAGACAATCCTCGGATCCTGCACCTGTAACTGTTCTCCCGGCTGCTCTATTTAGTTAAACAAACTGTTCCTGTTTTTCCAAACGTCTCTTGCCTCTTGTTTGTTCAAGGTATTTCATGTTAAAGCAAAATTTTGGTGATCCACCACTGCAGCTGATTGGTACCTCAAACCTGACAGCAGCCAAAGGAAGGAGACCCCGCCCAGATGGATTCACGTGTGTGCATCAAGGAAGGTGAGCAGACACAGCAATTGATTGAAAGTTCTTGCTGAATCCGCAGTGCAGAGGTCCATCCAGATGCAGCCGTCACAGAGGATAACAGACTACATCGGAACCTAATTTAAAGCATTTGGCACATGGCAAATTAGGGAGAAGCGTAAAAATATTACCTGAGCCCCCTGCCACTGACAGAATCTAGTATATTTCCTACTTTATATGTCCTAACTGAGTAGCTGCAAGGTGGCCTCGGAGGCAGTCCCATGGAAGTCACCTTTTTTAGATAGATAGCCCGCTAGGAAAGATGAATATTTATTGTATAGCCCTTTATGGCACCCAGGACACTATTTTTGTGTTAGAGCTATCCTGATTGAGCAGAGTTGGCACCTCAATCTCATATTCTTTAGTCGAAAAGGGTTTCTTGTGCTACTGGTTTCTTAACACCGGTGGATTCTGAAAGGAGTGAGAGGTGTTGGTCGCTCAGACTGCTGGGCATGACACAGATGGTACACTTTACCCAGTGGTGTGATACAGGGTGTGATTAGGACAATTAGGAGAAAAGATTTGGACTTGGAAAACTAGGTTTAACTTGTGTGTGGCCAAGAGGGCCTGTGGTTCTTGAACTAATCCTTTTTCCATATCTATTACCATGCTCTTTGTCCCAGAGCCAATATTGGCAGACTATCAGGCTCACCTAGCACCATGTACCATGCAGAGCTTCCCCTGGTCACAGGGTAGCATGCGCTAAGAGAGGGCTAAGAGATTTTTGATAAAGCAGTCATTTTTTCTCTGTCAGTTTTTGACTTGGTGTAATGTACATATGAAGTTATGGTGCTACCATTTATTGCAAATTGTTTATAGTTGCTATCATGCAGATATTGTCCTAAGGCTTCATGTTTTGTTGACTATGTTTTTATACTTTATTTGAGGGTATTGTTATTCATTGCAAACTGTATTTTGCGAAGAGTTGACATAGTGAAGATACTGTTCTTATTGCATCATTTCTCCTATGATGTAACCCTTCATATGCATTGTCATTTGTGTTTTTTGAAACGTCCATTTTAAATTGTTTTATGCATCTGTAGATAGTGCTGTGCACATAGTACATAAAACTGTAAGAGTGTACCACGTACGGTAGTCCCCACGATTAGAACTAACAAAGACTCCCAAAAAGATCGAGTAGCATATTTGTCCACAAAATCACTGGAGTTATGAAGGATTCCCCATTAAAACATATGGAAACTAGGTTCCCCACACTGGCAAAGAAACTTAATAAGTTTTGCCAAAAATGGCATGCACACACGAAGGAACACACATTTCTCTGGCCTTAGAAGGGAACTCTGACACCAATGCAATTGAACATACTAGAGCGCATATACAAACTAAATACACAGGTCAAAAGAAAGTCAGGAGAGACACACTACTAGAGCTATAGGCCATTTTCAAAGAGACCCAGATTGATAAAGCACCAATAGCAAACAAGGCATCAGCACCTACCCCACCTTATGCAGGAATGGAGGTGCGCACTCCAGCTTCCCCTGTATTAGGCTATTCCAAACCAATAATAGTATTAGCTGGTAGGTCCCCCAGGGAAAGACGGACAGTTAGGCCCAAGCATGAGAAGCTAACAGTTGGCCAGTATGCCCAGATAATTCTCACGCAACCCAAGTCCCTTGAAAAAGGCCCCAAAAGCTCGACCTCCCCGTCTACCACGTCAAACACATAGAACCTCCGCAGAATGGAGAACATGCACTCCCTAAGGTTTGAGCAAACATAAACCTGTGACAGGGAGATTTGGAGCGGTTCTAGATAGTGACACAGCAAGAGTGGGTGAGGAAGGGAGCCCCAGTCCCCCAAGAACTGATGACTAGGGTGAGGCTATAGGATTTGCCTAAGTGGCTGATGAAATGACTGAGAATGAGTTTGAGGATGAAGTCCAGCCAAAAAGAACAACACATAGCTCAAAGCGAAGGAGGCAAACTAGGTGGGATGAGGAAGAAAGGCGTGAGCTGAGGCTAGAGAGATGAAGAGCACACACCCAGGAAGCACAGCAAGAACACAGGTCAGCGTGCTCCTCATATAAGGGAAGCGGGGGTAGGTACAGGGCACCAATCGGGGAAGAATCGGAGGCAGAATTAAATGAGAGGCTCTTGGCAGAGTTCTGAGTCTCACCACTCAATGAATATAGAAGAGATGCTGACCAGGAAATAAGAGACCAAGGCAGCCCAGTAATAACCCAGCCAAGATACAGGAAAAATAAGATGGTGCCTTTGAGTGAACCTGAGGATAGCAGCAGCGAGGATGCGTGCTACTCTGCATGAGTGCACCACAAAGGAGAGTTAACCCCAAGAGACATAGTAGCAAGAGAGGAAGGTGAGATCTGTATGCACCACTTCTGCCACGTACTAGCCAGCTGGACTGGGGAAAGAGACCAGTACGATAGACATTGGCCAAAGAAGAATCATGTGAGCCAGAGGACATGGCTATAGCGGATGATTGCATCCGGCATGGAGAAGGAGACTTCAAGTGGAGCTTCCCTGACATGCAGGAATGCCTAAAATGATGGGAATGCCATATCAGAGAGAAGCCCGTAGAGTTACCCGAAGTAAGAATGTGCCTGTTACTACAGAAGGCACGTCACGGACCATATTTGTGTCATGGGCTCCGATGGATAAAGAGGGACTAAAGACAAAGTTACCGCAATTGCTTGATGGAGCAGGAAAATGGATCTCATGTTTCGAGAAGAACACCGCAGGAATCAACTTAGCGATAGGTGATATGAAGAACCTGTTAAGGAGCCGTATTGGGGAGCAGATCAATTTGGTGTCCGCCCGAGATCACATTCCAGCAATCAGGCTAACAGATACGAGAATGATGGGCCGCATTTAATTCATACAGGCACTGGATATGGACAGCCCTTAGAAATATGTTCCCTGACCGCCCAGATGTAGGAGGGTTAATGGCAGAGACTATGAAGCCAGGGGAGAGTATAACAGATTCCTTGAATAGAATGAGAGAACGATGAGGACAAGAGACAGGACATCCATGGATCGATACAGGCCCACAGGTTGCATTCTTTTACAGTATTCTCAAAAAGGGGCTACCTGCTGAGATACAGAGTGGGCTGGACAGTGTTTTGGGGTTAGATACCAAACCCTGGTGGGAGATGCGTGCCCAGATATTACATTACCACAAAAACAAACAAGAAAAAGTTAGGGGAAAGCAAGAGCAAGCCCAGAGAGATGCTGCTAAATTGGTCCAACACAAGTTGAAAAAGACTGCCCTCGAGTTTGCCAAAACCATGCTAATGGCACCAGTCTCCAGGGGAACTCAACCGCAAAACCCCAGAGGGTGCCAGCACAGCTATAGCGGTAACAGGTGAGCCTGAGGGCTCAGAAACAGAGGAATTCATCTGATTATGAAGTATCAGATAACTTCTTTAAAACTCCTGAGATAATTCAAGCCTGTTACTGGAATTGGCTGCCTTAGATGTATTACCATCTAAAGAAATGCAATCCAATTCACTATCACACAAAATAACAAAACAACAACTTAATGATTCAAATGAGCAAAGGAATAAAAATGACACATCTATGCTTCCGGACGATCTGGAACTGCAAGTAATGTGAGAAATCATAACAATTCTCTCTAAAATGCGGGATACAGTAGGAAATCAATCATCTTGTCTTGGAGAGCAAATATCCTTCCTTTTTTTTAAATCCCTTGAAAAGTTGGAACCTTACTTTTCCAATCTGTAAAAACTAGACAGTATATTCAGTTTTACCGCACAATATTGAGCATAACACGCTGCAGGATTTTTGCAGTGAGTTGCCAACTTCATTTTTAATCAGGGGGAAGGCAGGATCATTAAAGTTTAATTTACCTGACTCTTCTATTTCCCTGTTTTAGTTCACACAATTGCACACCTACACTTTTAAGGCCCCTCACACCCACCGCACCATACGGCAAGGAATAAAAGATCTCCGCCAAAGAGCCCCTGCATAGGGTGCCCGTCGGGTATTGCAGCGCCCGACCCGACGAGGAGCATGCCCGATGATGAAGCATGACACCCAGCAGGCTGGGTGTGTGAGGGCACTCATTCCGAAAGGAAGGACTTCCCAGTCCTTCTCGTTTCCTACTAAATTTTCTCTTTTTGTAGCCAGGGACCTTGCCAGTCCCCTGCCCTGCCCCCTTTCCCTCTCTTTCACAGGAACTGCATACCTTTTCTTCTCAAGTTTATCCAGGGCATGTATGCTGGACCTCTCTAAAAGCCCAGAGTCCCCCTCTTTTGTTTGGTTTACTGCAATATCCACCAGAAAACTACAAACAGTTAAGCCTAAAGTTTCGCAGCCTTTAAAATCACAAAATGAGGTCCATACTCTAGTTTGTCAACATGCCGCAAATAAAGGGTATGTGTGTCCATTCAATGCAATTCATGTAGCTAATGATCATTCAACTTCAAACTTATGTCAACCGGAAAAATGCTGGTACCAAAGCATTCAAAAGGAACAGTTTCAAGTCTTCACATTACTTCGTATTTGCATATCTATTGATTCTAAAATTGAAGACAGAAGCCAGATAGTTGCTGACCGTGACGTGTAATAAAAACAGGAAAAACAGCTGACACATGTTTCATAACAGTGACTTCTTTAAGGCTAGATTCACGGTCGATTAGTCATAAGTTATGAGGAATTATTTGTGAGTCAAGACGCATCGCTGAGGAATCATTATGTTGCAGTGAGTTCCGCGTTCTCAATATTCTGGAAAGGGGTAAGTGTCCAAACCGGTCCTCCTTTTATTTTAAATTGGTAGCCTCCCATTTTGTTACTGGCCACAAAGGTCTGCCCTGTGGTGTTGGATATCTTCTGTGGTGTTAATCATTCCCGGTTAATCGAGGCAGAGAGAACCATGATAAGTCTCCTGCATCTGTTGAGCATGTACCGTAGTCTACGTAGTCTTGGTGCCCCGGAAGAACTCACTACAACATAATAATTCCTCAGTGATTTGTCTTGACTCACAAATAGTTCCTCATAACTTATGACCAAGCGACCATGAATCTAGCCTTGGAGAAGTCACTGTTGTGACGAAACACGTGTCGGCTGTTTTTACTGGTTTTAAGACACGTCACAGTCTACAACCATCTGGCTTCTGTCTTCAATTTTAGAATCAATAGGTATGCGAATACGAAGTAATGTGAAGACTTGAAACTGTTCCTTTTGACTGTTTTAGAGAGTGCTTTGGTACCACCATTCTTCATGTTTGCACAGGAGTACTTGTACTAATGTGTTTTATTCATCTAGGGTAGTAGGGTGCATTTTACACCAATATAACACAAATTTGATATATTCTGATATTTTCTTATAATTGTTGCACTTGACATAAGATGTGCGGCCAACATTAACCACTGCTACATTATGTCAGCCAGGCCTGGATGTTATGTCTGAGATCAAGACAATAACTTCCACCAAGCAGGGCAATGGAAAAATTTCAGCCAAATATTAGCAAATGTTGTTTAAAACAAAAAAAAGAAAATTAAACCAAAAAATCAGTTTTCAAGGATTTCAATCCTGCACATAAGCATCTCAATTTAATATGTGTTTTGTATTTGCTCTTGACTTTTTGAGATGAAAACAGTTGCACTTTTATTGTGAAAAAAGTCACAGCATTGGAATAGTTTGGTCCATTAAATGATTTCTAAACAAATGTGTATTGATATAGGATTTGTAGCTATGGCATCTCTATTCAAACTGGTTTGTACTGAGGGCCACATTTATGACCCGGTTTGTGTCACTCTTGCACCAAGCAACGTGGTGCAATAGTGACACAAACCTTAAGTCAGATTATTGAAGCCATGCAAAGCCACTTTACATGGCTTTGAGTGGCTCCAAAAATCTAGAGTAATGCAATGCATCACAAATTGGGGCATTGCATTACTTTGCCCTTGGTTGGCGTTCCATGGGCATTGCGTGGGTGTTCCCACGCTCCTCCCATGGTTTTTGAACCATTCCCAGGTTTACAAGACCTTGTACACCTGGGAATGCGCCAAAAATATACTCCCCCCAGGTGAGGCATAACAAGAAGAAATATATTTATTTCTCCTCGTTACTTCCTCTTTCTATATGTGCTGCAAAGTGTTAAATGCCTCTCTAGATTGTTTCTGTGCAGGAAGGTGTCCCTTCCTGCACAAAAACAATCCTGCGTGCAATGCAGTCACTCTTGCATCATGGTGAAAGAGAGCCTGCATAGGCTCTAGGCTGCCAAAAAGTGCCAGCGCAAAAGGAAAGTCAGGAATGTGCTGTGTGCCTTAAATACGGCGCATTCCTGCCCTTTGCCAGGGACACACTGCAGGGCTACAAGGTGACTTGCTCCACTGCGCCTCTATTCCATAAATATGCCCAGAGTTTAAATTTCCCAAGCCTTTTTTCCCATTTATTTTATTCACTGCTAATGTTCAAGTAAATTGTTATTTAAATCTGCTTTATTTCAGATCTATTTGCAATGAAATGCATTCAAATATGTTCTGCGAACCTCAATAAATGATTTAACAACTGAACTCAAGCTGAGCTAGGGAATAGAACATTATATTTTCACAGACAGCACTTTTCAGAATAATGATATATACAGTGTAACTGCACTCTGGAGTAACTCTGAACTATTAGCTACAGCACAGTGTTGGTTTATTCAATAACCTGTGGAATGTACCCCAACCTAAACCAACAATCTCCATTCCAAAAACTACTCCAGTAAAACAACATATTTTAACATGCTTGTGTTTCTCTCTAGTCACTGCTTCATCTCTCTAGTCACTGCTTCATGTCAAACAAATTCAAAATGACAGCAGATCAGTCAAACTGCCGTTCTTCTTCCTGTCAGAGACGTATGCAATGCAGTTGCTTTAAGAGAACTGCCATGCCTACAATGATTCCCATCTGACACAGCAATTGCAACCAAAAGCAGTTGAATGAATAAGGGCCAGCAACTCCTGAGTAGGAACACTCATCGAAAAGGTGTTCATTTCAACTAGGGGGAGAGGAGTATTTTGCTTATCGTACATTCGGCTGATTCAAGGAAACACTAAAGGGATGTCTTCTGTCAGAAAGGAAACTCTTATTCTGTTCACAGAATATTTAATTCAGTTGTTTCCTACGGAACAAAACGTGCATGGACTAAAGAGTGAGAAAATATTAAATGGATCGCTAAACAATTGAGTCTGATCCAGGAAAATACCTGATTATGTAGATGCATGTATATAATTAACTATAAGACTGGGTAAGAGAGAACTATCAATTTTACTGGTGAAATTTACGTAATTCCTGAATTTCGTTTTATGGGAAATTCCAGAAATTCCTTGAAATCTCGCATAATGCAATTTCAGATAACATGTGCATGTAAAAGACTAGTTCATACGGAAAATTTCTCACCATGAGACATTTTTTTCGCATGCAGTGTTCACTCAGCTGAAAAAAGTTACGCGAGACATCAGCAAGCCTCATTTTACTGTAAAAGAGTAATTTCATAAATATTTTGTGGATTTTTTTGGGGGAGAAAAATACACGATTCTCTCCTCCCCCTCCAAAATACAACAAAATTCAAATTGGTGTGCACTACATATGACATTCGTACAATTTTCCAATTCACATATCATCAATAGGAAGCGTGGATTCATATAAATCTTAAGTTCCATGCATGTAAAATTATAGCACTAATATTAAACAAGTGAAAAAATACTACCCAAGAGGAAATGAGGTAGTTTTCTAATGGTTGGGACATGAAAATGAAGAATGATTGCACCAAATGGGAGATTTAGAGGAGAATCATGGAGTGGGCCGGGAAGAAATGCAGATCTCCAGGCATACTCTAGTAAATCAACCTGGAGGAATGCTGATTAAGATGAAATACAAACAAACCTGTTCAAGCAGTACTTAACTCTTTGGCTGCTCAAAGAAATGCCTGTGTAGCCTTGGAAAATGTCACACAACACACAGAGGCCATTCAATGGAATTCCAAAGACCTAATTCACGCATGAGTTTGTGTTTCTTTCTTCTGGTTTAGGTGACATTTTCATAAGAATATCTAGGCCTGCTTCACAAATCTTTCATGAATGGGTGGGCCTTACTTTAGGCCTATATGTGACTCTCTTATGAACTTCCAGGAAAAAGATTTGCTTCCTCATTTTTCTGTAAGAGACGTATTTTACTCCAGGAAAATACTCACGGAAAATGCTGTATGAATCACATCTGTATATTCTGGCGTGCTGGCATCTAAGACTGGAATATTCATGGAAAGACGTATTGATAAGTAACAAAATATAGGCTAGCTATATGAGTACAGAGACAGATTTGTTTTTCAGATCACGGGCTTTGTGGTAGGTACAAAAACTCGAACATATTGAGAGAGGTTTTGCCTTCTTGGATTTCACTCAAAATGCTTTGTGACGGGGGGCGTGGTCTGGCCACGAAGGAAGATGGCCGCCTGATGTAAGAGAACCGCCGCGGGATGGGCCCCTGAAGGAAGCGGCGCTTTTATCTACATATAAAGGGTCTTGTTATCGTCATCTTTTACATCTTAAGGACGTGCAGGCAAGTTTGGTTTGTCTTCCGCTGTAAAACAAGGACCAGCCTCACCTTAATTCGCTGACGACGCGGAGCTCTCACAGGCCTTAGTTCACCTCACAATCCTCGATGCTTGCCTCTGCTGAGACCGCGCCTCTTGTTCCTGCCGAGGCCGCGCCTCTTGTGTATTTCGACGCACAACAACGCTTCTTCTGGGTATCTGAGTTTTATCACTCTGCAGTACCGCATATCTCCACAACGTCATTCTCACAGCAGTAAATGTGGAGAAATGTGTTTGAATGGCAGGAATACCCTCGTCCTGTCACTACGCTTCTCCACTCTAACTTACCTCATATATCTTGCGAAGTCCCGCGCTTTCACAAAAATGGCACACATGGCTCAGTACAGCGCCTGGGACTGCAAGAGGTAAGCAAAAATATTACTAACAATTTACTCATCGCTCAGCATGTATGCAGTTTTACAGAGATTATTTGTGAGGTAAAATTTAAAGCTTAACGGTCTCCCTCATGAGCTCTTTTCTAACTACTTTTTTCTACAAAAAATCAATAAATGTCTTCTTTATTAATCTATTAACCGTAATATCTGCAGTGGTGCGCACCAGCATTTATACAAAGCATTAACAAAAGAAATATAACTTTGTATTAAACGAATTAAGAAATCAATAGAAAACCTCTATAACAAAGATTTCTCTCCATCTGTGTATCTATATCATCACATCAAGTTTTTCACCAAGTTTAGTAAATCTGTTAAAGAGCATAAGTATAACAGTTTAAAACCACATTAAGACACAGAAGATTACCTTGGTGTTACCTCAGCACATCAACCAAAATACAGGTCAAATGTCTGGTAATAAACACGGAAATAAGCCCCCTAAACAACCTCTTTTTACAGAAGTTCTTAAACAATCCAACAATATGCCCGTAGAGGGAAATACTTCACCTGCAAATAGCTCACCCCAGGCTTTACCTACTGCCACTGACTCCATACCAATGGAGACCATGGAGCACATATTACATGAAATTTCAAGTGTCAGTCGTCGCTTGGAAGGTATGGATGCCACCATTACATCTTTGGCTACAGAGACCAAGTCAATTAGGGCAGATATTGCAAGTTTTCATACTAGAGTTGAAGAATTAGACTCACGAATAACGGTGATGGAGAGCCGTCTCAACTCATTACAAGGTAGGGACCAAGATCTCCTATTCCTTCATAGCAAAATAGTTGACTTAGAAGACTGAAGCAGGAGATATAATGCCTGTTTCTATGGTTTTCCGGAGAATATTGAAGGCCAAAATGCCATAGCTTTTCTTTGTGACATTCTCCCAAAACTGGTTGGCATCTCTTTTACTCCACCTCTAGAAATTCAACGTGTTCACCGAATTGGTCCTCCAAGCAAAGACCCTACAACACGTCCAAGGCCGCTTATTGCCTGTTTCCTCAGACATGAACAAGCAAGACAACTACTGACTGCAGCCCGTTCGCAAGGCTGCTTCTCATATGATGGTCACCTCATTCATATGGCAGCTGATTTTTCCAAAGAAACTAATGAACGGCGAAAAAGCATTTCTCTCCATGAGACCAACTTCGACAACTGGATATCAAATATGGATTGTTTGAACCTGCACGTTTTCACATCATCAACAATGGGGACTCAAAAGATTTTTATGACCCAGAAAACTTACAGAAATTTCTAGATTGTATGAAACCACAAGATATGGATGTACAACATACGCAAAAGGACCTAATTCAGCCAATTCATAATCTTTCTCAACAGGTACCGGATAACAGAAGACGAAATCCTAGCAATTCACGACACCGCGGCAGAGACTTAGAAAGATCTAACCGTTCTCAAGAAGACAAATGTCCAGCTCTACAAACTGTTTCTACCTTTACACAAGAACCACACAGAGACAAGTCTCGATCTCCTCTTAAGTCCACCTCAGATGCGGACTGAAAATGCTGTTAACCAAATCTGCTGTTAATTTCTATGGTTATTGTATCTGTTATTGTTAAACGAAGGTCTAACATAAGTCTATGAACTATTATCACCAATATAAGTACTATGAACAACTTACATAGTATCACAAGAAATGATGCTCAAGTTTTGTTCAGTTGAGCATCATCTTCTTTACGTTCTACTATATTATATTATTCCAGGTTACGGTATACTATAGTATATTATCTTATCTTATTTAATAATTATAATGTTTTATCTTTCATGACTTCTATTTATCATTCCTAATGAAATTCCTATATCTATACATATCTATTTATGCATATAATATATATTGCTCAAGCATAGTCCATAAAAGTATTAATTTTCTTTTGTCACTGCTATGTATCTAATGTATTCAGTATTTTTATCATTACCTTTTTATCCTCTATAATTCATGTGATATCTTACTTTGTACTTCTAAATATGATTAATGTGTTATCATAGGATATCATTCTAATTTATTCCACGTCATATCATATTTTATCTAGTCATCAACATATACCTTAATATCACTTTCTGGGACATATCTATTTAACTTTATTCCTATATTCACCCTACTTAGTATTTCATTATTCCTGATGGGGTCCCTCTTTGCGGCGGTGCTCCAGTGAGCCCAGACCCGCGGTTAACCGATTAGGAGTTCTAATATTGCTACATTATTAATCTACACTTTCCATCTTAATTCTTTCTTATATACTCACTTTCTCCCTTCTTTCGTTTTCCTTCCCTTATAAACCAATATACTATTTTGCTTCCCATATATTATTACTATAGACCTTCTACTGTAACATTTTCGATAGTGATTATCTAACCGGACTTGATGATTTTGTGGTGAGCCATGGTATCTATCTCTTCTTTCTTCTCTGTATCTTTCCCATTCTTTTATCCCTTTAATTTTGAATAAGGCACTGCACATTGTATTATTTTGCTCACTGATATTTTTTCAGTATGCCGCACACTCATCCTCTTTGTGTAGTAACATGGAATGTCCACGGTCTTACACACTACATAAATAGGAAAATATACTCTCCTATCTCCAATTAAAACACGTAGACGTGGCATTACTACAGGAAACTCATTTAGATACTCTTGAATCCGATAAACTATGTAGAGAATGGGTGGGGAAGGTGATTCATAGCAGTGTTCACAAGGGTGAATCTACAGACGCAGGTCCTATTCGCAAATGTGGAGTAGCAATTCTTATCCGCAAGTCCCTCCCAGTCACGGTGTCCAAAACATGGACGGACCCAGATGGACGCTATGTGTTTTCTAAGTTAACCATAGGAGATGTTTACATTTGTGTGGGGTCAGTCTATGCTCCGACAGGAACAGAAAAATAATTCCTTCTTCAGCTTAATCGTTTACTAACAGAGATAAATGCCTCACAGTACGTCATTGGTGGTGGTTGGAATCTAGCAAGAGATCCGATTTTGGACAAAACGGGTACATTAGACAAGGGAAATGCTGCAGATAGAGCTCTGATGGATGACATAATGATGGATAATGGGCTAGTTGATCACTGGCGTCTTAGTCATCCAACAGATGCAGAATACACATTCTTTTCTCCCACTCATGGTACATTTTCTCACTTGGACTATTTTCTGACATCACAAAAAATGGTTCAATTAGTTAGGGAGTCTCACATTCTGGAGACTGCATTATCCGATCACTCTCCGGTTCTTTTATCCCTAGAACTAGGACTTTCTAGACCAGGACGCAATCCCTGGTGCATGAACATTCAACGACATAAGACTCCCCAGGGTAAATCCCAGTTACAATCACACTTTCAAGAGTACCTTTCTAATAATCAGGGATCTGTGACTTCCGGCAGGACTATCTGGGCTGCAGCTAAAGCCACTATCAGGGGCCAGTTAATGCCAGATGCAGCACTTGTTAATAAACAGAATGCTGCATGACAAAAAGAACTAGAACATGACATTCAATCTTATTCCAGCCTATATACAGCAAATCCAGCTCTGCAGAATCGTAAGTTACATGAGCAAGCCCGCATGGCATTAAATAGCCTATTTACATCCAAAGCCGAATACGCTTTGCAGAGAATGAAAGGAAGGCACTACGAACAAGGGGAAAAGGCAGGGGAATTGCTAGCTGCACAGTTACACCAAAGGGAAGCAGCTATGGCCATTCCAGCCATTCGAACAGCACAAGGCAATATGCTCACGAGACCCCAAGATATAGTAAATGAATTAGCCTCTTTTTACCAATCTCTTTACACTCCAGGTGCTCAAGTATATTTGGATAAGATGTCTACTTTTCTTACAAAAGTGGATCTTCCCCGTCTTTCTGATGAGGGTAGAGTTCTCCTTGAAGGTGAAATCAGTAAAGAGGAGATCTTGCGTGCAATAGCTAACTTACCCTATCATAAAGCTCCTGGGAAAGATGGATTTCCAGCTGAATTTTATCGATGGACAGGACAAAATATTATTGACACATTGCATTCTGCATTTCAAGAAGCAGATAATGTATCCTCATTAGGACCTCTGTCTAACAAAGCGCTCATCGCTGTGCTGCCTAAACCTGGTAACGAATCCTTGTTATGTAGTAGTTATCATCCCATTTCGTTATTAAATTGTGATATTAAAATATTGGCCAGTATTTTAGCGTCCCGTCTTCGTAAAGTTTTATCTTCCTTGATACTCCAAACCCAAGTGGGATTCGTTCCAGGGCGATCTTCTCGGAATCATCTTCGTACTTTGGCCCATACTTTGTGGTCTGCTAAATGTCTTCCAAATGATGCATTGGCACTTTCGCTCGACGCAGAAAAGGCGTTTGATTGCATTGAATGGGAATACCTTTTTAAAGTGATGGACCGATTTGGATTAGGAGATCAATTTATAGCCAAAGTACGTTTATTATATGATAATCCATCCGCTCAAGTAAATTGTGGTGGTTTTCTGTCTGAAACATTCTTGATCCGTAGAGGAACACGTCAAGGATGTCCTCTATCCCCACTTCTTTTTCTCTTAGCTATGGAACCCTTAGCAGCCACAATACGTCAATCAGATGAAATCACAGGCATACACCTTCCAGTAGGAAATTCTAAACTTTATTTATATACAGATGACATTCTACTTACCCTCACAAACCTTCCCTGTTCTATACCGTCTCTCCTTCAAATTATAAACGACTTCTCTTCCTTTTCAGGTTATAAAATTAATTGGGATAAGAGTGAGGCATTACCCATTTCTGACGGAACGACAAAAGCAGCTATACATGGGTTACCCTTCCACTGGCAATCTTCACACCTTAAATACTTAGGAGTCTTAGTGAACAAAAGATTGGAAGGCATGGTTATAGATAATTTAAACCCTCTGATCTCTCAAATGTAATGTGATTTTGAAAAATGGAAAATCTTAGAGCTTTCTCTTTGGGGCAGAGTCCAGGCTGTTAAAATGGTTACTCTTCCGCGTTTCATGTACATTCTGGGCATGCTTCCTCTTCCCATCCCCCTCTCCATGCTTAGACTAATAGACTCTAAGATAAAAACCTTTATATGGTGCTCGACCAAGCCTCGCCTTGCTGTGGCAAAACTAAAAGCTCATTAATTATAATGAGGAATTAGTCTTCCATTGATCGAACATTATGCCCTTGCGTTGCATTTGTCTCAAATATCTTATTTATTACCAGGGATCATTGATGTTCCACAATGGGTTCATACAGAAAGACACCTTCTCTCCACAGATTCAGGTCTCTCACTTTTATATGGGAGCGGAACTATCAGCTACGCACAAATCTTGGCAACGTGCTCATCGTTTACTAGACTCAAATCCACAAATTCATTAAAAAGCACCCCTATGGAATAATACAGGCATACATATTAATGGTCGAACCCTATCCTGGCCTCTATGGAAAAAAGCAGGCATTCACACTACAGATCAACTTCTTCATAATGGTGACTTTAAATCATTTACACAACTAAAAGTAGAATTCAATATCCCCACACAACAATCTTTGAAATACATTCAACTTCAGCAGTGTTTGAAAAAGCATTTGGGACCGTCACCTTGGATTCTCATTGCATCAAATTAGGAGAAATGATCCTATGTTTTATTATCTTTTCCTCTTCTTCCTCTTCTCCTTCCTCATATTTACATACCCTGGCTCCACCTTCTATATCACTCTATTCTCCCTTACACTATTTTCTTTTATCCTTATTTTCATTATGTCCATTACTTTAATAAGTTCCATCATTTTTAGCCTATTTCACAACTTTTTACAATATGGTTTTTTCCCACAATAACACATTTCTTTCAAGTTTAATAAGATGATTTAATGAAATTTTAATTGATCAATTGTTATATATGTTTAGTGAATAATATAGAGTACATGAATTTCTTATTTATACCATTTTCATATATGCTAATTCTTATTTCCCTTATGCTCCCTTTTTCCTTCCCTTTCACTTATTTTCCTCATTCCATGTACTATTTTACTATTTAAATATTTAAATACCTGGTTATTTATGCAATTTTATATATATATTTAACATATGATTGTTTATGCCTTCTATATTTATATGCTTTTCTTTATCAGCAAAATGTCATTTATTTGATATTTGATGCAAAAGTTAATAAAAATGTCAACACTAAAAAAAAACAAATGCTTTGTGACTTTTTTCTATAAGCCAATCTATTAAAGCCCAGGGTGGCTTGCACTATAGGGAATTTTTAGACTCAAAAGTGATTTATTAGGATTACCTACCAATGACCACATAGCCGGTACGGTTTTAAATAACTTGAATGATAAATGGTCTACACTTAAAGCCTGAAAACAAGAAAGTAAGAAGGAATATCCCATTTGTGCTTGAAGATGATTCCCTGCTTATAAGCACGACCTACAAAAAATATGTTCCTAACAATACAACTGAATTCTTCCCAAAGATCTTCTTCTTACCGAAGTCCGATGAAAAGACTACCAGAGCTATTTGAATTTTAGTTGTCATCTGTCTTTCTGATGAATTGCTTGCTTCTTGAAAGGATGTATTTGGAGTAAAGGGACCTGCAACAGAGGAGACTAGTGCCCATTTAGAATCCTAAATAATTCTTGAAGAAACTCTGGCAGTACATTGTGATAATTGTGCTGAGTTGCAATTAGGGACTTGGGCTCAGATTTACTAAGAGCTTGCATTGTCCTTGCATCACGCAAGGAGATGCAAGGCAACACAAGCACCTTAAGTCAAATTTACTAAGCCACTCAAAGCCACCTTGTGGTGTGGCTCTGCTTGGCTTAGTAAATCTAGAGTAACGCTGCCTTGCATTGCTTCATGTTGGGAAGGTGTTCCATGGATGGAGTGTGGGGGGTCCCACGCATCCACCCATGGCATGGTAAATCTGGGAATGTGTCAAAAGGGTTCACCTTCCCAACACAGATGTGACTAGGACACATATGTTTCTTATGGTACCGAGCTTGTGGTGTTCAGACAGCGACTGGGGGTACCATGGTCCATGGACAGCCAAACTTGTAAAAAGGCCCTTAGTTCACTGAAACCAGTGCTGAATAGACCAAAGGAAGAACCGCTAACAAAAATCACTTTTGCTTTGATTTTCCTATTTTGTGGGAAATTTGAAGACATATTTTCAGACAAAACACTGCAACATAAACTTTTCACTTTTAGCATTAAGATGCTTTCAGACTATGAATGTGGTAATACTGTGGTAGCATATGCATTAACTGAATGCCTACTGTATGCCTATTGCGTAAATATTGTGTAGCATGAGCATCTTTATATGTTGCTCAGCTCTTCACCTTATAAAGGTTGAGCATACTGAGCAGGCTTACTGATAAACTGCCTTCGATTGTAAACTCTACCTAATGAAGCAGGAGAACCCCACTATTGGCAATCACTGCAAACTGAAGTAGAAGAACATTTTATGTAATTACTTATCAAGACACAGTCTCGTAAAGTAATAAACAAAAAAGCATATTAAAGTTACCCTTGATGCCTCATAAAATTAGAAAAGGTCATACTCTTGTACATGTATAACATTATTATTAAAACAGTATAATATACATTTCATAGCAAACCAAACACCCATGTGAAGGGAAATATTCTATTAAAAAATCATCATAATGTCATAAGGAATCTCTAAATAATAATAATTACATCTCTGTACCTGGTTTGAACTTTTAAAAGCAATGCTACTTTGTCACGACAAACGGCTATATATATATATATATATATATATATATATATATATATATATATATATATATATATATATATATATATATATATATATATATATATATATATATATATACTTGAAAAAAGACAATCTGAAAATAGATGTTTTTTGTGAAACGTAACTTGCAGCCCACAGTTCCACAGTACATCTTCCTTTTTCATTCTGGCCATATTGTCTATTCACCTTTCAAATTGATTTGCCCATAATTCTTAATTTTCATATGTCTCTTCACATATTTGAGCCGGGGAGTGAGCTCACATATGTGTGTCATCTCAGCCCATAAATGATAAATGGGGAAAGTGTTATTTTTTCCTTTTAAATAGAGCTCGCCATCTCTGGTGCTTTGGGTTCTTATTGTGAGATATGTCATCTGCTTCGCTTAACCTTTGCTACGGGCAATACCCACTTTCAGACAGAAAACGATACTATAAAGATCCAAAGTGTTCTCCCTAACACCCAGTACTATTGAGGAACTTCCATGAAAAGGCTCCTCCCAATATATAAAGGACAATTTATTTTCTGCATATGGCATGCTAACAGCGTGAAGAATGTAAAACTGCATGCTCTGACCAACAAATCTATACAGCTTGATGTAGTTCTAAAATTAATGTTTGGATCATTGAATTGATGGGGAGCCCAAATTACGTTTTCAAGCAGTAGTTCTCCAGATATTTCCACTTACATAAATCATGCAGCGTCAAAGCTCTGCTTCATATAAAGTCGGACTTTTAATTTTTCCCCTTAAAGCCCTAATCAAGGATATATAAGTCTCTGTATTTTATTTATCAAACCGTCTTAGGGCCAATACTGAATTATTCAGTTTAGTTGGTAATATCTTATATTAGGCATCCCATGACAGATTGCAAGAAAACATTAGTCCTAAATATTTATATGTTGTCACCTATTATGATGCAGTCTTCTAGGACCAGCGCAGAACTTTCTTTTGTCTCTTTGAGTATCAAAACTTTTATTTTTCTGTGTTGATATCCAATCTCTTCATACCACAATATTGTTCTAAAATGCTAAAGGGCCATATTTATGAAGGGGTTGTGTCACTTTTGCACCACGCAACGTGGCGCAAAAGCGACATAACCCCTAAGATGTGATTTATCAAGCCACGCAAGGCCCCCTTGCATTGCCCTGAGTGGCTTGATAACTCCCGAGTAATGCAACACAGTGCAAATCATTGTGTTGCATTACTCTGACCCAGGGACTCGTTCCATGGGTGGTGTGAGGGTGTTCCCATGCAAAACCATTCTACAGCACACATAGAAAGAGGGACATGCCTCAGGGAATTGTTTTTGTGCAGGAAGTTGCTCTTTCCTGCACAAAAATGATCCTGTTTACAAAGCAGGCACCCTTGCACCATGGAGCGAGAGTACCTGTGTTGGCGTTAGGCAGCACATTGTGCGTCAGCGCTGGGAAAAGGCAGGAATGTGCCGTATTGTATTAAATTAGGCACATTCCTACCCTGTCCCTGCAATGCAGCAGAGGGCAGCACAGCAAAGTGACTTGTTACATTTTGATAAATATGTCCCAAAATATTTTTGAAGACCCACCAAACAGTAATCCACGTTAATTAAAAAGGCGACACTCTATTCCTTGGACACCACATTTTTGGGAGAAAGCAGATACTTTATCAAGATTTGCAGGTGGACCAGAAAAATACAAGCACTGGAAACTGGGTTGTGGTATTTCGGAAAATAAGTTGTCCTAATGCATACCATTAATGCAATGATTCAAAACTTGAAGAGACATTGTTGTTTCCTAAAACATTCTATATACAGCTTTCACGTTTGTGGTCCAAATTTCACATCATGCTTCACAATGTTTTATGACGAAATTAGACACATTGAATTGATTCCAAATGAAACTGTAAAAAACTCCAAATGGAAGACAGGCATCGTCACAAGAAGCCCAATAGCCTGTTGCTACTATTTAAAATGAACGTGGTTGTGAATGAGTTATGAGGCACCATAAAGACAGGACACCGACAATGAAGCAGACTAGATCCTTTAGTTGCACAGCTAAACAAAGTAAAAGCAGCGTCACGTGGCATAAAAAAATTAGGAGAAATTAGCGTACCTCACTTCAGACTACTTCCTATACAAAGTCAGTGGTCAGACAGGAGCCTGTGAGTGTTTCCGTGTCCAGGTTATCCACATATTTTGCATTAGGAAAATAAGCTCCTGTGTCTTGCGTGATTAGTTATACAATATTCTTCTTTTTTATTTTTACCTGTAGTCAGTGGCAGTCAGTGCAGGTAAACGTGGCGGGGCGGGACGGGGATGGGGCGGGGGTGGGGGCAGTGGTAGTCTAGATACAATGGGTTAGTGAACATAAAATAAATCAATAAAACCACGTACCTTGCGCGCGCCGCACCGTGACTGCCTGTAGTGTATCCAAATTAATTGGAATTCCAACGATTGGTTATGTCTTGCTGCTAAAAAGTAGCACGATCTTTGAGAAATTAAAGTGTCAGTCATAGATGAGGTCAGTATGACGTTGAACCTCAAACTAGAACTCATTCACTTGAGGATGAATGAATTGCTAAGGAATGGACAGAACCAACTCTTTGGAGATTAACATGTATTAGTGTCCAATAAGCTATTTTAATTGATTCCAGGATCATTCACTTTGAGACATGAAGGTATTTGAAACAGTCCTGGAGGTTTTGGAAATGCTGAAAACCTACACATAAACATCCCATACAGGTAACCGTACTGAAAATATGGGACATGCTGACGGTATTGCCTTTTCTGAAATGCAGAAATAAATCAGAATAGAAAAGGTAACTGTTCAATAGAAGGCATGGGTTGCTCGACTACTGACTTTGCTCTATGGAGAAGGGGCTATCCCTGTGTGTGAGATTGCAAAGCTGCAGAAACAAAGGGGCATATTCAAAAGCCCCTATTGCCACAACAACGTCATTTTTAATGACGTTGTGATGGCGATAGGGGCTTTGCCTTATTTACAAGGTAGTGTTAAGCCACTTAACGTGGCTGAACGCTGCCTTGCAAATAAGACCCCCTTTCACGCTACACTTAGCGGGCAATGGGTGTTGTGGTGGGCATTCCACCGCAACACCCATTGATTTTGATGCTGCCCCCTATTTACAAGAGCAGCGTAAATAGGAGGCAGCGCCAAAGTTAAGACCAGGGAAAACCTGGTCTTAAACAGGCGAAATGAAGGGAAATGCTTTATTTCTCCTCGTTTTTGCTGTTTCCTTGTGTGCTGTTTTGGGCAGCACACATAGAAACAGCAGAACACCAATGCTTGTTTATATGCAGAAAGGTCCCCCTTCCTGCACATAAACACTAATTTTTAAAAAAATGCTGTTTTGCAACTTCAATGTATGCTGCATTAAGCAGCTCACATAGAAGTTACAAAACAGCATTTAGAGATTGTTTATGTGCAGGAAGGGGGACCTTCCTGCACATAAACAATCTTCCCCTCAACACAGGCATCCTTGCACTATGGTGCAAGGGTGCCTGCGTTGGCGCTATGCTGCTAAATTTAGCGCAATCGCAGGGGAAAACTCAGGGCTGCACCATATTCTAGTAAATATGGTGCAGCCCTGCATTTCTAAAGTGACGAAACTTGTTGTTAGCCTTCTTGGCTTAATGACATGCTTCACCACTTGCTTGTAAATATGCCCCATAGTCACCAAACAATAAACCTAATGGCTAAATTGGCTGGTTGTGCCAAATTAAACCTCAAAATGGTGGAATCAACAACTTCAACCAATAGTGACTGTGAAATAGATATACAAATTGACATTATATGTCAAGATCCTACTCGTGTAAAAATGGCCGGCAGAGTGAAGTAATGGATATGCCACTGTTAAGCTATTCTGAAAAGAAATATATATGTAGAGTATGGTCTGATGACTGGAGTAATGGCACGTGTGGTTCACTTTACTGAAATTTGACAAAATACCTGCTCTCCCATATTTTGCAGTTTTCCATTTTTAATTTTCAAAGATATGTAGGTGCAGAGAGAGAAACAACCATCACTGTCTTGCTAAGCAGTCATTATTCACAAGTTTTTGAGGGCTGAACTTTGACACTTGTCGATGTAATAATAAAGGGATTCAGAAAAGGTATGACGTGTGGGTCAGAGGTGCACGCACTTCTGCAGAGATTATGGAAATGTTATATCCCTCACCCATCACACTAAACACTATTCCCTACCAAAGGAAAAAAAATTAGGGGCATATTTACAAGCCCCTTGCGCCACTTTTGCGCCGCCGTTGCGTCACGCATGTGACGCAGCGGCGACGCAAACCATGCGCCGCGTTGCGCTATATTTACAACGTGACGCATCTAGGGAGATGCGTCACGTAGTAAACCCCTGCGCCACATGAAACCTGCGTCAGGTTTCATGTGGGCGTACCGGCGCAGGGGGGGGCGTTCCGGCGCAGGGACGCCTCGGAAAAGTGACGTAGTGAAATCTACAAGATTTCACGCAGTCACTTTTCCGACGCTGGTGCGTCAAATCCTTACGCCTGCTTCAAGCAGGCGTAAGGATTGACGCACCATGTTAGGGATAGGGAAGGTTGGAACAGTGCTGGAGTTGCGTCGCGCTTGCGACACAACTTCAGCACTGCGCCAACCTTCCGCCGGCAGATGCGTCACGCATCTGCTTATCCTTGCGCCACGATGCGCCGCATTGTAAATGCGGCGCATCAGACGTGGCGCAAGGGTAAACTTGCGTGACGCATTTTCCCTGGCGCATCCCTGCTGATATGCAGGGATGCGCCAGGGAACGTAAATATGCCCCCTAGTGTTTAGAAAAGCGATGCCTGTGAGAGGGAAAAATGTGCAAATTGAATAGAAGAAACATGTTATAGTAAGGACCCTATTGCATATTAATTTGATAGCATTGCAATACAATTAAATCAAGAAAAGTGTTAAAAACTGAAGTAAACCCTCATCAATTTAATGAACACACAACATTCATAAGTTTAAAATATCTAATAATGATCTTGTCTTGCACCCAGGCCCAAAAAATGATCTGCAAATATCATTAGTCAGGGTAATACAAGAGAAAATTCTTCCTTCTAAACTGTGATTAACCCTTTCTAATCCTATAATTATCTCTCAATTGACACAATATGGAAAGAAGAAAGAAAAGAAAATGACTACAGTATATACACATCGAAGCTTGAAATATTTGAGATCCCCAGCAGCGTAATGTAATGTTATGGAAGCAGCCTTGGGTTTCAAGGAAGCATGATCATAATGGCCTCCTTACTCATATAGGCATACTTATAAATATTTGTAGGGGACTCCCTGTCAATGATATAATCATTCATAAACTCGTTGCTAATGTTCTTGAATTGTTTTTACCAAACATTTTCCTATTAATTTTAGACGGATACACTACCAGCTTTACCGACCTACAATATGATTCAAGCCCAGATATCATTCTTTGTAACCCATCTCATTTCCTGTTCAGCTGTTGTATTCTTACTAACAAAAGTGAAGAGATGACCCAGTTCTGTAATTTACTCCAGAGCAAAAACCTATTGATGCCATCGACACTGTTTTGAAATCCACAAAACATGTGTATAGAGGCATTTTATCAGGTAAATTATGGTTGCCAATCAGCAAGGATATGCTTGGAATATTATTCAGCATCCAACTTCCAACTCAAAAACCTGTACCAGAGTAGCATATGATTCTCATTGACTCATTCTGGCAATTGTTCCAGTAAAGTGTGGCATAAAATTATGTATCACCCTCAAGAAGTCCAATGTGTCTGTGGTTCTTTGGTTCTCCATGGCAGCTTGTCTTCTGTAAGGGCAGCAACACTGAGCCTTGCAAGGATTTTGGGACAGTTCAATTTAAGTAACAGCTATTAGGTGGTGGGCAAAGTAAGAAGCCCAGTACATAGTAACATGCATTATCAATGTTGGTACCAAGCCATTTGTACCTAAAGCACAATCTAGTTTTCCTCCTTTTATTATTTCTTCACACTATTTAGTTACCCACTGTTCAATATAGTCTTCAGAAGCTACAGACCATGCTTCAGTACCATTGTAGTCAGACACAAATAACATTGTGATAAGCATTTCCCAGTGTTAGAAAGGAACATTGCTACAATTTATTACAATGTGCCTGTAATCAAGTTTATTAAAAAAAGCCCCATCTTTCCTATTATCCTTCAATCTAGTGAATACTTAGATCTCAGTCCACAATTTATCAGAGGTTTTCCTTTTGGCTCACCCAATGGCTAGCTTATAAGCTTTTCTCAAACGTATAACCCCCTGGATGTGATTGGAATCAAGGGCTCAATTAACAGAAACTGAATGTTGCATTCCAAAAAGTTTGATTAATGCCTAATTGCAAATCAAAATGTATGAATATTTTTTTTACACAAGCGATTTATTAGGAATTTTAAATTCACATTACTGATTTCCTAATAACAAACCAATATCATTCACAATTAGCAATTTCTACATAATGATTCACAATTTGTGATTCCTTAAATAGTGAACATCACAGTGTCTATGCAAGATGACCTCACAATGAGGAAGTGAGTAATTGCTTTTAAGTTTGAGTTCTGGCAGGCAGGAAAGGAGAGCAGCAGAGTGTTGAAGGTGTTTTTGAATCAAGTAAAGGGCTACCTTAGGTACTTCTTCTGACTTCAAATCTCCAGACAACTGAAACAATGCCATGGATGCTTGTACTGGCTGAACAATGCTCTCTACAACACACCCCTCTGCCTAGAGGACCCCAGTTAACTCCCCTTCTCCACCCTCCAAAACAGATGCAACTACAGGCTTCTCCTCATCTTTGGAGGTAAAAGAAACCCTGATGAGTAGGACATCTCCCCCTTTCAACAATCTTCGTCCCACAGATGGAGGTTTGAGACAATGGACATTGAGGCAGTTCATGCTCTGTGCGCCTGGTCTGTATGCCCCTCTCGATGTGCTTTCACCTTTTCTGCAATTACTTCAAGGCCTCAGGAACTCTCCTGCAGACTAGCAAGTGCCTGTTTCATGAGATCTTGGAAGGCAGCAAGGGTTATATAAATAGGTGGCAGCAGCGGAATGAATGTGAGGGCATACACGTGCCAGGGGCAGATCTACTCTCAGTCCTTGATGTTCTGTGCAGGCACTTGTAAGAAGGAAGGAGAGGTAACAGAGGGTTCGGATGGAGGCTTCAATGTTGTGGGAGTCTCTTGCATGGTGTAAGGGAGGCTTCAGGCCTTGATGGTAGAGGGCCTGCTACTGGGAGACCATACTCAGCATTTTATTTTGGCCAGGGGGGTCCCATGTCCGCCTCTTCCTGGTATGTGATCCAGATCGACCACCCCCTCAATGATCTCTCATGCCACTGCCTAAAGTCTCTTAAGTTTTTGATCACTTTATTGTCCAGGTGGGTGCAACCTTCCTGCTGGTGAATGCTCGCTCCTCTTCTGTGGTGGTGTTGTCTTCTTCATCTTGTGCCTGCCTAATGGCCGATGTCCTCTTTCTCCTTTATTCTTGGTTCCTGTGCTCAACACTTGCTCCCTGACTGCCCGCTGAATTTGAAATTATAAAAAATATATTTCCTGGTGAATATATCTGTTTCGTGTACACGCAATATAGACTTTTAATAAAATCATAATACATGTGACAAAGCATGTTAATGTTACATTATTAAATACATTTTGCAATGAAATATTCTAAAATGAAGCTGCCACTTTAAACAGTGGCTGATTATGAATAACAAAGATAATGAAGAATGATTATTATTTTATGTATAATCTAGAAATAGAAAGGTCATCAACTCATTTTATAGTAACTAGCATTCATTCTTGATAAAACTGTAAATTATAACATTGCTATAAACATGCATAATAAACAACAGGCATGGCAGCTCAAATTGTCCATACCACCTAAAAATAATTGCATCACTTACCACTTTGCTGTGATAAATGATGGCTTGCATATGGATGTGTGCCTCATTTTATCTCTGTTTGTTGGACTTCGGAGCGTTTGAGGAGATAAGGGGAGAGAGAGCACCCTTCATCACCTGCAACAAAGATGTACTATTTCGTACAATGCAGTATCCTAAAGATTGAAATACAAACATGCTTGCATTCAGTACTATTTGTATGGATGTGTACCGAGCCACATATCACCTAAATCCCCAGTGATCAACTGAGATGCAAGAGGTGTCTATGGGAAAATATGTAGCTGCACAGAGGAAAGGCAGAGTACACGTCAGTGAAGCAGTGAAGCAGCCCCTGGTATCAGAGATAGGTTGTACATTGATGGAGTGAAAGTGATGTCTGAAAATAGAGGACTGTTGAACCTCCAATTCCATAATAGGTGACTTAATGAGACAGTTTGATCTACTTCTATATGCATTTGCTGTATTAAAGACTTTTGGGGTAATTTCTGGCTAGTTTGCATGCAACATTTATGAGACGTTTTAACAATATAATCACCAAACCCTAAATAGGAAGAAAGTGTACCTTAAGTTTACTCTCTGTTGGTGTTGGCTCCATCACAAACCTGATTACCTCATAACATTTAGCAGGTAACGACCTACTGACACTGAGCTGAGCTGTCTGTATTGGGCATGTTATATGCTTAACTGTTATAATCTTAATGCAGTTTAGTTTCTAGGCCTTACCTGTATGTTCAATACTTAATAAAGTATTGAACATACACTGCATATTTTCATTTTTTTCAAATGGTGATGATCAAGGGAGGCTGTACAGGGGACAGCAAGACATCCTCACCCTGTTGATTTACAACCTGCCAGAACGAGAGGATCAACACTACTTTACAGAGATTACTTCAGAGCTGGCATTGCTGAACTCTTGAGGCAGGAAAGGACATATGTTACCCTGTGCTACAAAGACTAAAGTGAGTTTACTTCTAATAGCATTAAGAGGGAGGCATAATTATTTCAGAAATATAACTTTTGCCAGTTCAAGAGGCGATACTCCAAGATCCAATAGAGTGGACATTTCGATTTCCGTGTATTGACAGGATCAGCGCTGTTCTCCGTACTTAACAAAGTCACGTTACTGGGATTTGATTATTAAGGAAGCAGTATTTGTTTTGGGAAACCGATGCAATAGAGCGTGATAAAGGAAAGGTGCAACCCCAATGCAGTATAGAGCAATGTGTCCTTGTAAATATGGCCCCTTTACACGTAACACTTTGCATGAAAGGGGCGTGCCATGGGTGTTGCTGTGGGTGTTCCCACAAACACCCATGGCTTCTGCCGCATTTCCAGATTTACGTGAAATCATAAACCTGTAAATGCTTCATTATGCTACGCCTCCCCAGGTGAGGGGTAGGGAGGCGCAACGAGGAGAAATGCTTTAATTTCTCCTCATTTTTTTCCAATTTCTATGTGTGCTGCTTTCTGCAGCACATATAGAACGAGGAAATCACCTCTTGTGATTGTTTGCACAGAAACATTCATAAAAAGTGACATTTTGCAACTTCTATGTGTGCTGCATTCAGCAGCACACATAGAAGTTTCAAAACGCCATATCACATTGTTTATGTGCAGGAAGGGACCCATGGTGCAAGGGTGCCTGCGTCAGCGCATGGCAGCTAATTGTGCGCCAGCGCAGGGGAGAGAAAAGGGATCCGTCATATTGTTGTAGATATGACTCATCCCTCTGCTTCGGAATTAACACAGCGCGGCACAGCCAAATGACTTGAGGCACCGTACTGCATTAATTCCTTGTAAATAAGACCCTGAAAGCTGAAAGACGTTGTATTGTGGGTGGATGGCCCAATAAGTGTAAGGCCCTCTAGAAGGGAACATGTTCTTAAGATCTTGCAAGATTATACCTCCTGTAGGGCTAAGGGACCGGATTGCCAATTTAGCGCATGAGCAACATTTGAGGAGAAATCTCACTAAATCCAAGTTAATAGCAGATTATTGGTTTCCCTACATGGATCATTTGGTGTAGGAAAAGATAAAAGATTGTCATGCCTGTAGCTTGGGTGACAAATCTAAGATTATATGGAGAATTTCCTTTGATTCTCATTAAGGTTCCCACTGACCCATGGACCAAATTGAGTTTAGGTATTGCAGGTCCTATTCATAGGCATGGTATACAGGGTAAATACATTTCAGTTTTCATAGATTACAACTCTCATTGGATTGCAACAAAGTTTGTAATTATCGTCAAAATCAAGAGAATCATACATTTCTTGACAGAAGTGTTTTCTTTTGAGGGGTTCCTGCCACTGTGATCACCGACAATGGTGTCTAATTTGTGTCAGAGAAGATGAAGAACTTTCTTCAACAGTTATTCATTGAGCATATTAGAACTCCTTTGTATTGCACTAAAGCAAATTGAATGGTAGAAAGGGCCAACAGGATGATTAAGGAATCAATCCAGTTAGCCATAGCCACTTCTAAACCCATAGAAGAAACAGTTAAGAATATGCTGTGGTTTATCACACCACCCCTAATTTGATTACAGGTTTGACTTCGTTTGAGTTACTGAGAGGCAGAAAAGCAGTTATGAAATTGTCTCCAAATTGGTTATGTGTAAGTAAAATTATTTCTGTAAACAGAGAGGAGAGGAAGAAGAAAGTGGAAAACATCAATCCAGATAGAAGAATTGGTATGATAAGAAATGGGGAGTGAGGAAAAGGGAATGGAAGATAGGGCAATGGGCTTTAGTCAGAAAACCCAACAACAGCAGTAGTAAGTTTAATACATTGTACAAACCAGAGAAAAACTAAGGAAGTCAAAAACAATGTAGTTATTCTTGAAAATGGGAGAATGTGTAGTATGGGTGGATTGATAACTTGTCCGAAAAACCTGATCCCCTTTGATGTAGCTACAAGGGTAGAGGAAAAGGCTTCTACAAGTATTAATTGTGGTTCAAGAAAAAAAGCCAGCTCCTTCCACTTGGATGGCTTAAAGATGTTGTTGTGACATAATGCTTTCCAGTCTTATGGAGTTAATCTATTTTTCTTTTATATTGCAGCATTATGTAACTTGTAGTATTCTGTTTACCTCACTCTGAATTGGTGTAGAGTTGCATATAATTAAGTGTGAATGTTTTTTGTTTTAATGTTTATTTATTTATTATAGAGGGGAGAAGTGTTATAATCTTAATGTACTTTAGTTGCTAGGCTGCACCTGTTCCCCAACCCTTATCTACACTGAGTGGTCTCTCCCATGGAATCCTTAGATAAAGCTGGTATAGAATGTTTAGGTCCTGTCAAACGATATGAGTCAACTGTGCTGGCAAGTCTGGAAATGTGTACTTTGTGAATACTTAACAATGTATTGAACCTACTCTGCATATTTTCCTTTCTTTCATTATCACAATGCAAAATTATGTCTAAAAATATATCCAACACTCGCTAAACCCCCAACAAACAGTCTTGCAAGCTTCCTGCCCTCTGGCTCTCAGGCCAGACAGCAGAACTGCAACACAGTCTGCACACAGTGCACATGCCTCCAAAGCACCATAAACATGGTACAAAAGTGAGAGCTTTCCTCTTATAGATTCAATGCATTTTGCCCCACTGGACAATCTGCAGCACCAAGAATATCAAACTGAATAATGACGGAAACAAGATTTAAGTGGACACTGCCATTTGAGGACAGATTCCAAAGCAAGCATATGTTTACAATGTAAAGTTCACAATGTGGGAAATAATGCTCAAGGCAAGTTGTGACAGACATTTGAAAATGTTTTAAAATGTACTCTGCTCTAACACTTGTGGTTTGTCAGCACACTTTTGAAAAGACAGTGGTGTGAATTATTACTATCACGTCAATAAAAGTATATTTACTCCTGTAAATGGTTTATAACATATGTTCAGATACTCTGAGCAACAACATTGCCAGTTAGCATCAGTGTCTTCAATAATAACCTGAAATACCAAAAAGTGTGTTCCCAATGTGAGACATTTTGGCCTACTGCAGGGGTAATGTAAGGTTCACATGAACTAATCAAGAGAATTATAAGAGTTACTCATGAATGTTTTTGAAGAGAAGGAACACAAACCCTCATGAATAACATCTTTGGATTTTAATATTCTGGGAAGTATACATGTTTAAATCATATTCAGGATACCCAGACCATGGGCCTAGTTTATAGTTTGGTGGATAGTGAGGGGCTGTCAAAATACACCCGTTTTAACCATCTACTGCATTGAAAGCCCACCAGTCAACATCCTACGCCTTCGCTGCATTTTCATTCCTTCATTGACAGAGTTATACCCTAAACACAGCAGACGAAGCAACAGAAAACCACTACTACATTCACTGTATTTGAGTACCTTTTCTGGTGACAGAAACATGGCAGTTCATTCTCCACACCTAGATTGGAGAAAAAGAGCATAAATAGCCACACCATTGCCACAACAACCATAGAATCATCTCTAACAACATTTAGCTACTCCAAGGGCTTGGCCTCTATCTGGCAGTACTGGATGAACAACAAGACTATGCACAACACAATAGAAGATAATTACAACTTTTCAAAACCTTATACATCTTATAACCTCCAAACCATTTCTAGCAGCAATTTAACCAGTCTCCCTCTCTGTTTACATGCCTCACAATACATATACTCACCTATACAATTTTCCTACACATTGGGCACTCATACTGTGGGTGCGGGCCCAATCACCATCATTGTCACAGTGTTCCCGTGGCTCCACTACCAACTGTTATAGGCTCTCCAGCATGTCTCCCAAAGTCTGACCAATGTCTCCATCAGTTGCTCCAGAGGAAGCTGAAATTACCCATATGCACACATTAGTCACATACCACGGAGGCTAATATCAAAAGGTACCCACACCTCTTTGTGGTTCAAGGATAAAAAAATGTTGAGTAATCGTTGTGGTACTGTGATTGCACCATATATTACTCCTAGGTTTGCCAAGTCACACTCGTATCTTCCTCATAGTCATGGCAATAAAACAAAGGGACACGTAATCATAAATGTAACTCCTTCGCTATTGCAATTACTAAGTATGTGCAGTTCCCATGAAGAATTAAGACCCAAGTATGTCTCTAATGTAGTGTCTGTCAAATGGCATACCAAACATAATCCACATGGAGGATGTCCCTGTACTTTAGGTAAACCACAAAGCTCTGTTTATGAGGGGCTCCTGACATTTTTGGGACGGTTATGGACCACAAGTCTTTAAGATTTTTACTCTGTCTAAAGGCAAAGAGGGGTTTCCATAGTAATGCTTACCTGTGTTTAGAAGATTGCAATGTTTATTAATCAGCCTCCTAATATCTGAGTAACTGGAGTATGTGCTAACACAGACCATTGTGTTTGTAGAATGTTTGTCAGTAGATTTGAGTAAAGCCTCTCTACTTTAGTGTTTTGCTCTTTTATTGGTGCTGTTGATGATGTGCCCAGGATATGATGTGTGACGTAAATGCTGTGTCAAAATGTTAGAATGTTTTTATATGACATGAAATCAGAACATTTTATACGCAAACGGAGAAATTGCCCCACAGGTAGATTTTCTCTCAGTGCTTTCAGATGAAAACTCTCAAAATGTAAAAGATCGTTTTTATCTGTAGGCTATCCTTTGGACTTTTGGCGCAGTGGTGGCGCAGCAGTGGCGCAGGGGTGTACCGAAGGTCGCTGCTGCCCGCTGGCCAGATTACAACCAATTTTGCAGTCTGGCGATGGGCGGTGTGGCAGTCCCGCTGCGGTGTGCCTTTCAAAGGCAGTGGTGCCTTTCAAGGAGGCACCACAATGGGAATGCCGCAAGTGGGTTTCCTGTACGGCATGGGCTCGAAGGTCCATGCCATGCAGAAACCTGGGTGCATGCACACAGGGGGTACATGTTGTGCCCCTCTACATGCATCCTCAGGCTGAAGGAGTACAGCACCGCCAATCTTTTCATGGAGGAAAGACCTCCATGAACCCGCTGGGGGTCCCGAAACTTGTAATATGCATGGTGGTGCCGCAACGGCACCACCTCCATATTACACAGCCCCTGATCACTGCGCCACCACCAGGGACAGCGGTTCCCTGGCAGAGCCGGCAGTACAATTACGGTCTGACCTCCCAAGTCGTAATAGGGCAGTCGGGCCACCAGTGCGGCGGTGGCTGGACCACCACTGACACGCCACCACGGGTCTGGTGGTCCTTGGACTGTCAGACTAGGAATTAGGCCCTAAGTGTTCCCATTGAAGGATGTTGCATTGTTGTTAATTAGTAACAATAGCTAAGAAAGGTAGATTTATCATGATGACAATATGAATGTAGTGCAATGAAACACACTGACTGTTGTGGCCAAGTGGTCAATAGAAGAAAAGGGCACTTTTATTATCGTTCAATTTACTGGAGAATATTTGACATTTGCTTGCAAAATCCTGATGTATATGAGATGTGTTAGAGTGATCGGTGTTGCTATTTTTATACGAGTTTGTCAAGAGATATAGTGTGAACTACAAATCTTCAGGAGGGGCAAGCATGCATTTGCCTACACTTATGCACTTGTCGCCACAGTGACTGCATGGTTGAATGAACACCATCACGGGATTGTGAGATATAAAACATAGACATGGGCTGTCACTCTCTTTATAATTGTGTCTTTTTTAATGTTGGATTATAGGTTTCATATTGCTGACAATCGGAGTGAGCACCCAATGTCATAATTCCTTCAGCGGATGCGGGATGCATCTATTTTATTTTATTTTTTGTCACTATATATTAATAGCAGAGAGGGCAATTATGGTCCTGAAGAATGCCAGAGGGTTGAAAGGGCAGAAACATGTTGACCTCCGCTAGTGGGATGAGGGATCCCCCACTTCTTCTCTTTTAATGTCATCACTGGGAGATTTAATAAAACAGACATTTCTAGTAAGTAGGTGGTTTTAATTTTCAGACTCAGTGTTTTTCTTTCCCCTCTGCACATAGTCTTTACAATTTATAGACCATATGAGTGGCATAGCATTACAGCCATCAAACTATTTCCCCTAAGCTCCCAAAATCATATATCAATTGGGTAGTAGCTTGCACCATAGGACTCATTTGGGTTGGTGCTAAAAGTGGACCAATGTTGAAGCATTCTACCCAATGGGTGGGTGAGGGCTATCATCCATCATCTATTTTAGTACCCATCTGAGATTACTCTCTATGTTTTTGTCCCAAATGAAAGACAGTCAGTTCTTTGGTGTTTAATATGGATAACATCTGCTTAGACTCTGCCCCTTCCCTTGACAGCTGCAGGCAGCGTTTGGACGTGCATTCGTAGAAGTGAGGCATACAACTGAGTCCGCGGATCCCTACTACGGTACAGTGCCATAGTCCTGCAGACTCTTCCTTAACTGTTGGACCTGCGATGTCCAGGCCCTGCCGCCTACCATCTGTGAGCGACTGATCCCGTTGCACATAGTATAACCAAGCTTGCGCCTCAACCATGATAGATAACAAACTCCACTGTTCACTGCATAAGCTTACTGAAGCAGGGTTGGCAAACTTGCGGTGCCTACCTGCAGCCAGTACCATGTTCACCACCCTCTGAAAACACATAACTGCACTGTACACTGGCTTAAGCCATCCACAGTGGATGAAGGGCGCAGAGCCTGGTCAGTGGCCAGGCTTTGAGTCCCACTCTCCATGGATGCCCCACTCCACTCTGCATGGCCTTTGGTTATGTATGCTGGGTACATGAGTAGTACCTGGCATGGAGCCAGCTGCTGAACTCCGGACTCCATGGGCAACCGACCCACCTACAGATGGTCTGTGTCCCCACACCCTACATGAATGACCGACCTTATTCCGCGGATTATCATGAGCAACCAAACCCACTGTGGAGGCCCTCTGCAGTCCAACCCCACTGCCCAGTCCCTCCCAGGCCCTGTTCCCTGCCCTCTGCAGATGCTCCATCCCCTCAGCACACAGCGACGGCTGTGGACAGCAGCCTGCTCTCTGCAGAGATCCTGACTCCGCTGCGCATGACCGTCAGCCAGACACTGCACCTTGCTCCCCATAGATGCTTTATTCCAATGGCTATGCAGAGAAGGAAGAATACATAGAGCCTGGCTTTGCACTCCACACTCTGAAGACACCAAACTCCGTGGTCATACACACAGAGTTCTTCTGTGATTACATTTTTTATAAATGTTAACACAGGGCCTAGGGTGTGCTCACCATGTCACCTTATGTGCCCTTTCAAAAAATGTTTGGGGCTTGAGGACTGAGTTTCAGAGTTCCGTATAAGTGACTGCAACATTATCTCCTGATCTTGCGGCAAGCCAATTATATCCTTTCGGTGCCGCAGATTTGTGGTGCCAAAATGGCTGACAGGAGAAAAAAACTCCCTGAGTCAATTAGAAACAATTATTTTGGGAATTGTGGAGTAGCCGAGGATGCGCAGTACCGGTTTCGGAGCTCCTCCATGACTTAACAGCTCAGATCTGCAACTTTTTCCTTCATGCCTACTGAAGAACCCATTTAAAACTCAATTTCTTGAAAACTACTGAATGGATTTACACCAAACCAAGAAAAGCAGAATCCTTTAGAAACATTATAAGTTTGGTGTCATTCCGTTCTTCTGTATTTATGTTAAATTGTTGCTATTGGAATTAAAATGGATAATCACACTTTTGGGAACCCTCTTTTTTTAATCCATGTCATGCATCAGCACAAACTACAGGTGCAGAACAGGAAGCCCTACCCATATGCATTAAAAGAAACCTGTGAATTGGCCATGAAGTCCTAGTCCATAATGAACATCGAGTGTGGGACTTCTCTAGTAAACATTTGTAGAATTTCTTAACAGAACCCAACTTTAAAACTAGAGGTCCTGCTCAGAAATGGTTGAGTAACAATGAACTTTTTTGAAAAGAGAAAATACAGCAGAGAGCAAGGCATTTTACAAGTAATATGTCCATTAAAGGAAATTCACAAATGAAAAAATCAAAAAAATCGTAAAGGTTCATTTTGTGGTCTCTGTAAATGTTGTGCTTATGCTAATGCCTGAAAATCACTGAGCTCTTTGGATTCTTTTAAAATGAAAAATATATATATTGTGTTCCATGGTATATAAAATGGCCAAAGTCTTCAAGAAATGCAATTGCCTTGTATTCGGTAAAAGAAACATGTGTGATGTTCAGCCCAAAATCAAGCCATTAGGTCGCATTTGCTTGACCTACATACCAAGTCTTTAAGTCCGTAGAAGGACCATATTTTTCACTTTTCAAAAGCATTTGCAAGAAACATTGCTGTAGTGCTTGTTCACCACCTCTACAAAACATAAAGCCCCAAAAAAGTAAAAATTATTCTTTTCAGAGATGGTTTAAAAATAGAACTTTGCCCTTCTTACTTTATATATAAGCATCCTTTTTATCCATTGTCCATGGATCTATTGCTTTTGAACTGCATCTCAATTAATGGAATCTATGTTTAATAGATTTTAGACAATGTCTAGTAGGCCTGTAACAAGACTATAGAGTTAAGGCCATGGCCTGAACCTTGTTTTCACATGGATCTGAACTCATGGTGAGACAAAAGGCTAAACCCTGTGCCTAGTCCCTTAGTTGATATAGACCACTGTACATGACATTTACAACATGCGGGGTGTGGTTGGTGTACAGTGGGTTATATGCAAATAAAAATGTAAAGCAGGGTTTGAACTTCAGTCAGATATTGTGCCTGGCCCCCTTCTGGACATAACCCACTGTAAACTACCTTCAGCCAAACCAAGTGGGTCCTTAGCCACAATGCCAGACCTTTGGATGAATATTCTGCCCATCCTCTGTGTGGGTATAAACTCTTGCATACAGTCAAGGTCTATGGAAACCTGGATGTGTGCACAATTGAGGTAGATGAGAGTCACCTGAAACCAGGCCCTGGAGCCAACATACACAACAACATAATTATGGCAGGTGGCCACTGAGTGACTGAGTTTTTGACTAACTTTGCAGCCAGTTGTATGTGAAGATATCACCAACAAAAATATTGTGATAAAAAATATCACAAAAAATATTGAGGCCCAAAATATTGATCTACTTGTATGTAAAGTAAAGAAAATCAACTCCCAAAATGTGAAAGACCAAAGTAGTTTTACAAAAAAGGAAAGCTATCAAATTGTAAACATTAAATATTATTTTATGTATATTATCTTAAACAGATGCATTTAAAAAATGTACATATAATATAAAAATGTAACAAAAATAAAAATGGAACTAAATTGTTACAGCTTACAAACATTACATTAAATACATATTTTTGAATAAATGCCAAAAATCAACATAACTATTAATTAAACATCTAAAAATATAAACTTTGATAACATTTCATAAGAATTACAGCCAATCAGGGCCGGACTGGCTACCGGGCGTTTTGGCATGCTGCCGAGCTGGGGGCTGATGTCACTGCCGTGGGGGCTAATTTCGTTGATGGAGACCTGCGTGTGCTGCGAAATAAACAAAGCAAAACGAATTTCGTTCAGCACACGCAGGTCCCCATCAACGAAATCAGCCCCCAGCTCGGCAGCATTCCAAAACGCCCGGTAGCCAGTCCGGCCCTGCAGCCAATGAATATTAAAATTATAATAAATACATGATACAATTATTAGAATTGGAAAACTATCCAAATAAAAATCATATTTCTCAAAAAATATATTAATGAAGTTAAATAAAATTAAAATATCTTTTAAAGCAAATTCATAAACATTGTTAAAATGTTACTTATTAGAAATAACCAGGAGCAGTCAAATTCACTACTAAAACTGTAACCTTAGCAACAGTAGAAAAAGTTTTGGACTATGGAGGTGTCAGATTTAAAGTGTTGGACTGGAGAAGCTGGATGTGAAACACATGTTGACATTATTGGCATCTGAATTTTGTTAATATTCAGGATGAAAAACAGATTCTAGAAAGATCAAGATTGCTATAATAAATTCAACATTACAAGAAAACTGGGAATAAGTGTGGAGAACTTTATTTATTATGATTTAAGTTGTAAACTATACTCAATATATCAACAGTAATGATAGTGCTCAGCAACTTTTTCAAAAACTGAAGAAAAGAATTATCCCTTGGCATCATAGAGCCAGTTTTATACTACGACTGGGCCAAAATCCACCATAGGTTAAAGAATTCAGTATATACTAAGACAATTTACATATTAAAAACATTAAATAAAGGTCTAAAACACTTCCATCCTATCACTCTAAAAAGCAAGTGCCCAGAAAAACAAATAAAAATAAGAGTATAAACAAATTAGCAATACACATTACTTTAATAAATAATAATACTATATAATTAATTATTACAGAAAACATCATACACCTAAATAACATGAAAATTAGTCAAAACAATACAATAAATTGAAAACTCATTTTATAAACAACCAATTAATTGAAAAATTATTTCTTTTTGAAAAATATGCATTTATAGCTTTTAAATAACTAAACATTACAATAAAACACTTAATTAATATTCACATTAACAAACTAAAAGTTATAAGATAAGTAGGCTATGTATAAACAATTAAAAAATCAATAATGAAAAGTTCCATCCTATTCTGCTACAAACACAACCACCCACCAATAAATAAATAAGTTCAAATAAAATAAACACTCATCTCTAAATATATAAATAACCAAATCTCTGAAAAAAGTTGTCTAAAAGATAATTAGGCATGCTTAAAAATAACATAATAAGAACGTACAGCACAAAACTAATAAAACACAACAACTTATTTAAACAAAGTATATAAAGTACTTAAAAACAATATTCTTTCATTCTATATTCTGTTGCACAATATTTTTGACTTCCAATATTTGTGAAACAATATCTGCGTCAATCGACATTTTAGAAATAAAAAATTAATGGAATTCTTACAGGCAATCGTTCAAGGACATACACTGTATCCCAGTAAGTCCCTATTTAAACCCTGAACTGCTATATTCAATGGTGCACTTATTTCATGTCTGGGTTTTGCACTGGTCAAATGCCAAGTGCAGTAGGTTATGTATACTTATAGCTGGAATGCATTGTAACAAAGAAAACTAACAATCAGACTATAAACGTGATTAAATATATGTTATGGTTGCCTTTTTATTTAAGAAATTGCTATATGTATATAAAAAGCTCTGAATTTCTTTGGAGAAAATACAGTGAAAGTGACATTATGGCTGTGTTCCAAAACCTAAATCTTTTTGACATTCTGTAGTTATGGCACGCTGCCAAAACATAACTCACTCACCAGCCAGACACAGCTCATGACCTCACATATGACATTACTGATGATATCTCAAATGGTGTCATTGATGACATCACAAATAATATGCCAAAAGACATAAATAATGAAACCTGAAACCACTGATGTCAAATACACACCCTAGATTCAAAGAAATGTCAGTCTAGCATAATAAGTACAGGAACAAAAGAAATGCATGTTATAAAATGAATTCTTGGAGCGGAGCAGCAACTACATTACCATAAGTACTTAAGTTGATAGATATAATGGACACCCTGTTGGAAGCACAACCTCACAAAAATCCTACATACAACTAGGATTACCACCAACAAAAACAGGGTGATGCCAGTAAGAACACTAGATGGATGGAGCGCAGTTCAAGAACAAATGAGGGACCTGATTCAACCTAACCTACCCACAATGGGGACACAAAATACCAGCAAATACACCGGGAAAGCTCTGGAGACAAAAAATATTCAATACTGTTCCCAGTCAATTTTGTATGACCGATGGAATCAGCACCAAAATGTACTGTGAATATCCTAAGCTCACCATCACACCCACCGGTCCAATTGCACAGAGAGTGATATAAGAAATGCACACTTCTCTTTTACTGTGATTGATATTCCGCACATTGACTTGTCATCTGGAAACAAACGCAAAACAAATTAGCCAACATAAAAGAGAAACATAAAAAATGAGTGCCTCTTCTACCTCACCCACGCATCTGGACACCTAGCTTGCCACTTGACTGTGGCCTGCAGTTCCTGCTTGTTCTAGCCTGTACCAGTGACACCGCCGCTGCGCAGGTTTTCTTGCTAACCGTTCTTCCTGCCAACAGACGCCCTGTCCACCCCAGGACCTACTTAATGCAGGCTGCAGAGCAACCCACAGCGTGACTGTGCAGTAGGCAAAGACAAGCCCATCCGCACCCATTCACACCTCGACCGCACCCCTGACCCTTACACCCCCCAAAGATATACCATCACTAAATTCCACACTGTCAACTCCAGACACCACAACATACACTGCCACCACTCCAACCTAAGCTCCACAGTTGGACTTTCACCTGCACCCACTGCCATTTCAACTAACACACCACACATACCAGCCCACTGACCAACCCCTCCCCGAATGCACACAGACACCACCTGAACAATAACACCAACTCGCATGCGACCTTCTCAACAAATGCTCACTATGTAAACACATTACCAAGATTTGGGACCTCATCGCCACCCTCACACCTGATGTGCTCTTCCCCACTGAGACCTGGCTCAACCCCACTTTGCTACTGCAATACCCAAAGGAAACAAGATCACCCACCGCAACCCCATCAACAAGCCTGGTGAAGGGATCGCCATCACCCACAAGGAATCCATTCAATGCACCACCACAAATGACAACACCACCCCAGTGATGGAACACCTCAACCTCTGACTCCAAACAGACAGAAAAACCATCATCAGGGGCACCCTTGCCTACCCTCTTCTAGGACAGGACCATGTCCAGCATTCTGCAACTTCATTGCCGACTTTATTCCCCCTTCGCCATAGACTCCAACAACTACATTTTTTACGGAAACCTCAACTTACATCTCAATGACCACAATGACATCAACACTACCAACCTCCTCAACATCATGAACAACATCAGACTCACCCAACTCATCCACAACCCCACACACACCGTAGGCTACACGCTAGACCCCATCTTCACCTCCAGTGACTGCATCAGGTAAGCCACACCTCAAAACTCACCTGGATTGACCACCCGATTGTCCACTTCAACATCACCAGCTTACAGACCTCCACTCTCAGTCTGCCCAACACCCCCCCACTGCAGCTGGAGCAAAGTCTCAAAGGACTCATGGATCAGTGCCCCAACAACCTAGACCAGAACGCCAGAAACTTCAACAGTTGGATCACCAATTGCGTCATCAGCATCACTCCCATTGACAATAACACCAACAGAAGGTCCACCAAGCAGGCTAGCTGGTAAACTGAAAACTCCAGAACCGCAAATGACACTGGAAACAGATGGAAAGAAGATTATGCATCAGCAAGGGCACAACTGACAAGACCACCTTCAAGGCAGCCCTCAACCTCTGCCATATTTGATCGAAGAAAAAGTCCTTAGCCTCACACATCATATCAAGCTCCAATAACAGCAAAGAACTTTTCAACATTGTCAAAGAATTCTCCAACTCCCCAGCTGCAACAAACAACATTACCCCCTCACAGGAACTCTGCAACAACCTTGAAAACTTCTTCTACGACAAGATTGCGAACATCTACAGAAACTTCAAACCCCAGCACAAGGCCACCAACTTCTTCAAGCAGCACAACGACCCTGCTACTATCACAGACAACTGACTAACCAAATGGAGCCAGCTCATCTGACACGACACCGCCTCCATCATGAACTCGGTCCACTCAGGGGCCCGATCAACTCATGCCCTCACCACATCTTCAACCTAGTCAAAGCCAGAATCAGCCACATACTCACCACATTGTTCAACACCTCAATTGCCATGGCCACCTTCCCTGAGGACTGGAAACATACAGAAGTCAACGCCCTACTAAAGAAACCATTGGCAGATGGCAGTGAACTCAAAACCACTGACCAATATCCCTACCTCTGTCCCCAGTCAAAGTATTTGAAAAAGCCAGCAACCAACAACTCTCCTCTCATCTGGAACAGAACATCTTACTAGACTCCTCCCAATCAGGACTCAGCAGCAACCAGAGCACTGAGAAAACCCTCATTGCAGCTACCGACGACATCCGAGCCCTACTCGACCAAGGAGAGACTGTGGCTCTGATCCTCCTGGACCTCTCTGCAGCCTTCGAAATGATCTCTCAACACACACTCATCACAAGGCTGCACAATATAAGCATCCAAGGAGCCGCTCTCAGATGGATCGCCTCTTTCCTCACACGAAGAACGCAAAAACTCAGTCTTCTTCCCTTCACCTCCGAACCCAAGCAAATCATCTGTGGAGTGCCCCAAGGATACTCACTCAGCCCCACCCTCTTCATCACTTATATGACGCCTCTGGCCAGCATCGCCAAAACCCACGGACGCCACCAAGATCAACTTCCACAGCTGCATGACAGATATCGCCAACTGGATGAAGGACAACTGCCTGAAGCTCAACACGGACAAAACAGTGGTACTGATTTTGTGAAACAAAAGCTCTCCTTGGGATGCGTCATGGTAGACCTCAAATTTCTGACCTACTCACATCATCACTGGACATTCTAGGAATCTAGGAATCATTCTGGACAAAAAGCTAACAATGATGACGCAGGTCAACTCCTCCTGCTTCTTCATCCACTGCATGCTTCATAAGATATTCAAATGGGTATCCCAAAGCTCAAGATGCACCATCAACCAAGCCCTCATCTTCAACTGACTGAACTACGGCAACACTCTCTACGCAGGGATCGCAGCTCACCTTTTCCAATGACTACAGACCATACAGAATGCCACAGACACACTCGTCCTGGATATCCCTAGACAAACTTATATAAACCCCCTACCTCAGGACTCCACTGGCTCCGTGTACAGAAAAGATGACATTTCAAGATCCCGACCAATGCATGCAAGGCCCTACACAACTGCGGACACGCCTACTTGAACCACCGCCTGAACTTCCATCAGCCCACCAGACACCTCCACTCTGTGTACCTTTCTCTACTCCTCACCCCCTGCGTCCAACGTAGCATATGTGGAGGTCGCTCCTTGTTCTACTTAGCAGCAAACACATGAAACGAGCTACCCTTTCATCTACAGATCTCCCCATCTTTTCCAGAGTTCTGAATGTCCCTGGAGACCTTGCTATTCAGCTAACCACCTGGACCCTGCCAGCACCTTGATAACCTCACAGGTGACAAGTAGTGCTCTACAAATCTACTAATTGATTGATTGATTGACCCATCATCTTGTCAAACAGAAATATATTACAAATTAAGAGGAGTTTAGCTGGCTTGCATAAATAATTTAGGTGACAGATGATGCAATGAATAAATACTCTCTGCTGCCATGCTTGCTTCCCAGTATCCAAATTAAAACGTCTAGAAAGTCACCAAAACTGAGAGAGGAGTCAGAAAAAACAGGAAGAAGTTGCTACTGCATGTTGAAGAAGTACAGTGTACTCCTCTTTAAGGTGCTTCATCTGTAAAAAATAATTAAGTTCTTTGTTTATGGGTATTAATATTCACAAATTGTGCTTCACAGTCAATATCCTCTAATAACATAAAATTCAAGTTTTAAAATGCAATAACATGTTGCAAATTTTCTCCAGGCAATAGCAATTTCAGCTTCAGCACCAAATTCACCTCATAAAAACATATAACATGTAACTGCATTCATAGTAAAAAAAAACAATTTACGGCTAGCATAGAGATGAAGAAAACCATTGCACATCCAGGACCAGATTTAGCAATCATTCATGAAATGCAGCGAAGCAAGTCAACTTGCTGCACTGTGCTGCGTGAAAGGGTGAAGGCAGGAATGTACCGTTTACCAATAAATTATACATCTCTGCTCTCTGTCTGCACTGGCGCATGATCTGCTGCCTAGCACCAATGCAGGCACCCTTGCACCATGGTACAAATGTGCCTGCATTGCAGGCAGGATTGTTTTTGTGCAGGAAGGGACACAGTCCCACACAAAAATCAATACTCTGAAGTGTTTTCCTCTTTCAAAATGCAGCACACTTAGAAAGAGGAAACAACGCAGAGAGATAGAGATATTTCTCCTTGTTGCGCGTCCCCTGCATAGTTGTGGCATTTTGACATATTCCCAGGTTTGTCAGTCTTAGTAAATCTGGGAATGCACCAAAATCCATGGGTGGATGCATGGGAGAACCCTCACTCCACCCATGGAACGCCTTCCCAGGGCAGAGTAGCACAAGGCTGCAACTTGCGCTGCCTTGCTTTACTCCAGATTTGCCAAGCAACGCAGGGCCATGCAAGGTGGCCTTGCAATGTTTGGCTAATCTGACTTTAGCATTGCGTTGCCCTTGTAACACCATGCGTGATGCAAGGGCAACACAATTCTTTGATAAATCTGCCTTCCGGCATCAAACGCTAAGCGAACAGGAAATGCTATACTTGGAAATAGGAGTAATACAAGAGGAAAACACTGCAAACTAAGCCAGTCAAATAATTGATATCTATGCAAAACTACACTTGCGTAATGAAATCAAAGTGCATGGTTACCAGATTAGTTTAAAGTAAACAAGTTATTTGAAAATTAGATAAGACTTTCTGAGAAATCAAATATAACTAATCACTGAATCGGTATCATTGGTGCAACTGACATTGTAGACTTTTGTGTGTGTTTTTTTCATTTTAAAAGATCTTTTATTTTTCTTTACCATGCATCATTATTATCTTGCTATATTTTAGGAAGACGCTATATAGGAGCGATTGTTGTAATATTGTTTGTTATCGCCTTTCTGTATGCCCTTTCCATCCAATTCGCAACATTTGCAATGTAGAATAAAAATAGTATCCCCATGGAAAATAAATAAGCCATTTAAATTAAAAAGTATGTCAAATCTTTATAGTCATTTCGTTCACCTACTCACACACTTAATTATTCGTAAGAACAAATGCAGGAAATGGCACAAAAGTGCCCAGACCTCATCTTCTTGCAGCACTTACACTCCAGGGTGCCTTTCCAGACTTCAAAGAACCTTGTGAAGAAAACCCACCATTTCCTTTAAGCCTATTTAAAGAGGTCCATTAGAAACATTATTTTACTATCCACCCCACTAGAGACCAATTAGTCAGCATGCTCCATCGAAAGTTGATGCATTTCTACCAACCATTACTTACAGTCCGACCCATCATTTTCCTTCTATGACTCTCAGCTCTTGTTTTTAAACTTAAAACTTTGTAACAGAACACGAATGTTCTGCCGAACCCATTTCAATATTATAATATACTAGTTGTCATTAATAATTGTAATTCTTATTTAAATGTGTTTACTTGTCAATCTCGCAGTGATGAATAGTCTGATGTTTGTAACATTTCCATTCTATTTGTGTTCATTTGTTCAATAAAAATATAACTATGACTAATGAGGAAAGATTTAATATTAGCTGAAATCCTGTTTGCGTACATTTATAAATTTCTAATGATTTCTTGACCGGGGTTATAAATCACTGTCTGAATTCGCATTATACAGAATACAACCATAATGCATAAAACGTTCTCAAAATTTATATTTTTGAAAAATAGTGTTACATTTGTCAGTTTGTGTAAGTAGGTGAACATACCTAAATTAATTGTGTGTATACATACTGCAGACTTGCTAAACCTTTTCTTGAATCGCACTTACTGCTGTCAGGTCCTCACTCACCTCAGACACGCCCCACTAAAATAGGCAACAGGAGCCCCTTGTTTATGGTTTCTCTGTGAGCCCATTGACTTGGGACTCAATCTCGGAGGAGACCTGATATTGAAAATATTCTTCATTTTAGGTCTTTTTGTTAAAATTGCATTTATTTCTAGAGGCTCAAAAGATGGAAGTGGCCCAAGCCTGTCCTGACAAAGGAGAGGGCTTGACACCTAACATATCCTGCTTGAGTTCAAGCTGGTTAGGTCTTGTTTTCCATTATGTGGTATCTAGCCTTGGATTGAGTATTTCAGTTATCCTAAGAAATAAGAGTATTTAGGAGTCCTAAGAAATCTTGTAACACCCTTTTGACAATGTTGCATGTAAACCTAGACAGGCAGAATACATTATTTGCCGTTTAGCCCTCTACTCATGCACCCAGTTGAGACATCACTCAGTGAAGGAGATTGTCAGGGCCAGATTGGGAACCCAAAGCAGCCCTGGCAATTTGGTCTGACCAGTTCCCAGGAGGGGGAGGGCAAGGGATGCGAGCAAGTGTGAAGCACTGCTGCTTTTGTTACTGGGGGCTGATATTGCAGCACAGCTACAAAACCACACCCAGTAACAAAACCGGCCACCACTGCTGCAAAACTGGCCCCCACCCTTCCAGTCTCCTGGGGAAATGCCCGATGCCCGCTACAGCCAGTCCGGCGGTGGAGATTGTGTCTTGTGTCGCCCTGTCAATGAGGTTTCTCAGGCAGGGACTTAAAACATCCTCCTACACCATGAAGATCCCTAAGAGACTTGTAACCTTTGTTCCTGCTATACATTGTGTTTTTTGGGTGTGTGGCAATACAGAGTCTGTGTGCACACTTTTCAGAGCTGTGTGCGCATCTGAGATGTAACAGGAGTCATTATGTCAGCGACCATGTTATCTCTAACAAAGGTGATCTGGAGGCAACACTTCTTTCATTTTTGGATGAAATGGGCTAAAAGGAAAATTTTGCATAATAATATTCCAACTAAATTAGCTAAAAATGCAATATATTTTAGAGAAGGTTCGGGGGCTCATGAAATAATCCAGCACTATAGGATCTACTGCCACACCCACAAGAATTACTGTGTTGAAGCAGTACATTTATTTATGTAGTCCTTATGATTTTTTTTGCAATTAGCCGATGTAGCTCCGAGCGGAGCAAAGATTAGAAAGAGTTTGGTCTTTTTTGGGGCCATTGGTGAGTCAAACCTTCCACAATTCTTCTCTAAAGAAGGGGCATATTATCAAGCACGGCGTTAAAATTATCGCCGGTTTAGCGGCAGAAAACTGCCGCTAAATCGGCGATAATGGGCTTGATAATATGCCCTGGAGAATTCCAATAGAAGCCCATGTTCACACCAGAACATGGGCTTCTATTGGAATTCTCCAGGGCATATTATCAAGCCCATTATCGCCGCTTTAGCGGCAGTTTTCTGCCGCTAAACCGGCGATCATTTTAACGCCGTTTCTTGATAATATGCCCCGAAATTCCTGCCCACTGTCCAGGGATACGCATTCGGGGTACTAACAAGTGGGTTAGTCTTGATGGGGGTGAGATTTGGTCAGTGTATGCATTATGGTTGCATTGTGAAAGGTGCTCCCCTGCTTCTTAATGAATGGATTCCTAGTGCCACATACTAAGCAACGATGATGGTATTTACAGGGCAACTACCAAAAGAATTGCCTCCATTGTAAGGGCTGCATGAATTACCTGGGTTTCAAGTCCTTTTATGCCATTAAGGGACATTACTGCTATGAAAATGGCACCAATGCTAATCAAACTTCCTTTCTGATGAAAGATAAGTGAAATAATTTTCTCTATGTAAATTGGCAAACAAAGGAACACCCTGCCAAAGAAAATATGGATGACAAGAAAGAGATGGACACGCGAGCAAATTAACAGGGAGAGCCAAGCCAGAGCCGAGCCAGAGTGAGCCATAGGTCTGGCTCAGCTCTAAGAGCCAGTGCACGAGCTGAGTCCTGAAATGTTTGACATATAAACCATGTCACTAATATCAAGTTAGATATGATGACGTTTGTTCAAAATTAAAAAGGGACATTTCTTTAACATGCATCAGCTTTGAAATTAATATGTCACAGTATAGGTTCATTGAGAGTAATGAATACAAAGTCGGATTAGTAAAACAAAATAGTTGCCTAAGTTTACACAGTTTAGTTAAGCAAAAAAGTCGAAATTAATCCCAGAATTTCTGGTTTCATTTTGTAGAAATCAGCCACTAAATGAATATCTATTTGCCTTTCCTTTTGACCTCAAGTGTTAATGTTAATGCTCTGTTTTGAACTTTGCGCACGAGGTTTCACCGATGGGGGCAGGCAGTAGCCACATGAATGTTCAGCTCGTTTTGCACTTATGGTTCGAAGAGGACCTTGAGCAGTGCCAGAGCCGGCATCTGGCTCGAGCCTGGCTCGTGCTTTAAGTGGCTTGCCCAACTCTAACAGCAAGTAATCAGCTAGAATTTAAAAAAGGCAATTAATCTTGGCTTTTCTTAACCTCTGTAAGACCATATACAATCTTTTTATCAAGTGGACCAAAATGCTATTAAATGGTTTGTCAGTGCCCTGGAGCATGAAGCCTACAGTGACGTGGGGTGAACCAGAAAATCACACATTACCCAATATTGTCCCTAGCGTGGAGGCACCATCAATGCCAACCTCTGTCTATGAAAAATCAATGATTATATTATAAGCACCTGCATGCTCACACTCTCTGCAGCACCCATGCTAAGGACTGTCAAAGTCCTAGGCAACAATTCTACCTTACCTATAAACCACACACACAGCTCTCAGTATTTCCCACGTAGGTCAATCTTCAATCAACAAATTTTCAATAACTCACATGAAGGGCATCCAAGAAGCTGATGAAAATTGGAGTGCTTCCGTGACCTCTTCAAGGCCGCGAATCACAATTTAAATTATACACATATATCAGTGCTTAAGCAGCAGTCCATTAAGACCTGCACGCCTCACAGTGGGTATCGAAAGCACTATATAAATACCTCTATAATACAATACAATCAAATGAAACATTAATAAATACTGAATGACTGCAGCTGGAAGCAAACTGCAAAAGCAGTGCCTGACTAAAGCAAAATGGTCCACTAGGTGTTCTACACCTCTAGCCCTTGAAAAGCTTAAAAACATCCGCTAATGGTTGTTTGCGAAAAGCAGAATGCCTGGCAGTAGCAGAATATACACCTCTCAACACTGTCCTCGCAAGAGTCTGTTGTAGGTCATTAGTTGACTCCATGCCACGAAGGATGTAATGCTTCAATGTTTCCTGTTGTGTTACTTCAAATGAACAAACTGGTGTAAGCCAGTACCAAAACACACAGAAGGTACACAGTTACTAAATGAAAATTCAAGTTTCAGTGTATCCATGTAATGTACAGTAGCTGAGACCAGTGGTTATAAGACCTAGGACGGACTAGAAAGAGCACATTTTTGGTGCATATACACATTTTCAGTGTGATCTTAGTGTCATGATATGTTTATTTCCCAATGTGTATCCAGAATGTAAACAAAGATTCAGGTTAGTAACAAAAAGAGACACCCATACAAATGCATTTACACCACAATACATTTCCAAGCTTCCACTGGCAAATTTGAGTGTTTCAGCCCACTTCTTGACTTTCTTTCTATTTTTATTGTCTTCAAGCAAGGAAATTAAAGAGAGGCTCGTTGTTTCTAGGGCTAAAATGAAAGTGATTTCTGTAAGAAAGGAACATGCAGACATGGTGTATGAGCAAAAACAAAAGATGGCTTTGATGTATGTTTCTGCGTTGTAGCAGATATTGCCTATTTAGTTGTACAGAGCTTTGCTTGATGAGTCATGATTTTATCTGTAGCATCAACCGATGCTACAACAGCGAAGGACACATGAAAGTGCCTCTCACGGATTAAAAGTAGTCATACTGCTTCTTTTAAGTGAGGAGATCTAGTTACCACGCATAGGGCCTCATTAGGATGCCAGGTGGACCGCCACTGACAGGCCACCGGTGGCGATCCGCCCGCCAGCCAGAGAAACAGTCCAACTGCCGGATTAAGATACCGGTGGTCAGAGTGCAGCGGGCGGGGCAAAAGACTGTTGCCTCCGACAGGCTTCGGGAGCCCATTGGAGCAGCGGCCGCACTGTAATCCCTACAATGGGGGCAGTGCCTGCATTAGCACTGCCATAGGGATTACGATGTCTGTTTCCCACTGCCATGGAAAGGCTGTCGGAAAGGGACTTTGGGGGCCCCTAGCAGGGTCCAGTCCCCCATGGGCCTCTGCTATGTGTCCAAGGGGACACATGTGGTGCCCCCTCAAACATCCATGCACCATGTGCCAGGCATTAAACACGAACATAAATATAAATTAATATAAACAAATAAATATATATATATATATATATATATATATATATATATATATATATATATATATATATATATATATATATATATATATATGAATATATACATGATAAAAGAACTCACAACAGATAGAGGTACTAACAAAAAGATCACCCAATTCCTCACATGTAGCTCACCATTTGTCGTATACGTATTGGAATGTCCGTGTAAACTGAAATATATTGGCAGTACCATCCATCCTGCCAAGAAACGTGTATTAGAACACATGAGGGCAATCAGAAACAGAGATCAGCAATACCCTGTAGCACGCCATTTTCAGCAACACCATTACTCAAATAATGCCCTACTTAGTTACTTTGTGATTGAGCACATCCCGAGACCGCCCAGGGGGGGGTGATAGGGCACTTAAACTGAGACAACGTGAATCTAAATACATTATAGATTTCCAGACCAAAAGCCCAGGAGGCCTGAATCTTGATGAAGAGTTAGGAATCCACTTGTATGAAGCTTGAGATGTTCTTTGCTTCTCTCTAACCTCCTTTTGCTTCTAGGGAATGTAGTACATGGGGTACATTAGTTTTTAATCACTTATGCACTCACATTGATTTTAACCTAATGTTTCTTTCATTTTGTCACTGCAGGAAGAAAGGAAGGGACCCACACTACTTTGGTAGTTCACCTTCACGGGTACCCTAACCTTTTCTTCAGAGGCACATGGCGACGTCAAGTCACTACAGTCAAGAACATGCACCTTGTGGTTTGATTTAGTAATCTTTCTGATCTTTTTCCTATCCTGTGTTACTGTATGACCCGTGATCTCAACGGGGCACTGTCCTGACATGTGGTTTATTTTGTGGTACAATGTGTAGTTCTGTACATAATATTGTGTAAAGTCGTATATTTCGTTATGACTTGGGCACTGGCCCTTCATCTCAAGGTACACGATGTATAGGTGTTTGATATTGTGTGGATGTGGTCCCTTTCATATTGCCGCAGTATATTTGTGTCTAGAACGGTAACACTTTTGGACATATCCAATGAGTCAGGTACCAGTCAACACTGGGCAGATATGTCTTATGTCCGGGCGTGGGATATCCCTCGTCTTGCACGCTCCCCAGATATGACATCTAGTACACCCAGGCAGGCAGTTGCCACGGGGTGGGGACACTGAGCCATTGACATTTAGCCCTAGATCCAATTCACGGATTGGGAGGAAGGTCTATATGTATATATATATACTTTTTCAATTCCATGGTTTACATTATTTTCTTTTATCCTTATCACAATATACACAAGGTTATCGCATATACACACAACGACGATCATGCTCCATGTTACGACAAGTATAAGTTTCTGTACCTTTGTATACCCAGTGAGCCAACCAATAGGTTATGATTATTGCACTGGTAAAGACTTCACTCTGGTGTCACTTCTTTCACGGTCAATACTTGTACTGTCGTACATGACAGCGGTTCTACTAAGATGGCCGCCCAATTCTTCTATGTTTTCAAGTCCATGCACACAGGCTCTTGACTGAATGACACTTGTCTAGAGGAATGTTATACCCTTTGAGCTGTATCTCTCTCTTTTTTGCAACCTTTGAATTCGATAAATTGGTTTGAATATTATTATTTTGAGTTGTATAATACATATGTAAATACATAGATATTCAAATGTATGGACAAACTTATCATTACAAGATGGCCGCCGCAATTTCACTTTTACTTTTCATGGATCATTGTGTCCGTTGTCTATGTTGTGGATACTATGTGTATATGTCCTGGGGTGTTCTTTGCTTCTTACGTGTGAGCAAGGCTTCACAGCCGAAATGCGTAACGAAGAAGCGGATTAAACATTACTGAACTGCAACTTAGATGTGTGTCCTGAGAGTGCATTATTTCGCCATGCGAAGGAACTTTTTATATATATATATATATATATATATATATATATATATATATATATAAAATATATATATTATACTACAAAAAGAAAACCTAAATTAGCGTTTACCAAACAAGGACTCAACTGATTAAAACAATTCTAACTAAACTAAACCCTCCAATAAAATAACAGTATAAACAACTTTAAACAATACAATCAAACAAACAATAAAACCAACAATATAAAAGGCACACTAATTAAAACAACTAAATACTCAAAATGACGATTAAAAAAGAGATAATTATTCTCAGCAACTACATAATAAAGTAAGCAATACTTAAGTTAAACTAAAAATTAACTCTTCTTAAACTAAAAAACATAATTTAACATATAAATAATAACACACTCTGTAACTTTTATCTTTTTACATTGACTACCTTAAAGAAAAAAAGACAACTTCCAAACCAACAAGCTGCCTGAAAAAATAAACTATAAGAAAGCACCAAGAACATATAACAAAAGTAAAATTGCAGAAATAATAAATTATAAACTCTCACAAACAGCAACAAAAGAAAGCATCTGCTCCATGTTAAAACGAGGTCAAAAGAAAAGCTGTAAAACCATGAAAAACAGCTCAACAAAACATTCAAATAAGCAAACAAGTAACTGCATGTTTTACATATTAATAGCAAACATGTCAAAGTTAAATTATAGTATATATTTATCCTATTGAATTACTTACAGATACGGGAGGCGTAAGGTTTTGGCAATTCCCCAGGTTTACATGGTCTTGTAAATATGGGAGACCGTCAAAATCCATTGGTGTTGCATGGGAATTAAACGTTGGTTGTGTAATCTTCTTTCACGTGGTTCACAAATGACGCCTTCAAGTTCGTCTCATCTATAGTGTGTGTAAATTTTGTAGTTTCAGGTGTAGACATAGGCTCTTCAAGCTCGAATGTGAAGTAAATCCCTAGTAATACTGTTAGAACTACTAAAAGTACTACTGAAATGTAATGCCCATATTAATATGGCATCTATTCTTAGGAATCACATGTTTGTAGTTGTATCTTAAGACACAAATATAGCAACAATAAATCAATAGTTGCCTTCCGATCTTTCTTAAAGCAGCTACTTTGATTTTTTTTTTGCAGTTAGTTCTTTCAGCCTTATTACAATAATCTTTGTATAGTCATCCCTAACCCTGCTCCATCTTCTTCTAAGTGTGCTGCTCTTCAACTGCAGCCTTGGGCCTAGGGATATTTTCTTAATTCTTTTTAAAATATCAATTTTTATTTCAGTCTTTTTCACTTTCTCATTTAATGATGTATCTCAAACTCTTGTTCCTTATTCAAAAATCTCTTCCCAACAATTTTATCCAAATTAGTGTTTAGCATGACATCATAGTTGTTAAAACAGTTCTGATCTCAGGTCAATTAAATCTTGCCCTGATACATTCAACACTTGCTTTGTGTAGTAGGTGTGTTCAGGTGCTCTTGCTCTTTTTGACCTTCTTGGTTTCTGTTGATCTTCTCTGTGTCACTTACACCACTTGACTCTGTGTCAGGAGTAGGCATTCAATTGACACACTTGATCTTATCATGTGTAAGCCTTCGTGATCTGGTACTTGTTCCTTCACCTGGATCATCTATTTGTTGCGTTGTGTCTCAACTACTGTTTCACATTGAGCTCTCATATCTTTTTCTTCTTCAGGAGCTTCCACTCAACTTTGTGATATTTCAGGAACCTGGACTGGTGCAACAAATCGAGTTTCTTTACCTCTCTATGCTCCTCACAGCGGTGATCTTTGCGGTGGCGCTGTCACAGCTGCCCATTTTTCTGGTTCAGAGTATTCAATCTCTTCATAGGGACACCTTACTTTCTGTGTATATGACGCATGCACCCAATTCGACACTCCAGTGTTTTTAACAGCAGGGTTTGTAATTAAGATGTCCTGTAACAGAGCCTTCCATCTCGGTTCCAGGCAAGATTTTAACATGCTCATCAGGACTACGTTTGTGGCACTGTCCCTGATGTGGATTTGTGGTGGCAAGCTTCAACCTGGTGAGAGACAGAAAACACCACATCAGCCATCATTAGGGCAGCAAAGTAAAGACTCTGGGCCTGATTTAGATCTCGGTGGATGGGTTACTCCATCACAGCGGTGACGGATATCCCATCTGCTGAAATATGAATCCCATAGGATATAATGGGATTTATATTTCGGCAGACGGGATATGCGTCACCCTTGTGATGTAGTAAACTGTCCGCCAGGCTCTAAGTCAGTCCTTCTTTCACACTGACAGAGTACTGGTACTCCGCATTTAGAGTTGTCTGCTGGCCCTGCTAAGAACTCTAGTTATTGACAGGAACCTCCGTTACTGTGGTTCCTGTGAATGAGTTAAAAATATGATAGCTGCCATCAAACATTTATCTTGATTTCTTCTTTGGGATTTGGTTTTTGAAAAAAGGAAAACCAATTGCATCCACACAATGGGAGTTTTCCTTCATTATGCAGAGGTCATTTAAACATTTATACTGTCCCTTACTGCTAGGAATTTAATGGCAGTAAGGGATAGTAAAAACGTTCCATTAAACCCCCCACTCTAAATTGGTAATTAGGCTTCACGGCTGACATACTTATGGCATGCCACCCTGTAAATCAAGTGGGCATGAACTTCAATGTGTAACTGAAATGGAATACCCTCTTTGCCAAACTCTAACTCAGTCCTTAAATATCCCCCACATCCATTCATTGTCAACATGTTTCAGCCAACACTCTGCTGTGTAGGTCAGTGGCTTTTTTATTGGCATGATTCCCCAATATTTACTGCTGTGTCTGCAGGTTGAATGTTATGCTACTCATAACTTCAAAGGGGCACCAAAATATTCTTATCAATCATTTATGTCAAGCATACAGAATACTCCCTTGAATCCAGAGTGTATTGATAATCCTGTTATGGCAAATAAATAAATATTTGTCAACAAAATATGATATTAAATTTACATACCGTACTAGAAGGCATGCAATATTTTATGGCACATGGAACCGAGCCATACACAGCAGGCAGCACCAGCACATAGCCCTATTGAATATTGTGCCAGTTGTGGCACACAGCAAGGTGAAGTCACACGCACCCTAAAATTAAAAATTAATAGTCCTCTGGGATATGGGAAGGATATGACTCCATGTAGTCATACACTGGTAATGAAAGCAGCAAAACAGAGATGTTGGTAATTGTTCTAGTATTTTTAAAAGGGGGTGCCCTATATTTAGAATTGAAGTTGCCACACACCTATCTCATATCTCTTTAGTCATTGGGAATATATAAGTGTCATCTATGAGTTTTGGTGTCATAAATAGGTAAGGGTGTGCAGAAAAACCAAAACTTCATATACGTAAATGCCCTAACTTGAGGAGAGAAACCCAATAGAATGATATGCATATATATAAATGACATACAGGCGCAGAAGTGGTTGTTTGTTAACTGAGGGGGTCAATTATATCGATTTAATTTAATTTAATTTAATTTAATTTAATTTAATTTAATTTAATTTAAAGGCACTGATAGTGCGCACAGCTACTCCAAGGAGTGTGCCGGCACAATACCTGCAGTACGGTTAAGCAGAGAACATGTACAGTTTATTTAAAGCACCATGTTTTCAGCTACTTTTTAATCAAACCAGGATTGGTTACAGAACGTAAATCCAGCGGAAGCTGATTCCATTCTACTGCACCCAGCAGGGCAAGTGATATGCCGCCAGTCTGTGAATCCTGGTCGTACAGACGAGCAGCTTATTTGAGCATCGCAGTTGCCTCGATGGGTTGTAAAATCTGAATCTGGAGCTCAAATAGGAGGGTCCTTTGCTGTATAAAGCGGCATGGACCGAAACCAAGGTCTTGAACTTCACTCTTTCCTTAACAGGGAACCAATGGAGATCTTCAAGATGAGGCCTAACACTCGCCCTCCTAGGGAGGTTAAGCAGGAGTTGAGCAGCCAAATTCTGGATCACCTGGAGTTTGTCAAGAAGATATCCTGGCAGGCCTGCATATAAAGCATTGCCGTATTCAATGCGGGACATAATAAGTGCTTGGATAACTGATTTCTTAGCATGCAAAGGTAAGAGCGGAAGAAATTTCTTTAGCGCTTTCAGAATCCGCAAGCATATTCCGTCAGCCTTTTGATTTGATGCCCAAAAGACAATATGTCATTTAACCATATCCCCAAATGTTTTAGTGGCCCACCATGGGGAGCCGGCATGTGTGTATCATCCGGCCAGAATGAAAGCCAAAACTGCAGAGGGAAGTCCCCAAAGTGGAGAATCTCTGTTTTGGCCTTGTTGCATTTCAGTTGAGCCTTTGCCAGCCAGTGGAAAACTGAGGTGAGACAGGATTTTACATGAGAGCAAGTTGCCATACTCTCATTATTCCAGGAAAAGAGCAGCTGTTTATCATCCTCATAGGAGATAACGTTTGCACCAAATTTACCTGCTAACTAAATTGACGGGGTCATATAAATATTGAACAGCGTGGGGCTCAGTGCTGTACCCTGAGGAACCACAGTGTACAATATTTGAGAAAAAGCGGGAAGGGGGATCTAGATTTGTTGACTTCTGCCCTCCAAGAAGGATTTAAGCCAGTTCCATGCTGAATTTGCCACTCCTATCTAAAGCAGGCTAGTAGTACCAGTACAGCCCTACCCCTAGTATCCAGGGTGCCCCTGATAGCTTCTGCTACCTCGACTAGCACAGTTTCAGTACTGTGTGAGGCCCCGAAACCTGATTGAGCCGGGTGAAGGAGCCCATTGTGCTCCACAAACCTCGATAGCTGTCTGTTCACCTGCTTCTCGAGAATCTTAGAAAAGGCTGGGAGTAAGGAAATGGGTCTATAATTAGCAGGTCAGGTGGGATCTGCTGAAAGTTTTTTTGATAAGGGGAGAATCATCGCCTGTTTCTAACCTCTGGGCACCTTGGCAGTTGCAAAGGATAAATTAAGCAGCTTATTAGCCAGAGGATAAATATCATCTGCCCCTGCTAATTTGGGGAGGCAAGGATCGATCAGGAGCCTGATTTTAGCCACTTAAGAGCAGAGAGAGAGTCTTCAAGGGAGATGGCTTCAAAGGCATCCAATGTGGGGAGAATAGCCAAATCCCTTATGATAGGGGTTTTATCCACCGGGTCCTGCTTTCTACTGACACTTAGGTTTGCCTCAATAGTTTGGACCTTTGCAGAAAAGAAGCCTGCCAGTTCTTCACACCAATCCTTGGAAGCCTCCTTGGAGGGAGTACAGGACACTGGAGTCAGAAAAATCTTGATTATCAAACAAAATCTCTTCAGAGTTGTTACCAGAGCAAACAATGCGCTCCTTACAGTGGAGGCTTGTAGCTCTTAGGGTAGCCACACAATAGTTCTTTGGAGCTTTTTTAAAGATATCTTTGTCCACTAAACTGTTATTCTTCCTCCATTTGTGTTCTAAATTCTTTCAGTGTTGCCTTTCCAGTTTCAAGGAACCAGAGAACCAAGGCTTAGAGGGGGTGCTTCCACCTCTTCTGTGCTGGAAGGTGGGTGCCAACTCTTCAGCAACTTTATTAATCCACTTATAACAGCTTAGAAGTTACAGTGAAAGGTCATCATTCAGCCTTGTGCATGAGTATAAATCCAATGTTGCACTCTCTCTAGGAGCAGTCATAGGTACACTGTGTCATTAGATTTGGTCCCCTAAAATAAGTGGCATTGGGTCCCACTGACACCTATTGGTACAAATTAACTACTAGTGATATAGAGATCTTCCTAATGGGTTACAGTAAGTAATCCGAATGGCCCTAGGAAGGAGACCTATTCTTATTTTATGAAAGTGGGGTTGTTCAGAACTGTAGAAATGTTTTTTTTGTTTCAGCCTGCCAACCTTTCAACGAGTCATAAATGTGCCCTATAGTAGCATCATTCTGATTGGTTACTGGTAGTCAAGTACAGTAACTGAGACATGACTGACTACATCTTACATGTAGGTTGCCAATCTATTATTAATATCTGGATCACAGCAAGATACACCCTGCAAATTGTACGTTTTTCCATGCATGGTAAGCTGATCCCATAAAAGAACGATTCCCTCACGGATTAATTTCTATTTACTATCAACTTACACAAAAAAAATTCACAGGCTTATTAGTGGGAAGCGAAAACAAACTTCCTGGAGTTTTAGAATCTAGTGTAAATTCCATAGCAGTTTAAATATACTCCAAACATACAGGGTAACATATATGAATAAACACCCAACTAAGTTTCTTACTTTGGCCTATAATGAAAAATTCTCTATTTCACAAAAAAGAACTTGCGTTCAATGACTAAGTCAGCAGCACAATATGGATGAGTGTAATAATGAGATGACTCTAGCTTAAATATTAGTCAGCCTGCCTTGAATGCTGAAGTACAGGTGATAACTGGCCTTCGTAGCAATATTTGGTGTTATAGTACTATTCATCGTGTTTATTAATCCGTCATTTATGGTTTCACCAAAAATGTACATATACCTTTTCTACCATTTAAAAAAGGGGAAATAAATATTACACTTCTAGGTTCATGCTGAACATGAACATAGATACTAATTGATTGGCACTGCCAGCAGGGTTCAACATTGACATCTGTGGATTTTGTTTCCCTTGCATCAAAACTGAGATGTCATATTTGAGAGGGATATAGAAGTTGGTTTAAATACCAACATACCTTCTTTGAATCAGGGATGTTCCTCCACTAACAACGGCTAAATTCCCTGGCTCTTGATATGCAATGAGTAACCTTTGTAGGCAGGGACGACTTTAGCACTAATGGCGCCCGGTCTGACAATCTTTGTTGGCTCCCTAACGACCTCCTTCTACACAAATTCCCTCACCATCACCCTCCAACAGTGCCTCTCATCTCTTCATAGTCCCTCTCTCACATGCATTGTGTTTATTTTATAGCACTACTCGTTCCAGTGTAGGGTGTCAGAGTGCTTTATCTCACACACATTGTGAAAAATTGGGTTGTTGGTTGATGCCCTTGTGCATTTAGTAACATTTGTTGTAGGCAGGGCCAACTTTAGTACTGGTGGTGTACAATGTGACAATCTTTGTTGGGGCCACCAATTACCTCCTTTTCCATTGATTCACTCACCGCCACCCTCCAACAATGTCCTACATCTCTTCATATGCATTTAATTTGTTTCATACAGTGGCGGCTCATCCGCTAAGGCAGAGGAGCATAGCCCCACTGCTTTTCAGCAGTGCAAAGAAGAAAGAGTAAAATGATAACAACATGATGTTGTTATCATTTAATTTTTCCGTGATGAAGCAGGTTTTGAGGCGGGGCTTGGCTGTCATCACAGCCAGCAGGGGGAGGAGGAAATATGTGCACATAAGTTAATCAATCAATCAGGGGTTGTGAAGTGCAGCTACTCACCCGGAGGGGTCTCAAGGCGTTGGGGGGGAGCATGCAGCTCCGATGCCTTCGCAGTGCCGGATGCTCATGTTGATTCGTCGAAGAGCCAAGTCTTGAGGTCCTTCAGGAACTTGGAGAGAGTTGGAGTCTAGCGGAGGTGGAGAGTGTTTCATGCTTTGGCCGTGAGGAAGGAGAAGGAGCGACCTCCTATCTGGCCTTCTTGATGCATGGTATCGTGGTGAGGGAGAGCTGGGCTGAGTGAAGGGATCTTTGGGGTGCGTGGAAAGAGAGGCAGCGCTTCATGTAGGCAGGCCGGTGTTGTGGAGGGCCTTGTGGCCGTGGGTGAGAAGCTTGAAGGTGATTCTCTTCTTGACGGGGAGCCAGTGTAGTACCCGCAGGTGTTGGGTGATGTGGCAGTGGCGCGGTAGGTTGAGGACTAGTCTGGCGGCAGCGTCTTGGATGTTCTGAAGTTTGTGTGTGAGGTTCTTTTCGATTCCGGCGTAGAGTGCATTGCCGTAGTCCAGTCTGTTGCTGATGAGGGCGTGGGTGACGGTTTTCCTGTGTTCGAGGGGATCCAGTTGAAGGTTTTGAGTAGGAGCCGGAGGGTGTGAAAGCAGGAAGAGGTGACGGTGTTGATCTGGCGGTCCATTTTGAGTTTGGCGTCCAGGATGATACCCAAGTTATGTGCGTGGTCAGTGGGTGGTGGTGGGTTCCCGAGGTCGGGGGGCCACCAGGTGTCATTCCAGGCGTCTGGATGAGGGCCTAAGATGAGTACTTTGGTTTTGTCTGTGTTCAGTTGTAGGCAGCTGTTCTTCATCCACTTGGCGACTGCTTCCATTCATTCTTGAATGTTGTGTTTTGCGATGTTGGGTTCGTTGGACATTGAGAGGATGAGTTGTGTGTCGCCTGCGTAGGATACAATGTTGGGTCCGTGTGTTCTGACGCTAGAAGCGAGAGGAGCCATGTATATGTTGAACAGGGTGGGGCTGATGTAGGATCCTTGGGGGACTCCGCAGGTTGTAGGTGTGGGCTCCGAGATGAAGGGAGGGAGTCTGACCCGTTGCTTTCTGCCGGAGAGGAATGAACGGATCCAGTCCAGGGCTTTGTTCCGGATTCCTACGTTGTGGAGTCTGCTGGCTAGGGTGCAGTGTGAGACTGTATCAAAGGCCGCGGAGAGGTCCAGGAGGATGAGGGCCACAGTATATCCTTTGTCGAAGAGAGAGCAGATGTCGTCTGTCGCGGCAATGAGGGCAGTCTCTGTGCTGTGGTTCTTCCTGAAGCCTGATTGGGAGGGGTCGAGGATGTTGTTCTCGTTGATGAAGGAGGCAAGTTGGCTGTTGACAGCTTTATTGATGACTTTCGCTGGGTAGGGAAGTAGGGAAATCGGTCTGAAGTTCTTGAGGTCGGTGGGGTCCGCCGAGGGTTTCTTAGGAGAGGGTTGACCTCCGCGTGTTTCCAGTCCTCAGGGAATGAGGCGGCCTCTTATGATCGGTTGATGATTCTTTGTAGCTCGGGGGCGATGATGTCCGTGGCTCTGTAGTAGATGTGGTGGGGGCAGGGGTTCGTGGGGCCCCTGAGTGGGTGGTCCTCATGGTCTTTAGGCTGTCTTCGATGCTGATGGGGGTCCAGCTGTCCAGTGTCGCTGTGTGGAGCAGGGAGCAGAGGATGTGGGCTCCTCCTGGTGGGTGTTGTTGTCGAAGTTTTCAGAGATGGTCTTGATTTTGTGGTGAAAGAAGGCACTGAGTTTGTCGCAGAGGTCCTGGGAAGGTGGGATGTCGGTAGACTCGCTGTTGGGTTGGGCGAATTCTTTGAAGATCCCAAATAGTTCCATGCTGTTGTGTGCGTGGGTGGAGATTCTGTCCTGGAGTGCTTTTTTCTTCGAGTGTCTGATGAGTCTGTGGTGGGCGGTAGTGGCTGTTTTGTAGTTGTCGAGGTTCGCTGGGGTTTTGGAGTTCCTCCATAGTTTCTCGAGACATCTGCTGGCTCGTCTGGATTCCCGGAGTTCGGTGGAGAACCAGCTGGCCTTCTTGGCGCAAAGGTTGGAGGATTTCTTGAGGGGGTGACGGTGTTGGCGCAGTCGGTGATCCATTTGTGTAGGGCACGGGTGGCGGTGGTGGGGTCGTTGTCTGAGGTGGCGGGAGCGGAGCCACTGAGGGTGGCAGTGAGCTGTTTGCCAGGGATCTTGTTCCAGTTCCTGAGTTGGAGCAGGGGTGGGCGTTTGGGGGGGAATTCATGCTGTAGATGAAGGAACGCAGCGGTGGTCCGCACATGGGAGTTCGGAGGTGTGGCTGAAGGAGATGGAGTTACCTGCTGTGAAGATGGGGTCGAGGGTGTGTCCTTTTGAGTGAGTTGGTCCTGGTATGATCTGATTGAGTCCGATGACTTGGAGTTTTTCCAGGAGGGAAATGGAGTTGTGGTCTTGGCGGCTGTCGAGGTGGAAGTTGAGGTCGCCCAGCAGAATGTAGTCGGTGGAGGTGATGGCATGCGGGGTGATTATGTCGGTGATGGAGTCGGAGAAAGGTGCGCGGGGTCCGGGAGGTCGGTAGATGAGGGTGCCACGGAAGGTGGTGATCGGGTTGACCTGAATCTTGAAGTGGAGGTGTTCCATAAGGTCCGTAGGTCCATCGGTGTAAGTGCTTAGGCGGAGGTTGGCCTTGTGGATGACGGCGCTGCCGCCTCCGGGGCGGTTTGGGCGGTCCTTCCGGTGATTTTGTATCCTTCGGGGATGGTGATCTCAATGTCTGGTCCCGAGGTGGCGCTTGTCCAGGTTTCGGTGAGGAAGGTGACATCGGGCGAGGTGCTGTCGAGGAGCTCCCAGATTTCCGGGGCGTGTCTGTGGAGGGAGCGGACATTGAGGAGAAGGCATTGCAGGGTTAGGGCTGCAGTGGGGGTGTTGGTGATCGGTGGAGGTGGGACCTGGGTTTTGGTGGTGTTGAAGGAGTGGTGTCAATTTTGGCAGGTGAAAAGACCGTGGGTGTCGAGAAGTGAGGAGAGCTTGCAGTTGTTGTTCTTGCTGTTGTTGAGTGCGTGGAGAGCCGTTGAGCTGTAGCATCGGTAGGTCGGAGGACCAGGGTTCCTGGCGCTGGTCACGGTCGGGTCGCGGTCTGGTCGCGGACGGGTGCCTACGTGCTTGCCTTCGGCGCGCCAGTGGCGCGTCCGCTGCGCATGGATGTCCAGCGGCCTCCATTAAATAGAGGTCGGGGGCTGGGAGGCGAGAGGCGGGAACGGGGTGAAACAAGGGAGGGGGAGGGGCTGCGGGGGCAGCAGCGGCAGAAAGCAGCAGAGGGGGAAGCGGCAGAGGGGGCAGTAAGTCAGTAAAAGACTGACTAAAGCCTCAAGGACTGTCTGAAAACAAAATCAGACAAATCCTGAAAAATAAAATTAAAGTAAACTAAGGCAGCAGTCCGGGGCACGAACCGCAGTCTGGGTCGGGCAGAGGCATGGGCAGAACACTGCCTGAGCTATGGGGCTGCGCGCTGGGAGAGCCGGCACCCAAGAGGCTTAGCTCGACTCAGCGCAGCGGCCTCCATAAAGTAGAGGTTGGGGGGCGGGACGGCTGGGAGGTGGGAGGCGGGAAGGGGGAAAACGCAGGAACGGCCAAGGGCAGCAGCGGCGGGAAGCGCCGGAGGGGGCAGTAATCAGTAATAGACTGACTAGAGCCTCAAAGACTGTCTGAAAACAAAGTAATTCAGACAAATCCTGAAAAATGAAATTAAAGTAAACTAAGGCAGCAGTTGGCGAGGACTGAGGCGAGGGCTTTTCAGTCCTGTCCAGGGCGCGAACCGCGGTCTGGATCGGGAAGAGGCACGGGCAGAGCACTGCCTGAGCTACGGGGGCTGCGCTCTGGGAGAGCCGGCACCTATGGGGTGGGCTGGCCAAACAGTCATGCACGCTTAGCATGTTCTCCACTGGGCTGTGATGCACACACAGTGGGAAACTACTGCCTGTCTGAGCACCGAACCTCGGAGTTCAGACAAATGACGAGGCTGCTGTCATGGTGACATCAGCATAGTGAATGGCTTAGGGGAGCCTGTGTGCTTCCTGACTGAGGAAGAGAAGCGGACAACAGATGATGATGCAAGAGAGTCGGTGGCCTTACAAAGGCAAGTGGCATTTTTTTTTTTAGAACCCCCGCCTTGCCACCCTCGTTCAGTACCAGCCACCACTGGTTTTGCAGTCAGTGCATTGTGTCAGAGCTCTTAATTTCACACACACATTGTGAGAAGTTGGGTTGTTGGTTGATCACTAGAGTTATCTTGACAGTTTTACTGTAGCTTGAACATTGATGGACACACAATAAACTCTACAGCAGGTCCTTTCAAACACCAAAAAGGTTTCAAAACACAGCGCCTCCTGAGCTCGGAGCTCAGTGCAGTGGCATCACCCTAAAGCTGGTCCTGGTTGTAGGGAAGGTGAAATGGCAGCCTTCCAGTTGTAGGACCTGATTGGTAATAAGTATTTTGGTGGGAAATCATACAGTGCAAAAATTTACTTTTACATAACTTGCAATGACAACTTGCACATTTATTGAGCTTGTATTCACTCTTGTTGATGCACTAGAAACAAAAGCCAAACACTGTTTTATATCTAGGTAAAAAAACCTGAGTTTCTGGTGGATTTTTCTGCATTATTTATTTGCTTTTTGGATGGATGGAAATAATTGTGTCCTTTATCTGTTCTGCTTAAATGCTGCTATTTAGGGGGCAGGAATAGCGTTTTTGCACCAGTTGTTTTGCTTTTCTGAGAGTGAAAATAGCTTAATTTACTATTTCTTAGTTTCTATGTCCAGTTAAAAATCTCTTTTTTGTTGTAGGCATTGTTTTTTAGTCATTCATTTTGTTTTGCTTATCCTTGTGCCATTATTAACTTTTGCTGAGGGCTGCATTTGATTGGCTATAGTCAGAAGGATGAGCAGGAACAGACGAGAGCTTTTGGAATGCAATCATAGCAATTGCTCCCACCTTTATTAGGTTTACATTTACATTAATGGTGCTTAGTAATGGTATACATCCACACAAGCCTTTTTTGGGCCCTGGTAAAAAAGAAATATATGGAAGCGATATTGTTTTTGTGCTTTGATTTATTTTCTTTCATGGGTGGTAGATAATATTGATTTCTTGACTGGTTCTAGATTAATTGCTTTTTAAGGTCATGAGAAAGCCTGCATTTTGGGTGTAAAAATTGTTTTCCTGCATCGATTTATTTACTTCTGGAAGTGTGGATGTCCATTCTTGTACAGCTTGCGTATAAATAACCAAGGAATTCAAGCCTGTTAAAAGACAATCCGTTGTTCTCTCCAGCCAGCAAAAGGCTTCTTACAAAAGAGTACCATCTATGGCGCAGAAAGATAATACATCAAATTATAAAACTACTAAGACTATATGTGTTAAGTGAAATCTACTTTCCATTATGCCCGCATCAAAACACCTCTACCCTGACTATTAGATTTAGATTGTATTTGCTGACAGAAACTTACACGTTAAAGTGAAACAACATTTATTTCAGCACTTTGACTGCCACTGTGAGAGTGGTACAATTTAAACAAGTGGGCTAGTTGCTTCTGTGCTACCATTTTTTTTTAATTAGTTACTGCACTCTTAGCTGCTCAGAAGGAGGTTCTACTGGAAATATTTGTTTTATAGGACGATCATTTTAGCTTTAGCCGTGCCTAATCAGTGGATTTAAACTACAGCGGAATCAGAAAGACAAGCAGATAAAAAGTAGAAGAAACATGACAGAAAGATTAACAATCACTCACATACTCATTTCAAGTGCTCGAAAAAAATCTAAATTTGGACACAAACTGGAAATGTCACCCAAATCAGGATTCTTCATTTTGCAATTTCGCCTGAACACATTTCACCAGGAACTATTTTGCAACATGAGCTGATGGATCATTGGAAAGAGGCAAAATCCATGCTAATGGACGTGCACACTCTGATGCTGCATGCGACTTCATCCCGACTTGCAGAACTCAGAATGATGAAGTAACTAACCCTGGGCGTAGTTCGCGTAGTAGCGCTACGCGTAGCTACGCGAAGTGCACTTCGCGCTACGCGAACTGCGTAGTGCGGTAGGAAATGCTGACCGCAATGATTGCACAGTGCCGGATTCTTGTCCGCACTGTGCAATCATTGCAAACGGCATCTTGCACAGTGCAAGCGGTCGTTTTCTGCCGCTCGAGTAGATTTGTACTCGAGCAGCAGTTTTCTCAACGCGGACTGGTAGTTTCTCATCGCGAGCGGTCGCGAGCATACGCGACCACTCGCAATGAGAAACCTGACCTCTCCGCATTGAGAATCTCGCCGGGAGGTTTATTTTCCACGCTCGCGATCGGCAACTTGATGTTGCTGATCGCGAACGAGGAAAAAGTCTCGCCGGGATGTCATTTTGCTCGCTCGCGGTCGCCAACTTGACGTTGAGGACCGCGAGCAAGCAAAAAATGCGTTTTTGCACTGTGCTACGTGCAATTCGCGTAGCGCGTAGTTGCGCAAACTATGCAAACTACGCGAGCATAGCGTAGTTTTCCGCCCAGGCCTTGAAGTAACTCGTATACAGTTAAATACTGCAGCCACCAGTATAAAAAATTATCATGCGTGATTACTGCACGAGCCACTCAAAATGATGCCCTTCGACTCTTACTTATTCAAAGACATGGGTTTGATTTATTGCTATTCAAGATCCATTTATAAGTCAGATGTGGTACACTTTTTGGGAGGTCTTGAATTCCTTCCCGTAGATGCCAAACCTGTGGCTCAGAGAAAGTAGCCCAGTCCTCATTTTGAGCTAATCCATAGTGGTGTTTAGATGTGATCCCAGAGGGTCAAGAAGTAACAATGATTTCAAGGGCATGCAATACCAAGAAGTAGCCCCACATTAGGGATGTAAGTGTAATGGCATTTTAAATGAATGACTGAATTAATTAACTAGATTTATACAGAGACAAATCACAATCAACAGTGATCAGGGCTGAAAGGATAACCAGGTATTTAACGTTTTGCAGAAGGACAGTAGCGGAATCTCTGATCATAGCTTAAAATGAATGACAATCCATAAGGTAGGAATAAACCTTCAGAAAGACTTATAAAGTGTCATTTTCAAGTTTGTGTTTGTCAATAAAGCATTACAATTCCAATTAAATATAAGCAGGGAGTCTTTCTTCTACTTTTAACATGCGACAAGCGTTGCCATGGGAAGGAACAACAGAGATGCACACACCACTGAGTTTCTGAGAAAAAACACCAGCTCTGCTAGTGCTTGAAACTGTCTGAAAACGTTCCTGGCACCACCACTTTAACCCCCTAGGAGACCTAGGGAGTCTTTTGAAAAAACTTTATTGGGGACTGGTGCACTCCTGGCAGTTCCAGAAACATTTAGGAACATGTTGGTGGGAGGCCCATGGCCTCTTTAGGTCACCACAATCAGAATTTGGAAAGTTCAAAATTACCTTACAATGGCTTACAGGTTGCAGCGAGAAAAACTGCTTTTTTCCACTTTTTTTTATGGGGGCCCCATTGCTACTCGGGTCACTCACACCATTTATTTTTCATGGTGGCTACGTAGGGAGCTCCAAGCCCATGCATCCCCTGCCAGCACTCTGCATGCTCTGCACAGCACTGTGCCATCTGGAAGCTGGCATCTTACCTTATTCCCGCCCATTGGGCTGGAAGTGAGTATCCTGCAATCTTCCCCTTCTCAGTTAGCTCCGATGAAAGACTTGAGATTGGGCACTCCTTCCCCAAGACACAGGCACAGGGGAGGGAAGAGATCCTAGCCTGATCAGTCCAGATAACTCTAACGTTTTGCCAGCATTAACCCCCCTAGGCCCAAATGAGCACCTTTTTAAATACTTATTTCTAAAGAACGGCTAAACAAATTCATACCAAGTTATTGCCATTGGTTAAACTATCTGTAAGTATTCCTCCTATCTCCTTTTCTGCATTTTATATATGAAATCTGACATTAATTAAATTAATTATCACTATGGCTTGCCAAGGTTCAGCTGCATAATCTTTACATTTACTGGGGTCAATCAGAACCAACTTACATGTTCGCTGGAGTCGCATCGGATGAAGCAGCTTAAAACATTGGTAAATCTTGCACTTTTCAAATGTCTGCTTTTTCTAAGCATGACATAAAAAATTCGGGGCCAAATTTATCATTGTTTTTCATTGCCATTGTGCCATGCACCGAGGGTGCAAGAGCGACGCAACACTAAAGTCAGATTTATCCTGAGTGGCTTGATAAATCTAGAGTAACGCAACTCAGCGCAAATTTCTGCATTGTGTTATTTTTTCCTAGGGAGGCATTCCATGGGTGGAGCATTGCTTTTCCCACGCATCCACCTAAAGACTTTGGTGCATTCCCAGGTTTCCCCTTACTGGTAGACCTAAGAATGTGTCAAAATGCGCATCCTGCAACACGCATAAAAGAGAAAAATGCCACTGAGGATTGTTTTTGTGCAAGAAGGTGTCCCTTCCTGCACAAAAGCAATCCTGCTTACAACACAGGCACCCTTTCACCGTGGTGCAAGGGTGCCAGCATTGGCGGCAGGCTGCACAGAGTGCGCCAGTGCAAGGAAAGGACAGGAATGTGTCATAAGATGTTAAATACGGCGCATTCCTTCCCTTTCCCTTTCAAGCAATGCATCACAGCAAGGTTGCTTGCAGCATTGAACTGTGTGAAAAATAAATTTGCCCCTTAAAATGTTGTTTTTGCAACATTTTTCTATTTGGCTAATTAGATAATCATCGCATTTTATGCATTATGGGTAAGGCTCCCGGTTTTCCGTTTAAACGGATTTTTACACATAAATACAGACGGAAAAATATTTTTCTTCCGTCTGTATTTATGAATAAAAATGGAAAAATACGACCAAACCGGAATCGGAGAATTGTTTGGCCATGTGCTCCAGCCAAGTGGTTACCTCGCCAGGCCCCTCTTCCTGATTTCGGTGTGTGCCTGCCCACATTAACACCTGCAGGGCCATTAATCTTTTGATAGGCGGGAAATTCCTTCCTATGAGGGTCTTGTATTGACCTCTGACCTGCCCTTCATAGCCCTGTTGCTTCACTGTTTGCTCTTTAAGGAGGCGGGGACGCTGTAAGTAGCTAATGCAAGACTGGTAAAAATGGGTTAATTGCGGGATAGATTGTGAGGATCGGCAGGGTGACAAAACATTCAAAAACTCTTTCAACCCTTTCTCTTACCTGTGGCTTCAGTTATTTCCTTTTTTAACTCCTTATTCAAAGCGTGTGGCAATAATAAGTAATTAACCGGATGGCCACTGAGTCACTTTGTGAAACAACATTTTTTTATTTTGAATGTGACCCAAAAAGGGCTTAAAGACCGGCAGCATAAAAACAGTAGGGAATCGGATCCTTGCAGGCCATAACACTAAACTTTCCACTCTGACTTTTAATGACATGAAGAAACACAGCAAGACAACATTAGCAGAATGTAAACATTCCTGAGAGGTGCATCTTGCTAGAGACAGCTCAGGGCATATCTGGAAACTCGTTTCAAAGTTAAATTGTGCTTTTTCCACTGTGGCTGCAGTTTAAATGTGTGGTATTACGCACTAATGCACAGAAAACGTCTTCAGCAAACAGAACTTTGTCATCTAAATTCAGTAAAAGGTTCAATGCTACTAGGCAGTAGAAAGTAAAATAAGGCAAATGATACACGTCTAAAGCCCAGAGTCTTCAATGCAGGGACTGTGTCTCCCTACTGGAAAATGTAGTTTGCATTAGCGTAGCTCATGTGGGTGGTGTTCATTATTTTAGGCTTCAGAAGTGTGAGGGAAATAGAGCCCGGCAGGACTAATGCAGGGCCTTTAGTTTCTGAGGAGTGCAACTTTATTCCCACACCAGGCAGATGATTTTTTCTCAAGGCTGCCCTATCCACATGGGAGATCGTGGCGAAAGGCGGAGATGGGACAATGGTATTGGCATGACTCGTTAAAGATCCTTGGTGGTCAGAAATAAGAGATCACTGACTCAGAGGTGTGGATAGCAATGTGCACCACAGAGCATGCTGCAGAGAGGAGCATGGAACTGGCAATGAGGGCAACGAGGCACCCAATATATCTAAATTATCATGAAAGCTGTCAGCTCTTTCATGCCCTCTTTAGCTAGGTCACTGACAGTGCATAGGTGCACTCACCTAAATTCTAAATGTGTTTACATCTAATAATCATGGCTAGTGACATAGTGTTTGCAATATTGTAACACAGCAGCAGCTTACTAATGTATTGTGTTTACTTAATTTGGCGTATATATAAATATAGCTAAACCTATAACAACCGTGTGCACTGTCTATTTAAATAAACATGGAAAAATACTAGCTCCAGAGTCTTATCTTGCTTGCGCCAAAAATAAATGCGGATATATACAGATAAAATGACAAAAAAATAAATATGGATAAATACAGATGGAAATGTAAAAAAAATAAATACCATAAAACCGGGAGCCCTAATTATGGGGTATATTTATGAAAAGTTTGCGTCACTCTTGTGTCACACAAAGGGGTGCAAGGATGACGAAAGTCCTAAGTTGGATTTATCAAGCCATGCAAGGCCACCTTGCAATGCCCTGCATGGCTTCATAAATCCAGAGTAACGCAATGCAGCTCAAATCACTTAATTGTGCTACTCTGCATTGGGAAGGCATTCCAAGGATGGAGCGTTGGTGTCCTCATGCATCCACTGAGGGATTTTGGCACATTCCCAGATTTACCAACACTGGTAAATCTGGGAATGTGCCAAAACGCTACACCTCCACAGCAGAGGCATAATGAGGAGAAATATCTTTATTCCACACATAGAAAGAGGAAAAAGTCTCAGAGATTGTTTTTGTGCAGAAAGGTGTCCCTTCCTGCACAAAAACAATCCTGTCTGCAATGCAGGCACCCCTGCACCACAGGGCCAGGGTGCCTGCGTTGGCGCTGCTCAGCCAAATGGGCGCCAGAGCAAGGAAAGGTCAGGATTTTGTCATATTATGTCAAATACAGCACATTCCTGCCTTTTCTTAAAGCACAGCAAGGTGGCTTGCACTGTGTGAAGGCTTCATAAATATGCCCCTTGTATTTTATATAACACATGAATGTCTTGTAGAAAAGGTGACTGATACCTACTATTCAAAAAGCATTAAAAAAACTATTTGCAATCTTCTATAGTCTGCCTTGATTCCTGCAACTATGCCTTAATTACATTTTTAAAAATAACCTCATATTCAGAAGCGAGCCGGCGGCCCACCAATGAGTGGGGGCACGGCCAGGAACCAGCATACCCGGGGAGTGTGCTGGCGGTGGTGAAGAGGTTGGGGTGGGGGAACCTGCTCGGTGGGGGAGCAGCAACCCATATATAGCTTCCTTCCCCCTGCCCCCGTCGAGAAGTAATGGGCCATGGGGCCTCCTGGGCCCTACCGGATGCTCCACATCAGGACATAATTGCAAAGGCAGCCAGAGGCCTATGGTCACCCAACGGTGGCGGATCCAGGTGGCAGCGATCCTTGTGGGACCCTCACAGGCACCCGGCTGCCCACAAGACATTCTCACCTGTCTCCATGACTACCACCAAAAAGAACGCATAATGGCTGCTGTATGGGACCAACCACACATAGCCTTAGAAGGGAACAAGATCTGCTTATATAAGGATTTGTCCATTATCTCTATGGAGTGGCGATGCACCATGAAGCCAGTCACGGAATTCCAACGGGACAAAGGGGTGCGTTACAAATGGGGACACCCTTTTCACCTCATCTTTGTCTGGGGAGGAGAAACACAGGCTGCAGCGATCCTGGGGTTCGAATTGGAACAATGGTATTTACCTCGGCAGTAGAACTCTCACGGCCCCCCACGGGACTGCCGCCGATGGCGGCAATCCAAGGCTCAGACACAACAACAGCTGAATAAACCATCAGCCACGGAAAGCCTCAGAGAGAGATCAGCGATATTGCAACACCTCACTGAGCAAAACCAATTTCCAGAGTGAGAAGTTGAATAATCTAAGATGTGCTAAAATCTGGGACACGAGAACTATCGACACAGCCTGCGGCTCGCAATGGGACAGTGCAGCAGATTCTTCAGTTGGGGCCTTGAGGCTGGTGCTAGGATGAGTCCCCCCTGGGTCTGCTGTCAATTAGATGACAAATCTCATGCAGCAGCGGAGGCTCCTGCACCCTTACCACCTCCTCAAGAGCTGTCACAAGGGACCGATGACATGGATCCCTACTACGTATTTGCTAGTTTAGCACCAATTGGTGTTTTAGTATTTCCTGTTTCAATGTTCTTACAGTTGCTATACACCGCCATGCTCTATTTTCTGCCACACTGTCACATCTCACCACACGGGAAGGGAGAGGGGAAACCGTCTGCTCTAACCAGAATCCTAGTCATCGCCGGTAACTCTGTTACTAGATGGTGCGAATAGTTAGGCTCAACGTGAGGGGTCTGAACTCAACAGCCAAGAGAATAGCACTATTGGCCCAACTCAAGGCTTCGCGCTGCGACATATGTCTCCTACAAGAGACGCACCTCCAAAAAAAGATTGAGGTCAAATGCGGTCCAAATGGTTTGACCGACAAGACTGGTCTGCAGGACCATGGAGAAAAGCAGGAGTGGCTATTCTTATTGCTAAACATTTCCAGGGACGAATCCTCCAAACACACTTAAAAATTACGGGCTATATGTTATCGATAAGCATCTCCTTCTACAACCACACTTTCACTGTAGCATGTTTTTTCACACCTAATGATCACCAAGAGCCCTTTATTCGTCAAGCAATTGGTACTACTCTTACCACGCCCAATGTACACATAGTGGTGGGGGGGACTTTAACCTGGCTCTCGATGGCTCTATGGATCGGACTCCCCAAAGAGCAGGGCCCACTGGGATCATTTCTCCACAGGGCACTCGATGGTTGGCTGATGACGGGCTGATTGCCGTATGAAGGACACTGCACCTTTCCACACGGTCTTACTTCTTCTTTTCAGCCGTGCATCAATCCTATGCCGGAATTGATTACTTTCTTCTCTCAGCACCTCTTCTCTCTGTAGTGACACACGCAGACATCGAAGTAGCTTCCATCTAAGATCATGCTCTAATACAAATAGAGTTGTGCCTCCCGGCCCATAATCAGAGCTCTAAGATGTGGAGTCTCAACCCTAAATTGCTATCATATGAGCCCGCAGTTAAGGAGGTGGAACACACAATCGTTGACTAGATTGCGATTAATGACACACCACACACAACAATAGTGACACTATGGGATGCTCTCAAGGCAGTGGTGCGGGGAACATACATAGAAATAGTGGTGCAGCTCAATAGGGAGCGTAGGACATAGCGAGACTGGTTGGTGGCGCAGGTGAGGGATTTGGAGGAGACACACAGACAGACGGGCTCTCACAAAGCACAGAAACAGCTGACTATTGCCCCGAAACAGCTCAAAGCCCTCGACATGGATGTGGCAAGCACGCTTTGCTTCACACGAGACAGAAGTACTATGCAGGGGACAACAAGACTGGGAAGTTACTGGCCCACAGACTAAGGGTCCAAACGCACTCCAGACGCATACACAGCCTGATAGGCCAAGATCAGAAACTCAAGACGAGAGACGAGGACATTGTTGAGGAATTTGGCCAATTCTATGCGCAACTGTATAGGACGGACATGCCTCTCACTGCGGGCTGCTCCTCTTACATGGCACAGTTATCGCTAACATCACTCCCGGAACTAACAGCGGTACAATTAGGAGCTGATGTAACAGAACAGGAGATTAAGGAGGTGATAGGAAGACGTAAGTTGGAGAAAGCCCTGGGCCAAGATGGGTACATAGCTGCCTTCTATAAGCAGTATGCAGAGCTTATCTCCCCTGTGCTGGCATGGTTGTATAACTCCTTCAGCTCCAAAGGAACACTCACAGACTCCATGCATACTGCAATTATAACGGTTCTGCCGATACCTGGGAAAGACCCTCAGTTTTGCACATCCTATCAGCCTATATCTCTACTTAACGTGGATGCAAAGATCTTCACAGGGATCCTGGCTCATAGATTAGGGCAACACATGCCCGGGTTGGTAGACCCTGACCAATCCAGGTTTATACCGGGACGCACCTGTGGAGACAACACTAAGCGCCTCTTCCATCTGTTAGACAAGACCCAGCGGTCTAAGACTCCGACACTGTTTCTATCGATAGACGCTGAGAAGGCATTTGATCGAGTCCACTGGCCATTTCTACACATGGTGTTGGACGCCATTGGGCTGGGTCCGCGTTTTCAGCAATGTATCTGGGCTGATTATGCAAACCCACTAGCACTGGTCAGAGCCAATAACTCCTTATCCTTTGCATTCCCAGTCTCTAGGGGAACGCGACAGGGGTGTCCACTTTCCCCACTCCTATTCGCACTATGTATGGAGCTGCTGGTAGAACACATTACAAGACACACCCTATTAGAGGGAGTCTGGATGGGTGGCCAATCACATAAGATAACCTTATATGCAGAGGATGTACTGCTAACTATCACTAAACACAGACAGTCACTGCCCCCACTGATGGAAGAACTTGCAGCATTTGGCAAAGTCTCTGGCTTTAAGGTGAATAACACCAAATCCCAAGCACTAAATATCACCATCCTGCAAGATGAGCAGACACACCTCGCAACAGAATTCCCTTTCACGGGGGCTAAGCAGGTAATCCCATACCTGGACATACGCATATTCCCTACCATTGAGGCATCAGTATCGCACAACTATTCTGAATTACTGACCACAGTGAGGGCTCTCATCCAGTCCTGGCATGAGGGCCCCATCTTATGGTTGGGATGCATAGCAGCGGTGAAGATGTCACTGTTGCCCACAAGCCTATATCTCATGCGGGTGATACCATGACAACCGCATGCCTCCACGAGAAACAAGCTCCAGTCGACTATAGAATCCTTTATTTGGGGTGGTAAGCATGCCAGAATGGCCAAGGACCATACATATCTCCCAGTAGCAAAGGAAGGGCTGGGCATACCGTACTTGGTGAGTTACTACCAGGCGGCCCAGTTACCCTTACTCATGGAATGGCAACGTGCACTCACAGAGAAGCACTGGTGCTTTTTAGATCAAGCGGTGGCTGGAATCCATAGGAAGATACCTTGGCTCCCACGCAGAAATCGCCCCCCAGGAGTGTACAACTCCCCGGTGGTTAAGGCCACAGTAGGAGTCTGGGATAAACTCTGCATACTTAAAGAGCTTTCTAGCCCAATCCCTCCCCTCACTCCAATCATAGGAAACGCAGATTTCTCACACGCACTACACAGGCAGACATACGATTGCAAGAAGCCAGTTGTAAACGTATCAGTGACCTCTTTGATGAGCAAGGATCATTGGATTTCCAGAGGGTGCAGCAGGACTTTGGACTCCCAGAATCTGAACACTGGTGCTACATTGGAATACGACATTGGGTGACACTTCCCTCAGTACGACCCCATGCAAGCAGACCCCTCACTCCATTTGAGTGCTGGCTACTGTCTAGATGAGATGATCGCAGGTTGTTATCAGACATCTACACATTCCTAAACACTTTAGCTAATACATTAAGCTCACCTGCTAGGAAACGAAGGGGAACAGAATGCATCCGTAGATTCACAGATAAAGAATGGGCAGACATACATCGCACTCGCACATCTGCTACTAGCGCCTCGGGGAAAGAGACACTGCTTAAAGCAGTTTACTACTGGTACTATACACCTGCTCATCTGGCCCAGTGGCAAAAAGGGAGGGACAATAAATGTTGGTGTCACTGCAGCCATTCCGGCACACTCTCCCATCTGCTGTGGCACTGTCCTAAGCTCCACCGCTACTGGGAGGAAGTGTTAGCAGATGTAGATCAGATGTTCGACACCGAACTGCCCCGCTTCCCCAGGTATATCCTCCAGGGGTTGACCAATGTCCAAATATATCCATTATGTTCCACTAATGGGAGGGCCATCTCCTTGGTGCTAGGCTCGGTGAAACAAGTCCTGTTATCAAAATGGGGAACAGATGCAATCCCATCACATATGGACTGGCTGCACACACTATGGGACCTGGTGGGCATGGAAAAGCTGTCGGCGGTGATAAACCATACTCTGTACTAATTTGAGAAAACTTGGGGATCAAGCATAAAACACCTCTCTTTCATGTTTTGTGAACTTACCTGCCCAATATACTTGCTCATCCTATGCCTTACGTCCAACACAAAGGCTGGAAATGAATGCGCTCATGGATGTGGGAGAAGACAGAATCAAATGACATTATCAAATAAGAGCATGCTTGTTATGTTCTACCCCTCCCTATGTTTTGACCCTGTCTCACCTCTTCCCTGTTTTTCTTTTTCTCTTTCTTCCTCCTGTATATCTCTTCGCCGGCCAAAGAATGTAGGCAAAAGATGTTATACTTTAAAAAAACTATAAAAAATTATACAAATCTAAAAGATTATTGCAAAATATCAAGAGAGGACAAGCAGAATTTTTTGCAACCAGAATTAGAAAGACAGACACTTCAGTGCTTGACATGTTTAAGATTGTGAGACAGTTTTTCCATCCCCAAGCTTGTTGTACTAGGATCCCTGCCATTCAAGACCATTGCGACAAGCTAGCCACTCTTTCTGTCAATAAAATTGAGAATATTCAAGCTTCTGGACCTGATTTAGATCTTGGCAGGACTAAAGCCATCCCACCATGGCGGCGGTCCCAAGTACTCTATCAAGCTGGTGGCGGTCCACCCACCATATTCAGATGTTGCGGCAATACACAGTGGACCTCCGCGAAGGCGGTCTTGTATGCTGGCTAACAGTACTCCATCGCCGTGAAGTCTGCGGGATTCCGTCAACTCGATTTAGATGTTCCTGTTGTGCTTGCGGTGCCTGAAGGAGAAGTCCTAATGGAGTGAGGTCATGGTGGTGTGGGAATAGGAAAGTACTACTTATCGCATTACACATATATGTTGTGCATCTATCAAATTGTATATGTAGTTGATGTATAATGCCGTTCATTTCACATATAGCAATGCACAACAACAATATACACACACTATTGTAAGTACACCCACAGTCACCACAAGCACAACCAAAGAAATATTTTTTATGTGTCACTACAGGTATGTACATTTTACCACGATAAGTCATTAGATCAACACTCATGCATGACACATGTAAGATTGCATGTAAGTGCAAATTAATAATACCTCTTTTTTTTCGTTTCCGCCAACCAGAGTATGGTGGTGTGGCCACCATATTTGGCTCGACAGAAAGGCACAACATAAGCGGCTTGGTGGTCTTCTTGGTGGGTCTCTCTCCGACAGCTGCTTCTGGCTATGGCGCCATTGACACTACAAGGATTTGTGGCGGAGGTGGCAGGACCGTGGTGGTCTTTTGCCAATTGACCTGCCAACATCTAAATAGGGTTAGCTGACCGCCAAGTCGGAGGACTGGAATACCATCGGAAAAGCGACGGCAGGACCCGATCCGCCAAGATCTAAATCAGGCCCTTTGTTTGTCAATAAGGATTTGGTCTCACCTTCTTGGTACGATGGTCTCAAGATTAACTCCATATGCACTATATCCAGCTTCAACCAGATTTTCCTGGTAGGGTCATGGAAAGCAAACCTACAGTGTAAGTCTGGTATTCCTCTGGACCCACATCCTCGTTGTGTTCTTTCACATGCAATTATTGTGTTTAATCTGTATTTTAACCATGTTTGTAATTCTTCCCTCACCTCTGGTTTGGTACCCACATGTTGAAAACAGGCAGCATTTATCCCTCTACTTAAAAGGCTGGCAGTGGATCTGACCAAGTTGGATCAGTGGTACAGCCTTGAGTTGGATCCAATCATTTTTATATGACAGAGTACAATCTGTATTTTTTTGTCTTAAGGGCCTGATTTAGATCTTGGAAGACAGGTTACTTCGTCACAATGGTAACGGATATATTTGTCTGCTGAAATATAAATCCCATAGGATATAATAGGATTTATATTTCGGTTGGTGGGATATCCATCACCGTTGTGACGGACAAAACCGTTCACCAACATCTAAATCAGGCCCTAAGTTTGGCACCCCCTCGCTGAGACCTACATTGTTTAACATGTATGTCACGCCACTAGCTCACATTATTGAAAAATTTGGCATCACAGTGATTTCATACGCTGATGATACCCAGCATATTTGCCCTTTTGGGAAGCAGGCCCAGGTTGAGCCAAACTTCTTCAAGAGATGTTTGCTGGAGGTGGTAGACTAGATGAATAAAAACTGTTTAAAGTGCAATGCATCCAAGACAAACATTCTGTGTTGTGGTCTTTCTGCCGCCGAATGTTCCAATCACTGGTGGCCAGAGACATTGGCCCCCCCACCTTCTACAGTGGTGAGAAACGTAGGTGTTATGTTTGTTAATACTATTTTTTTTTGCCCAACAGATCTCTTCAGTGGTAGGGTCTTGCTTTGCCTTGCTATGAGCTCTGAAGAACACATATCAATTTGTCCCCCTGACACCTTCACATTAGACTAGGCCAAAGCACTCTATTTAGGTTTGCCATCCTATCTGTTAAACCATTTGTGAATTGTGCAAAATGCAGCCGTCAGACTCATCCTGGGACTACCTAGTATGCCCCCATCTGAATTCTCCGAATCGCTCTAGCAGACTGAACCTTCTAGCAGCCTCCACCATGGTGAGGAGATCTGCTGCCTGATTTTCCTGCCACCACTGGCCATATCTTGTGAGCTGACTCCCACATCGCAGGACTTCTCCAAATTCCTCCTGCAGACTACACCTCCCAGCAGCCTCACCACTGGGAAGAGACCTGCTGCCTGTTTTTCCCACCACCGCCAGCCATATCTCTGTGAGTGGATTTCTGCACAGCAGGACTTCTCCAAATACCTCCTGCAGACAACACCTCCCAGCAGCCTCCGCCACTGGGAGGAGACCTGCTGCCTTTTTTTCCTGCCACGCCCAGCTATATCTTTATGAGCTGACTCCCGCATCATGGGATGCATGTGGGTAGAGCCCAGGCAAAGCCCGGGCAAAGGGCAGATCCGTCCATGCCCGTCTGAACCCAGAAGAGGCTGGGCTGTACTCCCCTCTTTCGCCGTAGTTCCCAGGTAAGTCGCCTCACCCTCCTCTCTTTCTCCACACAGCACCTGCCCATATGCCTGTCGGTCATTAGTTCATTCTCAGCAGCTGGCACCTGCAGTGCTCCCCTGGCAGGCTCAGCCCTCTATGCATGCCCTTATCTATCCGCCTGCCCTCTCTCTGGGCCGGCCTTGTCTGCTTGCCCCCTGTCCTGCCTCTTGCCCCGCAGAACCACTGATGCCCCCTCAATCTGACCCCACAAGCTAATAGTCCCCCTCTCTCGCCTAGTGCCCATCTCTCTGCCTTGCCAGGTCCCTCCTACCATGGAGGTCCACTGCCTCTCCCTCCCTCCGACTCCACCCTGCACCCCAATTCCCTCCGCCATGGAGACCGCAGCATTACCACACAGCAGACTCATGCAGAGGGCTTGCCACACACGCACCTGGGCCATGCCCAGCACCAGGACCCCAACCCCCATGGACCACCACTGCTTCACCTCGGACTAACTTTGAACCCTGAACCCAAATGCCAGGACAACAACTACTGCACCCAGGCCTCCCCCAGGAGCACTGCAGGCCCTTTTTACTGCCAGAACTCCCACTTCTGCATCACCAAAGACGCCACCTACACCATGCCCATCAACCACATTACGTTCCAAACACTCACCAACAAGACCAACACCAACACTTCAGGAAAAATCTACTGCTTGCAGATCAACGCATGCTCACTTGGAAAGCATGCTACGGATATATGGGACACCATCACCACCCGTGCCTCAGATGCTGTCTTCATCATAGACACTTGGCTAACCCCTGCATCTGCTCCAGACAGCACCACAGCCACCCCCTAAGCATACAAGATTGCCCACTGGGACCGATCCAAGAGAAACAGCGGTGGCATTGCCATAATCTATAAAGAGAGCCTTGAATGCTCTGCCACCCCAGACAGCTCCACCCCTTTCATGGAGCACCTCAACTTCCATCTCCGAACAAACAGCAAAACCACCATCAGAGGCACCCTCACCTACAGATAGCTGGGACCATGCCCTGCCTTCTGCAACGCCATCTCCGACTTCATCGCCCCAATCGCCATCGACTTGAATCTGTACATCTTCCAAGGAGACCTCAACTTCCACCTGGAGAACGCCTACGAAACCAACATAGCCGACCCCCTAGAAAGTATGACCCCACCTACACAGCACGACACACACTCAGCCCTATCTTCTCAGCCAGCAACAGAGTAAAATACACTCACACCGAGGAGTTCACCTGGACTGGCCACCACTGAGTCCATTTCTTGATCTCAGAACCACCCAACACCTCTGCCTCCACTGCCAGTGAGACATGGTGCAGCCGGGCAAAGGTATCAGAGCAACGATGGACCACCTACCTTAACTCTCACCTACCCACCACCACCAAAGACGCAGAACAAGCAGTGGACAACTTTGCAAACTGGATCACGGCAAGCTCTGACGAAGTCGTGCCTAAGAAACCCACCAACCCCAGAAAATGAACTCGACATTCCAACTGGTTCAAGGCAGAACTGAAAACCCAGAAACATGACTGCAGACAGAAAGAAAGAAGATGGCCAGTAATACCCTCAAGGACTGAAAACACTTCAAAGAGACCATCAACCAATACCACCACTTCTTGAAAAACACAAAGAAGACCGCCTTGCCACCCACATCAAGGACAGATCCAACAACAGCAAGGAACTTTTCAACATATTCACCACCCCTCGGCAACCGAAAACAGCATCACACCCTTGCAAGCTCTCTGCAACACCCTCTCAGACTTTTTCCCAATAAAATCACCATCTACCAAGACTTCATACCCCAACCCCCCAGCCAAGGACAGCATCAACCGCATCATGCCAACTGATGCACACCCACACCAGCTCACCTCATGGAACACCCTCACTGAGAAGGAATGCATCCATTATGAGATCTGTCCACTTCGGAGCCCCAGCAGACCCCTGTACACACCATACATTCAACCTCTGCTATCAACCCATCAGCAAAGAACTCAAAAAGTTCCTCAAATCCTCAATCACCTTGGCCTCCTTCCCCCAGAAATGGAAAAAATGCTGACGTGAAGCCCCTGCTGAAGAAGATATCCACAGAACCAGGAGAACATAAGAACTACTGACCCATTTCCCTGCTCCCTTTCCCAGCGAGGTCATTGAGAAAGCCATCAACATCCAGCTCACTAGACATCTGGAGAACCACAATCTTCTGGACTCCTCCCAATCTGGCTTCAGAGCAAACCACATCACTGAGACAGCCCTAGTCACAGACAGCATCAGGATGCTGCTGGTCCACAGTGAAACAGCAACCTTCATCCTCCTCGACCTCTGAGCCGCTATCAAAACTGTATCCCACCACACACTGATCAACATACTTCAAATGAACTAAATCCAAGAAGCAGCCCTCAAGTGGATTGCATCCTACCTCACAGGAAGAATGCAGAGGTCATCCTCTCTCCCTACTCCTTGCTCACTAAGAGCATCATCTCCAGTGTACCTCAAGGCTCATCCCTCAGCCCAACTCTCTTCAACGTATGCATGACACCCTGGCCAACATCACCAACATTGTCAAGAGCAATGGACTGAAAATCTCCTCCTATGCCAACAACACCAAACTCATCCTGTTCCTGACCAACGACCACCAAGGACAAGTTCCAAAGATGCATGAAAGACATGGCTGCCTGGATGAACAACAGCTGTCTCAAACTCAACACCAACATGACAAGAAGTATTTATCTTTGGGAAATGCAGTGAAAGGGGGCTACATGAGCTGGGCCCAAACCCCGCAACCTCTGCATCATCCAGCCAGCTATGCTTGAAGAAGTAGGTCGGTGCTTTCTCCTCTACTTGCTTCCTCATCCTCCGAATGCTCAGGAAGGTCTTCAGGAGGCTCCCACACAACGCAAGCCAAACAGTCACACAAACTCTCGTCACCAGCAGACTAGACTACGACAACTCCCTCTATGTAGGAATCACTGCCTAACTCATGACAAAACTCCAGACCATCTAATATACAACATCCAAACTCTTACTTGACCTCCCTAGGTGGACGCACACTACCCCTCACCTCAGGAAACTCAACTGGCTACCAGTTAAGAAGAGATGTCAGTTGAAGCTGCTCACCCATGCTTACAAGGCCCTACACAACAAAGGACCACCGTACTCCAACAATCAAATTAATTTCCAGCAACCTACCAGGAAACTCAGCTGCAAATCCCTCTCTCTAGCAGCCACCTGATGTATATGCCGGACAAACAGTGGATGTCACTCCTTCTCCCACCTGGTGGCCAAGGCCTGGAACAACTGACCCCTGCACCTCAGAGGTTCACCATCGATCCAGCAGTTCAGGAAGTACTTCAAGACCTGGATGTTCAACCAATAGGAGAACAGACAGAATGATCTCCTTGTGCCTCGAGACCCTTATGGGTGATGCAGTCCCGCTCTACTAATCCTGATTGATTGATTGATTGAAAGAGCTTCATTGGTTTACCATCAAAAAGCACATTACTTATAAAGTGCTAGCCCAGGTATATTGATCTTTTCAGCAGTTGTCCGCAAATATACTTGTAGTAGGCTTTGTCTTTTCCAACCTGGTAGGATATGAGCATGCCCTAATACTAAAATGCTCTTGGTTCTGCCTGAAAACTAGAGGTGGTCAATGTTTCCCTGTGCTGGCATCCAAGGCTTAGAATAAGCTACTTTTGGCTTTGCAACATCTTAAGAACAAATGCATGTTTGGGTCTGAACTGAAGATTTGGCTTTTAGAAATGAATTAATTGACCTCACTGTTGGTTCCCTCTGGTGTCGGTACATCTTTTGGCAGCTGTGCGCTCTATAAATTCAGTGATTGATTGATTGATCACTGCATTCTCTCTGATATCATAGTAAGAGTGACATTTATTGGATTCAAAAGCATACAAAAGGCATCCTGCTTTTTACATCATTAACCACATGTCAAAGGGAACAATTCCAGTGCATGCTATTGAAATTAGAGGTTGACTCAAAGAACTAGGACCTCACACCATGTGAGGGATAGCATGGGTTTGCCTAGATTGTGTGTGCTTTGATCATAAAGGGGTTGGGAATGGTGAGGTGCTCTAATGACCAGGAAAGGTAATCTATTGATGACACCATCAGAAAAAAGAGATTTTAGCATGACAAAGGAATTAGTGTATATGGACTTGTGGATCCCTGCTTCGACAGCACTTCCTGCATTGCCCAATGGCTGATTTTTGACATCCGTAAAAATGATTCCTACGGAACAACTGTTGACTGGGTTGAATCTCTAGGTCTTGCCTTACCTGATGCCATCACTGCTCAGCAATGGGAAGTGCATAAAGTCTGTTAAACTTTGATCCATAAGACTTATTAGATTTCCATTCTTTGAATGTTTTTTGGTGTTTTTTATAAATTTATAACTCCTATTACCCTCAACCATTTTTTTGTTAGTTTAGTGTATGCCTATGCATTTAATTTTAAAATTGTTGATGATCTTTCAGATTCTGTCAAGCACAGAGGGGTAAGATTAGTGCTCCTCAAAAAAGACTGCCTTTGCTTTTAGGTGCTAAATTGTTTGATTCTAGTAGAGCTTAGACATCACTCATATCAGGACTGGCACCTCTCTTCTCCATACTTAACAAGCAGTTTTCCTGCTGCAGTCATATTATATGACCAAAAGCATTACATTTTCTTGAGAGTTTAGATACAGTCCCAGGGTAGTGTTGAGCCTGACAGCTATATCTTTATCGTGAGTGCTTGCACTCTAAAGTAACAGGAACACATAATGTGCACTGCTATAACATGAAGGCCACACCCTGTGTACAAGGCACAAACTGTGCACAAGACAGTGTGCACAAGGCACACTGTGCAGGCACAAAGGCCGCACACAATTGGTTTTGGAGGATCCAGACAGGGTACATCATGTGTCCAGAAGCTGCTATGCACAGCTGAAAGTGAAGTAAAATAACTGGTTGATTGCTAAAAGCTACCCATAGCTTTCAGGTCCCATACATAGCAAAGTTCAGGCACAGAATATTTCAAGAGCTTGTGATTTGCACCAAGGCCCTGCTGCAAAAGGAAAATGTCAGACTTTGAAACCAGTATCTGCTGCCCACAGCCAAAGTACAAACCTAATGGCTTCTTTTGCCAGTAGGAGTGAAGGACACACTATGTGTGCCAGCTGCAGCAGCCAAAGATCACCTTCAGAAGCTGTTGGAATAATTCATTTGGACAGGGGATAGCTAATGTCCACAGTTTGCAAGGTCCTCATAGAATGGGTAACATCAAAACAAAGTGGCTTCTAGGAGCAAAGTGCAAGTGCTGTAGTTCTCTTTCATTTACTTGAAAGCATTTTAGTCGTTTAAAATTATGAACAATGGACAAAAATGGTAATAAGGATGGACCCAAGATGAGCATAACCATGGATATGATGTGTTAGCTAAATTGTTTTTCTTCCTCACATTGCAAGAAGTCCTTAATGTGAGATATTTCAAAACCTTAGTTGTTTCGTCTGTTGAATTTTACACTTTTCTGACGGTGGGGTGGTGAGCTAGTCTGAGGCATCTGATCATCCATGCAGAGGCTGTTAATGGTAATTGATTTCTCCAAACACTTAGGGGTCGATTCCGATGTCGGCCAGAAGCGCACCTAACAGTATTCGTCCGGAAAAAATATGAGCCGAACGCGTGTTTTCCGACCGACTCGAACACTCCACCGAACGAACAAGTACGATTCCGACCGAGCCGTACTCACCCATTCCAGCTCCTGTTCCCCGCCCGAGCCGGATCCGTAAACGCCGAATCGAGTCGCACGGAACCAAATACACAGCACCTTCCGGCCGGACTAGTACGATGCGTCTTCCGTACGCGCCGAACTCGTCCCTATGTCCGGCACGTTTGAGCATCCGGGAGAGCTGCACATAAGCTCCGATTCGCGCCACAAGACGATCCACGGCGACGAGATGAACAAGCCAGCGACGAGTACGAGTCGAAGACACGAGATACCCGAACGAGACGAACCAACCATGAATCCCATCGCGCAGGTCCTACCAATACTCTACATCTATTACCGGGACCGGTACGGACGCATACGGCGCAGACGGTAAGTCAAACACCCACAACACAAACAAACGACACGTACCCGAAATATGTCACACACACATAGGGATGCACAAATGACGTACACAAGCAACAGCAGAACCATAGGGGTGGGATGGCCAACACCAATGCCATACACACCCATAGGGGGATGGATGCCTACCACTACTACCATCCCCACTCATGGGGGGCTGGATGCCTGTCACTAATGCCATCCCCACTCATGGGGGGCTGGATGGCTGCCACTACTGCCATCCCCACTCATGGGGGGCTGGATGCCTGTCACTACTGCCATCCTCACTCATGGGGGGATGGATGCCTGCCACTACTGCCATCCCCACCCATAGGGGGATGGATGCCTACCACTAACACCACCCCCACTCATGGGGGGCTGGATGGCTGCCACTACTACCATCCCCACTCATGGGGGGCTGGATGCCTGCCACTACTGCCATCCCCACCCATAGGGGGATGGATGCCTACCACCAACACCACCCTACAACTACCCCTACTCATGGGTGGCTAGATGCCTGCCACACCCACCACCCCCACTCATGGGGGGCTGGATGCCTACCACTACTGCCATCCCCACCCATAGGGGGATGGATGCCTACCACCAACACCACCCTACAACTACCCCTACTCATGAGTGGCTAGATGCCTGCCACCACCACCACCCCCACTCATGGGGGGCCGGATGGCTGCCACTACTACCATCCCCACTCATGGGGGGCTGGATGCCTGTCACTACTGCCATCCCCACTCATGGGGGGCTGGATGCCTACCACTACTACCATCCCCACTCATGGGGGGCTGGATGCCTGCCACTACTGCCATCCCCACCCATAGGGGGATGGATGCCTACCACTACTGCCATCCCCACCCATAGGGGGCTGGATGTCTACCACTACTACCACCCCCACTCATGGGGGGCTGGATGGCTGCCACTACTACCACTCCCACTCATGGGGGGCTGGATGGCTGCCACTACTACCATCCCCACTCATGGGGGGCTGGATGCCTGTCACTACTACCATCCCCACTCATGGGGGGCTGGATGCCTACACTACTGCCATCCCCACCCATAGGGGGATGGATGCCTACCACCAACACCACCCTACAACTACCCCTACTCATGGGTGGCTAGATGCCTGCCACCACCACCACCCCTACTCATGGGGGGCTGGATGCTTACCACTACTGCCATCCCCACCCATAGGGGGATGGAGGCCTATAACCAACACCACCGTACAACTATCCCTACTCATGGGTGGCTAGATGCCTGCCACCACCACCACCCCACTCATGGGGGGCTGGATGCCTACCACTACTGCCATCCCCACCCATAGGGGGATGGATGCCTACCACCAACACCACCCTACAACTACCCCAACTCATGGGTGGCTAGATGCCTGCCACCACCACCACCCCCACTGATGGGGGGCTGGATGCCTACCACTACTGCCATCCCCACCCATAGGGGGATGGATGCCTACCATCAACACCACCCTATAACTACCCCTACTCATGGGTGGCTAGATGCCTGCCACCACCACCACCCCAACTCATGGGGGGCTGGATGGCTGCCACTACTACCATCCCCACTCATGGGGGGCTGGGTGCCTGCCACTACTGCCATCCCCACCCATAGGGGGATGGATGCCTACCACTACTGCCATCCCCACCCATAGGGGGCTGGATGCCTACCACTACTACCATCCCCACTCATGGGGGGCTGGATGCCTACCACTACTGCCATCCCCACCCATAGGGGGATGGATGCCTACCACCAACACCACCCTACAACTACCCCTACTCATGGGTGGCTAGATGCCTGCCACCACCACCACCCCCACTCATGGGGGCTGGATGGCTGCCACTACTACCATCCCCACTCATGGGGGGCTGGATGCCTGTCACTACTGCCATCCCCACTCATGGGGGATGGATGCCTACCACTACTACCATCCCCACTCATGGGGGCGTGATGCCTGTCACTACTGCCATCCCCACTCATGGGGGGCTGGATGCCTACCACTACTACCATCCCCACTCATGGGGGCTGGATGCCTACCACTACTACCACCCCCACTCATGGGGGCTGGATGGCTGCCACTACTACCATCCCCACTCATGGGGGGCTGGATGCCTACCACTACTGCCATCCCCACCCATAGGGGGCTGGATGCCTACCACTACTACCATCCCCACTCATGGGGGGCTGGATGCCTACCACTAACACCACCCTCACTCATGGGGGGCTGGATGGCTGCCACTACTACCATCCCCACTCATGGGGGGCTGGAGGCCTGCCACTACTGCCATCCCCACCCATAGGGGGATGGATGCCTACCACTACTGTCATCCCCACCCATAGGGGGATGGATGCCTACCACCAACACCACCCTACAACTACCCCTACTCATGGGTGGCTAGATGCCTGCCACCACCACCACCCCCACTCATGGGGGGCTGGATGGGCGCCACTACTACCATCCCCACTCATGGGGGGATGGATGCCTACCACTACTACCATCCCCACTCATGGGGGGCTGGATGCCTACCACTACTACCATCCCCACTCATGGGGGGCTGGATGCCTGCCACTACTACCATCCCCACTCATGGGGGGCTGGATGCCTACCACTAACACCACCCCCTCTCATGGGGGGCTGGATGGCTGCACCACCACCACCCCCACTCATGGGGGGCTGGATGCCTACCACTACTACCATCCCCACTCATGGGGGGCTGGATGCCTACCACTACTACCATCCCCACTCATGGGGGGCTGGATGCCTACCACTAACACCACCCCCACTCATGGGGGGCTGGATGGCTGCCACTACTACCATCCCCACTCATGGGGGGCTGGATGCCTGTCACTACTGCCATCCCCAATCATGGGGGGATGGATGCCTGCCACTACTGCCATCCCCAACCATAGGGGGATGGATGCCTACCACTAACACCACCCCCACTCATGGGGGGCTGGATGGCTGCCACTACTACCATCCCCACTCATGGGGGGCTGGATGCCTACCACTACTGCCATTCCCACCCATAGGGGGATGGATGCCTACCACCAACACCACCCTACAACTACCCCTACTCATGGGTGGCTAGATGCCTGCCACCATCACCACCCCCACTCATGGGGGGCTGGATGCCTACCACTACTGCCATCCCCACCCATAGGGGGATGGATGCCTACCACCAACACCACCCTACAACTACCCCTACTCATGGGTGGCTAGATGCCTGCCACCACCACCACCCCCACTCATGGGGGGCTGGATGGCTGCCACTACTACCATTCCCACTCATGGGGGGCTGGATGCCTGCCACTACTGCCATCCCCACCCATATTGGGATGGATGCCTACCACTAACACCACCCCTACTCAGGGGGTGCTGGATGCCTACCACTTCTACCATCCCCACTCATGGGGGGCTGGATGCCTGCCACTACTGCCATCCCCACTCATGGGGGGATGGATGCCTACCACTACTACCATCCCCACTCATGGGGGTTGGATGCCTACCACTACTACCATCCCCACTCATGGGGGCTGGATGCCTGCCACTACTACCATCCCCACTCATGGGGGCTGGATGCCTACCACTAACACCACCCCCACTCATGGGGGCTGGATGGCTGCCACCACCACCCCCACTCATGGGGGGCTGGATGCCTACCACTACTACCATCCCCACTCATGGGGGGCTGGATGCCTACCACTACTACCATCCCCACTCATGGGGGGCTGGATGCCTGCCACTACTACCATCCCCACTCATGGGGGGCTGGATGGCTGCCACTACTACCCTCCCCACTCATGGGGGGCTGGATGCCTGTCACTACTGCCATCCCCACTCATGGGGGATGGATGCCTGCCACTACTGCCATCCCCAACCATAGGGGGATGGATGCCTACCACCAACACCACCCTACAACTACCCCTACTCATGGGTGGCTAGATGCCTGGCACCACCACCACCCCCACTCATGGGGGGCTGGATGGCTGCCACTACTACCATCCCCACTCATGGGGGGCTGGATGCCTGTCACTACTGCCATCCCCAACCATAGGGGGATGGATGCCTACCACTAACACCACCCCCACTCATGGGGGGCTGGATGGCTGCCACTACTACCATCCCCACTCATGGGGGGCTGGATGCCTACCACTACTACCATCCCCACTCATGGGGGGCTGGATGCCTACCACTACTGCCATCCCCACCCATAGGGGGATGGATGCCTACCACCAACACCACCCTACAACTACCCCTACTCATGGGTGGCTAGATGCCTGCCACCACCACCACCCCCACTCATGGGGGGCTGGATGGCTGCCACTACTACCATCCCCACTCATGGGGGCTGGATGCCTGTCACTACTGCCATCCCCACTCATGGGGGGATGGATGCCTACCACTACTAGCATCCCCACTCATGGGGGCGTGATGCCTGTCACTACTGCCATCCCCACTCATGGGGGGCTGGATGCCTACCACTACTACCATCCCCACTCATGGGGGCTGGATGCCTACCACTACTACCATCCCCACTCATGGGGGCTGGATGCCTACCACTACTACCATCCCCACTCATGGGGGGCAGGATGCCTGTCACTACAACCACACCTACTCATAGGACGGGTAATGCATGACACAACTAGCATACTCCCACATAAGGACTGTCTGTAAATTACATCCCACCCCCAACACCATGACAAGCATGTGTGGTCTGTGTCAAATGCATACAACACTGAACATGACATTGAACATACAATGTGACCCCCTAACACATGTGTCACACATAATTGTGTGTGTGGCCTACTCAATGCAAGCAGACCATGACCACTGTGGCAATGTGGCCCAAAGCCCCATCACCACAGTGCCCAAAAGGTAAGTGTGTGCACCATAGCTGAAGCACATTTTGAACAGTGTGGCAATGGGGCCCTAAGCCCCATCACCACAGTGCCCAAAAGGTAAGTGTAGTCCTGGTAAAAGCTGCTAAACCAAAAATGCAGGGATAATTCCTGGCCACACAACACCAAACACTACAGTGGCATTGTAGTGCTTGTGTCCCATAGCAACATAGATTGTGTGAGGCAAGCAGTGCAGTGCCAATGACACATCATTCTAGCCATGCGCACACAAACATCAGCCATGGGGGCCCACATTGTCTACATTCACAAATAACACAATGACAGAATTGAGCATCATAATGCAGACCCACATATCTGCAGCAATGGACACACACATGTAGATATCCTGTGGAGACTGTAGATGTCATGTGAACAAATACCATACCATGGCAGCAATGGGACATACTAACCATGATCAATGTGCTGACTGATGACCTAGCAGTCCCAGGGCCAGCAGGGGAAAGCCAACAAACAACATACAGCCAATGGCAAAGTCAAGATATGCCAATGCAGTGGTGCAAATGCACAAACACAAACAGGCAGACTCACACTGCATATCATACACAACAGGTGAGGGGGGTTGTGTGCCAGTGTCCCCAGGCAAACACACAACACATGAGGAGGCCAGATTCACTAATACACAGATGTCAATACAGTCACATACAAAACTAACTCAGGGATTGGATTCCCCTATGTGGGCAAACAGGCATTGTGAGATGAGAGGGGGCCCAAATTACACATGTCACACAAGCTTGTAGGAACAGCAACAAACACAACAAGAGACAGAACCACCACAGCACTCCCCCCAGGGACCCCACATTGTGGTGACACTAGCCTGCATGACAATCACACTGTGATGGCAAAGGTAGATGTCATCCACACTGTGAACCACAGCCATGTGTCCTGAGCAACAAACTACCATCACACCTATACAAGCACAAAGCACTCAGCATGGCCTGCCAGCCAAGGACAATATGGAGGTAGTGCCCCAGCCGTGCAACAACTCACATTTGCACACACTCAACGCCACACACCTTGAACTCCACCAATGTGCAGCAGTGAAGCTCACATGGACTGCTGACATTGCACATGCACCCATGAAAATCCCAGGGGTGGTGGGGGAAATAAGGTGCAGAAACCCATCACACATGGCCAGTCAACAATACTTGTGAATGTCTGACACACTGCACAGTATGCCGTACATGGGCATGACGTGAAATCCACCCCAAACAATGGGATCCTGGCCATAGTCACACACCAATGAAGAAGCCAAGCTGACCCGCAAAGGACACATATAGACAACTTCCAACATTGCAGCTCTGACCCTGAGGAGTGGCAGCAGTCACACACACAACGTGTCACAATCACTGAAAGCATACACAAACAGAAAATCACATTACTCGTGTAACCAACAAGTGCCAAGAGGAATCTTGACTGTGTCCCATCTGCGTTTGCCCACATCCCCAGCCCTGACAACAAAGACAACTAGGGATGACAACCTCATTAACATTAGTTTGCCATGCACCCACATCCCGGAGAAACCAGGTCCAAGATGCTGGATGAACACAGAACAACTCAGCAAGCATCACAAACAGGAACATCCGTAGGGACACAGCCTGTGTAGGAAAAGGAGAAGGGTACACGCACAGACATGCCTACACAACACACAACACGGGCACAGCCTATATCACGGAATCACGCACTGCCATGAGGGCACTCCATTCCTGTGGAAGCTCAGCTGTGCCAAACCTTGTCTGTGCACGACTCAAACATGTCAGCAGAACACTCGGTCAGTGAGTCAACAACTACAACACACTGAAGGCTCTGCTCATATCAGCCTGGGCACGGGAGTGTCACGTCAGTCATCTGCATACACCCAAGACACGTGTCAAGCAACTTGCACTGTGTACACAGATGAGTCCTCCAAATTTGATGTGCTAAACTGCATGTCCATTGGAGACGGGCACACAGTCAGGGTACTAGGAACATTGGACAGTGGTAAGCCCACCAGATGTGCATCATTGTAGGACAAAGATGGTAATCTACAAAAGCTAAACGTACATCCCTGTGTCAAATGCTGAACATTACACCCTCAGACTGCAGCAAAGGATGCTATAGATCAAGACTAGATTAGGACACATATCCCATGGACCACATGGAGCCCATCACAGCAAAACTTCATTTACCTGATCTGAACACTATTACAACAGCAAATGCATGATTCTACACATCTACATCATGGACCTCCAAAGATTAACCACAAGTAAACAAAAAGAGGCTTTATTCAGCAAGTGTGCAACTCAAATCAAAAGTCCAAAATAAACTAAGGCCAATGGCCAGTCCAAATATACAGTCCCAACAGGGTGATGTGTGACAACTTGTCAACAATTGCTTGCCTGCACAGGTACGGACAGGGGACATCCCCCTTGGAGGGGCATACGAGGGGCAGGCCAGGCACCGCAGGGACAGGATCAGGGGATGCCAGAAGGAGGCAGTGAAGGGGAGGTGGGTGCAGGAGTGTCACCGGCAACTGCAGTGGAGGTGTCTGACTCAGGGGGGGCTGGCACCACCGCAGGGCTCAAGTCTGATGGTGTTGGTGCTGCAACCGCTGCAGTGGGCTGGTCAGATGGAGTGGACTGGGTCCCCAATGCAGTGCCCGAGTCAGACGGGGTTGTTGTGGACTCCACCGCAGTGCATGACTCCAAGGTAGTGGAAGGGGGGCAGAAGAGCTGGGCAGGACAGAGGGGGGACACGGTCTCCACACCAGTGGCACAAACAGGCAGAGTGTCTGGTTTGGGGGTGGAAGAGCAAGTGGCAGGGGGAGGGCCTAAGCAGTCTGGGGATGCGGTATCGGTGTGTGGGGGAACCTGGGGCAGGGTGTGGCGGTAGAACCTGTGGAGTGGTGGCCTGGGGGATGGAGGTGAGAGACTGGGTGGTTGACTTGCAGGGCGGTGGCGGGGTCTTGCTCTTCCGGGACCGGGGGACTTGCGGGTGGGGGGCTCACTCTGCCTGCACCTGGGAGAGGGTGTCCGGGGGCGAGGGCACTCCCCTCTGTGTGGGTGGACTTCCTCTTCCCCCGGTATGCTGGATCAGCAGGATTGGAGGGAAGAGGCCGAGGTCACACAGGAAGATCTGCTGTGTAGGTGTGGTAGCAGGCGAAGCAAGGGAAGGGGTCTTGGAGGGAGAGGATTTGGAGGACTGCAGAGTTAATGTGGATGCCTGTGTGTGTGTGTGTTCCCCGTCCCCTGTGTCTGTGGTATCAGTCCCCTGAGGATGCTTGTGTGCACGTCTTGCCTTTCTCTTGGGTGTGTCTGTGCTGCTCGTGTCTGTGTGTTTGGGTGACTGTGCAGGTGTGCATGTGCTTTGGACAGGTAGGGGGGCAGGAAGTGTGGATGGGGCAGAGGTGGGAGGGGTGAGGGACTGTTGGAGGAGGGACACTGCTGCCGTCAGGGAGGAGTCCATGGACTTATTGCTCCTCTGTAGGGCAGACATACCCGTCGAGATGCCCTCCATGAACGACACCAGCTGTGTCAACAGAGTGGTGTGTGCATGGAGGACACTCAGCATTGCTGTCTGCCCTACATGGAGCTGCCGAAGGAGGTACACAGACTCCTCACTCAGGGCAGCAGGGGACACAGGGGCATGGGCTGCGGTGCCTGGCACGAAGGAGACATGCTCCCGAGTACAGGAGCCTCCACGGACCTCAGGAATGGGAGCCAATGGGAGGGCGGTGGTGGTGGTGGTGGTGGCGGGGCCAGACAGACTAGCTGGCCTTTGGTGGCTGCTGACACCCGCCTCCACAAGGGAGTCATCCTCTGAGCTGCTGTGGTCCTCAGCTGAGGTGGATGGTGCTGAGGACTCCTCGGTGTGGCTCCCCTCGCCCTCCGTGCCACTGGGTCCCTCTGACCACTCGTCCGATGCTGACCCAGTCTGGCTCCGCTGCTCCTCCTGGTCCGTGGAGCTGTCCCCTCCTGTGGCCGTGGATGTATCTGCAAACAATTAGGGAAACAGACAAACATCAGTCACCTGCACTGACCGCACACACCACAGTAAGTACAGCACATTACAGAGCAAGCCCTGGCATCCTTAGTTGAACATTGCCTAAAGTCCTCACACAGATTCGGGGAAGCCAATTGTCAGTCTGATGGTCAACCATGGGACTCACACCCCTCCTGCCCTTGCACCCATCTGTCTGGTGCCTGTCTGATGGTAAGACCCCAGTGTGGACACATGCACCACCTACACAGTTGTTGCACATTGCAGGGAACACAGTGAAGTATGTGAACATGCACACATCACATCTCTTCCACTGAGTCAGTGCAGGTGTCCGGATTAAGGGATGGCCAGAGTCTAAATAGAAATGCATGTGATGCATACCAGCACCAGACACCATGATGCACCCATGTCCGTATAGTCAATGCCACAATGGGGTGCATGTTGCACATGTCACTCCCCTGCAGGATCAGTCTCAGGAAGTTTAATGCCATGACACAGGAATGCGTGCAAAGTCATACATTACTGTCTCAAGTCACATGGCCATGGCAGCCAGCCAACAACAGTCTGCACTGTGTCACAATCCGAGGGCATGGGGAATGCAAGGTATGTGACTGACAAGTGCACATGTCCATCCCCCAAATACCACATCATCTGTACTACTATTTGTCCACGTCATACCAACTGGACATATGGGGGACATGAAACACAACTCTCTGAACATGAGCACCTCACAGTGTGCTGTGAATGACAATACAGCTGCCTGAAAGTCACAGTCGCAAACACCTGTGTGCACAGTCAAGTGATCAGACACCTATAAGTCACAGAAGTATTGTCTATCATGGTCACATCTCAGATGGCATGCTGAGCCCTAACCGATAAACATACCAGAAGTCCTGACAACGAAGACACAGCACAATGAGACAGAGGCAGACACCTGAGGGTACATTACACTGATCACAACATGCCAGATGATACACAGGAGTGGGAGTACAGAGTGCATTGCATGACCTGGAGTAGGCATTACTGTCCAGCTCCACCTGTAAGAGGGATGAGTCCTGAACAGTAGGCAGGTGGCTAAGCATGTGTGACACACTGGATACACATACTCCTGAGGCCCAAACATTGTTCCCACCAGCAGCATGGGTGTGTGCCAAATTCCCCAGGGACATGTGGTGAGTCAGAGCAGCAAGCGGACCACATATCAAAGTTACACCCAGATTACATGTCAGAACTTAGGCATTGTGTAAGCAATTGACCCACCCATGAATCGCACAACATAGTCATGGGAACAAATGCTGTCCCCCAGCTTGAGCAAAGCTAAATGCAATGACACAGTCCCCAAATGACACAATTTCCTGACTATAAGGGCCACACATATGCGTATCAGAGGAGAAGTGGGCATGTCACAAATGAGGGACATGGGTCCTGGACCACATGACTGATGTACTGTGGAAGTTTAACCAGGCCAGAGGAGGGCACATAGCATGTCAGACAAAGTGCACAGTGCAGTCATGGACTCACCCCCTCCTTGCTGCTGTCTGTCCTTCAGCTGCCCATCCAGGTCAGGGAAGACCACCGCCAGGATCCGGAGCATGTAGGGGGTCAGGGTCCGGTGTCCGCCCCTCCTGCGAGGAGGCGACAGCTTCAGCTGGACCCTTGCAATCCTCCGGGTCCAGCCACGAAGGTCCTGCCACCTCTTCTGGCAGTTGCGGATCCTGCGCCTGTAGACCCCCACGGATCTTACTTTCCGGGCGATGGTCAGCCATATTTCCTGCTTCTGGTGGGCATCAACCTGTGAGGATGACAAAGTGAAAAGGCCATTACTACACATGCAACCTATACGTGCATCACACAGTTGGATATACATGTCTCAATCACAGGGGCATATGATGTACACAGGCAGTGCAACAATGGCTATGAACAGTTTGCCAGCAGTCACTACATGGTATCATTGCATGGGAAGTAAACCTAGTTGGAATGCACTGTTACTGCACTGTACCAGTTCAGTGCATGTAACTACACACTTTGGGGTGTGACAACTACTCTGTGGGCATGCTAGCCAGTGGTGTGCACACTGAAAGTCCTGCTAGTCAGACAACATGCACAATTAGTGAGGCAGTGGACAGCACACTCACCTGCTCCCCTGGTTTCCCATACAGCTTGCTGTACTGTGGAAGGAGGCTGTCCAGCAGGGCCTGGTTCTCCTCAAGGCTGAAGGCTGGGGCTCTATCCTCAGTACGTGCCATTGCAGTAGCCAGAGGATGCAGAGACAGCAGCAGTGTTGTTGGCAGATGTCGTCCTGGAGCATGTAGTGCAGGCAAGTGAGCTCTCAGGGGAACAGCCAGCATTATATGTGTGCTGCAGAGGCAGATACTGTCCCATGTGTCCAAAGTGATAGGTCCAAGTCATTTGCATCTTCTGAATCTGACCAATCCATGGAATAGCAGCACTAATACACGCCCACAGCATCCTTCAAATCTTCAACTTCATGACACCCATGATTTTGCAACATTGTTGTGGCTGGCCAACTGAATTCACTGCATCAGACACGTTGGAGCTTCTAAAACGCGTCCGTTGCCATGCCAGGCCCCAGCCAATGTGTGCACACCGATCGGTCCATTGCTGTACAATGCGTACCCGGGATACAACGCGTACCCGCTCACATACAATGCAATGGGCCGGCCGGACACACCGATCGGTCCATTGCTGTACAACGCGTACCCGGGATACAACGCGTACCCGCTCACATACAATGCAATGGGCCGGCCGGGCACACCGTTCGGTCCATTGCTGTACAACGCATACCCGGGATACAACGCGTACCCGCTCACATAAAATGCAATGGGACGGCCGGGCACACCGATCGGTCCATTGCTCTACAACGCGTACCCGGGCACATACAATGCAATGGGCCGGCCGGGCACACCGATCGGTCCATTGCTGTACAACGTGTACCCGGGATACAACGCGTACCCGCTCACATACAATGCAATGGGCCGGCCGGGCACACCAATCGGTCCATTGCTCTACAATGAGTACCCGGGATACAACGCGTACCCGCTCACATACAATGCAATGGGCCGGCCGGGCACACCGATCGGTCCATTGCTCTACAACGCGTACCCGGGATACAACGCGTACCCGCTCACATACAATGCAATGGGCCGGCCGGGCACACCGATCGGTCCATTGCTGTACAACGCGTACCCAGGATACAACGCGTACCCGCTCACATGCAATGCAATGGGCCGGCCGGACACACCGATCGGTCCATTGCTGTACATCGCGTACCCGGGATACAACGCGTACCCGCTCATATACAATGCAATGGGCCGGCCGGGCACACCGATCGGTCCATTGCTCTACAACGCGTACCGGGATACAACATGTACCCGCTCACATACAATGCAATGGGCCGGCCGGGCACACCGATCGGTCCATTGCTCTACAACGCGTACCCGGGATACAATGCGTACCCGCTCACATACAATGCAATGGGCCGGCCGGGCACACCGATCGGTCCATTGCTCTACAACGCGTACCCGGGATACAACACGTACCCGCTCACATACAATGCAATGGGCCGGCCGGGCACACCGATCGGTCCATTGCTCTACAACGCGTACCCGCTCACATACAATGCAATGGGCCGGCCGGGCACATCGATTGGCCCATTGCTCTACAACGCGTCCCTGGACAGGTCACACGCATATGTCACCATGCTGGTCACTGGTGAACCTATGCCAGCCACATTTACTTTCCATGGACTCAGGGGCACACCTACAACACCACACCCAGTCCACACTGTATCTAAGGCATGTGTGGCAGCATTACCTTATCTGTGTATGGGGGTGAACATGTGGTTTTGGGGTGGCACTTGGGGGCAGACACACCCAGGCTGTGCACGTGTTCATGGGGACAGGGTCCTTTGTGTGTTGTGCACCTGCCCACTGTGGTGTGCAACTTTTCATTTCTGAGCATGTGTCATGGTCACATTTCCAGGTTGTGTATGTGTATGACATGTCACATACCCCCAGGCTCACATGTGGGAAGGCATGTACGTCACAGGGTGGCCCATTCCAACAATAGTGATATGCCTCCACAGTCTGTGTGCATGTTGTGTATCACATGTCTCTGACTCCATGTGCACAATGGGAGACAGTCTCCACATCCACGTGGTTTGTGCATGAACTTTGATGTTGTGTGTGTGTGTCACAGACGTCCGTGTCTGTCCTGCAGAGGCTACAGGGGCCACTACCTGTGGGTGTCATGTTTGTTTTTCTGACGTGTACATGATACACCATTTCATGCCAGTGTCCATGTGGCAAGACAGGGTCCCTGGGAATCTACCTGTCAATGAGCTGTGATGCCTGTGGAGCATCTGTCCAGACATGTCACTGTGGTATGTGTGTGGAACGTGAGAGCAGTAAATGGGTACTGTGACACAGCCTAATGGTTTCCCATAGCACACCCTGGAACCTGTTGTCAACACTTGTTGAACAGAGATGTTAGATGATGTCCATGTAGGTGCCATATATGTCCAAACAGAACGACACACACATCAAGTACTTGTGTTTGTTAATGATGTATCATGTGAAATTGAGTATGGTGAACGGCACATAGGTGGTGTGACTGACAATCTTGCTTTCTTCACCTATGCACTGCAGGGCTCCTGCTGTCCATCGACCATTCCCAGACCTGGCAACGATGGTGGAACGTGACAGCATCCGACGGTACCGCTTCACCAGGCAGCTGATTGAGGATTTGGCAGTGCGGTTGGACCCACATTTGCAGCCTGGCCGGCCGTATCCTACAGCGCTGACCCCCAAGGTGAAGGTGATGGCAGCCCTACACTTCTTTGCCACCGGTACCTTTCAACACACTGTGGCAACTACTGGTGGAATGTCACAGACTATGTTCAGCCGTGTGCTACGCGATGTATTGGGGGCAATGTTGAGATACCTGAACCAGTACATCTATTTCCCAACACGTCAACGACTCACTGACGTCAAGAGTGACATCTATGCCCTGGGGAGGATGCCACATGTAATTGGCTCCATTGATGGGACACATGTGGCTTTGATACCACCACAAGCACATGAGCAGGCATACCGGAACCGTAAACATTACCATTTGATCAATGCTCTGGTGGTATGTCTTGCAGATATGACCATCACACATGTGTGTGCCCGTTTCCCCGGTTCAGCACACGATGCCTACGTGATGAGGAGTAGTCGCATCCCGAGGATGATGTCACAGATGCCGAACCAGCGTGCCTGGCTTGTTGGTGTGTACTGACTTTGTACCATTGTGTGTGTTCTGCTATGTTGTTTTCCGCACACATTTTCAAATCGGCTAATGTGCAATTGTCTGTCTGTAGGTGACTCGGGATACCCCAACATGCCGTGGTTGCTGACACCCCTCAGGAACCCTGTGACACCAGCCCAGATGCGCTACAATGAGGCACATGGTCGGACGAGGAGGGTGATTGAGCGGACCGTTGGTCTCCTGAAGAGCCGCTTCCGCTGCCTGGACAAGACAGGAGGGGCCCTCCCTTATGCCCCAGCAAAGGTGTGCAAGATTGTCATCGTCTGCTGCATGCTACACAACCTGGCAGTGCGGAAGGAGTTGCCTCTCATCCTGGATGACGATGACCAACGTCCCCCACCTGTGGAAGATCCTGGCCTGGGTCACGATGCCAGTGAAGATGATGATGATGGTGATGTCCGCACACAGCTCATCACCAACTTCTTCAGCTGAATGTGAGTCTCCAGAGGGTTGTAATGTCAATGATTTGAGTTTGCATGATATGTGTGTGTGGTGCTCTGGTGCTGTTTGAGTGTGGCCATGTGCTACTTGACTGCATGCGTGCAGCGATGTGTCCTTGCAGGTGGTCTGTACTGCCCAACAGTGTTGATATGCTAACTTGGTTTTGTGTAGTTATCTCGTGACATGTATTAGACATGAGTATTGCCGTTCTGTGCTGTTCTTCAGTGGTTTTGACTGTGTGTCATGTCTGTCCTTCACAGGGTGCTGCTGGAGTTGTCTGATCAACTTGGATCCCCCAAATCCATGATTCAACTTCCAAGGTGGAAGCAGTCGTTTCCCTACAGGTGATGTGCCACACACCCCTGGACTTTCTATCTTCTGCACTTTTTGACTTTGTGGCCACAGCCAGGTTGGATTAGCTTGCATTTGTAGTGGAAACAACATGTTGCAAATGTGTAATAAACCTGTGCTTCACTTTGGGATGTGTGTTGTCTGTAGTCACACATCTGACTGACATTTGCTTACTGCACCTGTAGTCTAGTTGACAGTGACTGTGAATAGGTGGCGTGTCTGTGCATTCCACTGTATTTCGTTGCAACATCAGTATAGGTGATGAGTCTGATGGCCCTGGTGTGTATGTGTTTTGTGGCCCTAGTGGTGTGTCTCCCTCATATGTGTCACGTCGCCATGACTGACATGACAGTGTTGGACTTGCTGTAGCAGTTAGCATGCACAGTGTCATTTAGCAGATCACCATCTACATGACAAAAACCACGTTGGAATCACAACAGAGGCAGATATGGTGTATTGGTGAGTTTATTTACATACAGGTGTGAGGATGGTGCACAGGATGGTGGGTGCTGTACATAGAAATTGGAATCCAAAGGTCCCATGTGAATTGGAAGTCTTGGTAGCTGAAATGTCCAGAGTAAAGTCCACAGTCATCTGATACATTTGGTCAACTAGAGCTCCCCATGTCATGTGGGAGAGTTGGGTTGGCTTCGACAGGGCGTGCAGTTTGCACACAGAGGAAAAGTTCCAGAACAGGTGTTGGCTTCCTGGGGGATGTAGATGGCCATCGGCCTCTCAGTTTGGCCTCCTCGGATGGCCCCTCTTCTTAGGGGGGGGGACCCGCAGGTGCAGGCTGCGGCGGTGCAGGGGACTCTCTGCCAGAGTCCTCCTCCCTCCCTGTGGCATTTGCAGTTGTTTCAGCAGCAGATGTTGTGGGCACACAGGGAGGTGAGGCCATGTTGGTGCTGATCTGGCGGAGGCATGTCAGTATGTCCCTATGCACCGCTGTCAGTTGTTCCAATGTGTCCCACTTGGACTCCATGCCACACATGTGTGTCTCGACACGTGACATGTGTGTCTCGACACGGGACATATGGGAGTCCAAGCGGGCATGATGGGCAGCCTGCTGCTGTTGTATGTCCTTGAGGATCCCCACTACCTGGCTGACCTCTCCGGTGCTAGTCTGGTACGCATCCGCGATGCGTGCCAGTTGTGGGTCATCATGCAGTCCAGACCCCTCTGCAAGGAGTGACCTATGTCTACCACCCCTGGCGACACGTGCAGGACCTGCAGTGGCACGCACAGGTGACCGTGGGCCCACTTGGGTGTTGTTCCTGGGCTCGTTGTCACCAGCTCCAGTTTGGGTCTGGGTCCCTGTGCTGTTGTCATCTGTGGTCCTTGGTGTGTCCGTGTTGGCAGGGGTGGCCTGGGTGTTGGCAGTTGTTGGAGGGGTGGGTGCAGGGGGTGCAGATGTTGGTCCTGCTGGTGCTGCATGATGACTCACACCGGAGGGTCCAGCTTGTTCTTCGTCATCCGAGGAGTGCAGAGGCTGATCCACACCACTGAGCTCAGTGTTCCCCGGAGCCTGGGACAGGGACTCCTCCTGGTCTGCTGCTGTGTCCCCATCATCACCTGTTTTGGGGAGAGACACAGATTGTATGTTATGTTTCTACTGGCATCAATTGTTCAAACACCTGACAGTTGTGACTGTACCTCTGGATGTGGGCCAGGACATTGCATTCTCCTAAATTGCGACAGTCAGAGAGTGATATTGGTGTAGCACATTGTCCTGCCAACCTGTGGCATGTCAATGAGAATGTTGAGGTGTGTGCATGACCAGCATTGGTGGTATTTGGTTACCATCCAGGCCTCCTTCTCCCCCCAGCCAGTTATCCCACCATGGAACGTGCTTCCATTGCAGGGAGTGCAAGTTGTCTTTCAGGATGTCAGTCAGTGGTGTCCTGCTGTTGGTTGTTGCACAGTTCCCAGCAGGGCCTTGTGCTCCCCCCAGCAGTAGCCAGTGTCAGCCATCTTGTGAGTCCTTTTCCACTCCCTGTGATGTGAGCATGGTTCAGAGTGGTGTTGATGGGCCAATTGTGAGGGTGACCAATATCTGTGCCTACAACTCCCATCATGCTATTGCCTCCACCCCCTTCCCAGCATGCCCATCCTTCCTTCCTTTTGACTCTGCTTCCCTGTGGGTTGGGGTGCCTGTGCTGACAGGATGGCTGGGAGTGTTGTCCTGGCAGTTGTTTGGCTACAAGTCCCAAGAGTGTCCCTGTGCTTCACACAGCATAACCCAGGGTGGTGGTTCTTTGTGGGATCTTCAGTTAGGATGTGAGGCATTGCATTCTCCCAGGTGGGTTATGTGGAGTTAGTGTTGAGGGGGTGTGTGAGGGGAGGTGCTTGTAACTATGGTCAGTGCTGTGAGTCCTCCTTCCCACCCAGCCAGATATCCCACCATGGAACGTGCTTCCATTGCAGGGAGTGCAAGTTGTCTTTCAGGATGTCAGTCAGTGGTGTCCTGCTGTAGGTTGTTGCACAGTTTCCAGCAGGGCCTTGTGCTCCCCCCAGCAGTAGCCAGTGTCAGCCATCTTGTGAGTCCTTTTCCACTCCCTGTGATGTGAGCATGGTTCAGAGTGGTGTTGTTGGGCCAATTGTGAGGGTGACCAATATCTGTGCCTACAACTCCCATCATGCTATTGCCTCCACCCCCCTTCCCAGCATGCCCATCCTTCCTTCCTTTTGACTCTGCTTCCCTGTGGGGTGGGATGCCTGTGCTGACAGGATGGCTGGGAGTGTTGTCCTGGCAGTTGTTTGGCTACAAGTCCCAAGAGTGTCCCTGTGCTTCACACAGCATAACCCAGGGTGGTGGTTCTTTGTGGGATCTTCAGTTAGGATGTGAGGCATTGCATTCTCCCAGGTGGGTTATGTGGAGTTAGTGTTGAGGGGGTGTGTGAGGGGAGGTGATTGTAACTATGGTCAGTGCTGTGAATCCTCCTTCCCACCCAGCTAGATATCCCACCATGGAACGTGCTTCCATTGCAGGGAGTGCAAGTTGTCTTTCAGGATGTCAGTCAGTGGTGTCCTGCTGTTGGTTGTTGCACAGTTCCCAGCAGGGCCTTGTGATCCCCCCAGCAGTAGCCAGTGTCAGCCATCTTGTGAGTCCTTTTCCACTCCCTGTGATGTGAGCATGGTTCAGAGTGGTGTTGATGGGCCAATTGTGAGGGTGACCAATATCTGTGCCTACAACTCCCATCATGCTATTGCCTCCACCCCCCTTCCCAGCATGCCCATCCTTCCTTCCTTTTGACTCTGCTTCCCTGTGGGGTGGAGTGCCTGTGCTGACAGGATGGCTGGGAGTGTTGTCCTGGCAGTTCTTTGGCTACAAGTCCCAAGAGTGTCCCTGTGCTTCACACAGCATAACCCAGGGTGGTGGTTCTTTGTGGGATCTTTAGTTAGGATGTGAGGCATTGCATTCTCCCAGGTGGGTTATGTGGAGTTAGTGTTGAAGGGGTGTGTGAGGGGAGGTGCTTGTAACTATGGTCAGTGCTGTGAGTCCTCCTTCCCACCCAGCCAGATATCCCACCATGGAACGTGCTTCCATTGCAGGGAGTGCAAGTTGTCTTTCAGGATGTCAGTCAGTGGTGTCCTGCTGTTGGTTGTTGCACAGTTCCCAGCAGGGCCTTGTGCTCCCCCAGCAGCAGCCAGTGTCAGCCATCTTGTGAGTCCTTTTCCACTCCCTGTGATGTAAGCATGGTTCAGAGTGGTGTTGATGGGCCAATTGTGAGGGTGACCAATATCTGTGTCTACAACTCCCATCATGCTATTGCCTCCACCCCCCTTCCCGGCATGCCCATCCTTCCTTCCTTTTGACTCTGCTTCCCTGTGGGGTGGGGTGCCTGTGCTGACAGGATGGCTGGGAGTGTTGTCCTGGCAGTTGTTTGGCTACAAGTCCCAAGATTGTCCCTGTGCTTCACACAGCATAACCCAGGGTGGTGGTTCTTTGTGGGATCTTCAGTTAGGATGTGAGGCATTGCATTCTCCCAGGTGGGTTATGTGGAGTTAGTGTTGAGGGGGTGTGTGAGGGGAGGTGCTTGTAACTATGGTCAGTGCTGTGAGTCCTCCTTCCCACCCAGCCAGATATCCCACCATGGAACGTGCTTCCATTGCAGGGAGTGCAAGTTGTCTTTCAGGATGTCAGTCAGTGGTGTCCTGCTGTTGGTTGTTGCACAGTTCCCAGCAGGGCCTTGTGCTCCCCCCATCAGTACCCAGTCTCAGCCATCTTGTGAGTCCTTTTCCACTCCCTGTGATGTGAGCATGGTTCAGAGTGGTGTTGATGGGCCAATTGTGGGTGTGACCAATATCTGTGCCTACAACTCCCATCCTGCTATTGCCTACACCCCCTTCCCAGCATGCCCATACTTCCTTCCTTTTGAGTGGACTTCAGTGTGTGTGAGTGTGACAGCAATGGCAAGATGGCTGACAGTGTGGTCCTGTTGTTTGTTGGTGCCCAGTTCCCAGCAGGGCCTTGTGCTCCCCACAACAGTAGCCAGTGTCAGCCATCTTGTGAGTCCTTTTCCACTCCCTGTGATGTGAGCATGGTTCAGAGTGGTGTTGATGGGCCAATTGTGGGTGTGACCAATATCTGTGCCTACAACTCCCATCCTGCTATTGCCTACACCCCCTTCCCAGCATGCCCATACTTCCTTCCTTTTGAGTGGACTTCAGTGTGTGTGAGTGTGACAGCAATGGCAAAATGGCTGACAGTGTGGTCCTGTTGTTTGTTGGTGCCCAGTTCCCAGCAGGGCCTTGTGCTCCCCACAGCAGTAGCCAGTGTCAGCCATCTTGTCAGTTGTTTTCCACTCCCTGTGATTTGAGCATGGTTCAGAGTGGTGTTGATGGGCCAATTGTGGGTGTGACCAATATCTGTGACTACCACTCCCATCATGCTATTGGCTACACTGACTTGACCAGCATACACAGAATTCCTTCCTTTGAGTGAGCTTCCCTGTGAGGTGGTGTTCTAGTGGTAGGTAAATATCTGGGAGTGTTTGTTGGTTCTATTTGTGCCACTGCCTTGCTGTATTTGTTGTTAGGTTTGTAGATGTCATGACACAGTTACATATCACTATGAGATGGCAGGTATTGTGCTTGTCTGACTAGCATTCACATCTTGGGATGAATATCTTTTGGTTGCTGTGTATTTGCTAAGTGTGCATGGTTTGCCTATCCCCTTGACTGTGATGTGTGTGTGTTGTCACACCATATTGTGTATATTAGTTGTGTACTCACCAGGCTCTGGGATGACTGTTAGTCCGTATACGCTCACTGGTGGTAGGATGGCCCGCACCTTCTCCTCCCAGGGCCTGAGGTATACTGGTTTTGCAGGAGGGCCACTGCCGGTGTGCTGGCTGAGGAGGTAGTCCTTTTTTAGTAGGTCCCGGACCCTCCTGCGCACATCATACCACCTGTTCTGGATGTCTTCCTTTGTGCGCAAACATGGTGATTGTGCGTTCACCCTGTCGACAATCCTCGCCCACATCTTGGTTTTCTGCGACATGGGGGTCTGTTGTACCAATGTACCAAACAACTGTGGCTCTACCCTGAGTATCTCGTCTACCAGGACTTCCAATTCACAATCTAGGAACTTATGGTTCTTCTTTGGGGGCATGGTGATGGGTGGTGGTGGTGATTGATGTGTGTGTGTGTGCAAGTGGGGGGTGTGAGTGTAGGTTTAGCTGGGTGTGTGTGAGGGTGCTATATGTAGGTGTGGTAATGGTGTGTGGCTTGTGTGATGTATGAGCTGTGAGTGTGTCTGTGGTTGCTGTGTGATGGTGTTCTGTCTGGCAGGTCAGTGGAATTTGCAAAGGATCATGGTAGGGATTTGTGGCCTTTATGTAGGTGGAGTTGGAGGTGTGTCCTTGTTCCATTTTTTTTCCCCTCCCTTTATTTATTGGCTTAGTGGTTGCTTGTTTGGCCCTTTTTTTTCAAATTTTTCCTTGGTGTTTTTGGTGCATGTAGGAGTCGTTCTTGTGTCCGAGTAGGACGCTGCAGTTGTCTGGTGCGATCTTGTCCGACTCGTTCCCGCTGTGTGTCAGCTAGGTTTCATATGCGGCGTACGAGTCGGTCGCGGAGTATTGGGTTGCTTCGGCTGGGTTTTGTATGCGTGTCGGTCGTACGGCTTGTGCTCCGGGCGAGTCGGTCGTGTTTTGCATGCACAGCATCGTACTACGCGGGTCGGAGTTAGCAGGTACGTTTCGTTCGGGTTCAATCCGAGTGCGTGTCGGTCGGTTCGTTTCGCGTGATTTCCTGGCCGGATGGCTTGTTTCCGTCCGGCTCGGTCAGTCGTTTTGTATTCCGTCCGAGTCGGTCGGATTTCACATGCATTTCATCGTACTACCCGGGTTGTACGGCACCGGTCCGAGTCGGTCGGACTAAATTCCCGTACCGAGTCGGTCGGTATTTTTTCCGGCCCGAATCGGAATCGGCCCCTTATTTGGGTACATTGTCTTTGCAAGCAATCTTGCCACCTTAAGACCCTTCTCAGGTGCCAAACATGCAAACAGGGTTCAGGATTTAGGACACTTTCCAAAGTAGTATTGCCTGATGCCTAAATTTCTCCAAGACCACATCATTATCATTGTTAAATCTCTTGCTTGTTGGAAGATGAAAAATGTGATACCCTATATGCCATTGTGGTAGCATTAGCATTTATTGTATAGTTAATTAAAACCATAACAAATAGACATAACATCATTAGAATCAGACAACATGAAACATTTCATCCTCAGAGACTTGTTAACAATATAATCAACGATAGTCCATTCTTCAAGTAACCTATGTAGGAAGGTAGGATCTGACTGCATGGTTACCCCCACTTTTTGCCTGGTGTTTTGCTCGTTTTTGACTAGTCTGACTGGGATCCTGCTAATCAGGTCCCCAGTCTATCTGCTTTCTCCCTAAATTGGTTGTGACATGTACTATGGTACACTCCAGATTGGATACTGGGGTACCCTTATCAGTCCCTAGTATATGGTACCCATGTACCCAGGGCATAGGTACCCCAGAGGCCTCCCATGGGCTGAAGCATGTATTATGCCACCCATGAGAGGCCATGCAAAATGGAACTACAGGTCTGCTACTGCAACCTGTGTAAGATGGTGCTTGCACCACTTACATTAGACATAGGTTCACTATATCTATAGGTCACTACACTTAAAACTTGTAAGTCACCCCTATAGCAGGCCTTATCAATCCTGAAGGCAGGGTGTGGGCTTTTAATGAGAGGGTGCCGCTGCATGAGCAGAGGCTCTCTGCAGCCTTCAGAGACCATTCTCCTGGGTTGTCTGTGACTCAGCCGGACATATAGGTAGAGGTGCATTATAACCTTGCGGTAAATGCTATCTCGAAAACGGCTGCATAGAAACATATCATGTTTGGTATCAAACACCTTGGAATCATACCTCCACACCGGTAACCGGTGTGGGAGGTATGATTCCACCCTTCTGAAGTAAGCTTCGAGGGGTCACTGGTCTATCCGGTGCCAGCCTTCTTGACCCGGTCAGCACAAAATGGATGCTGCCAACCAGAGACACATTTCTGCCCTCCTGCTGCTGAGCCAAGCTCGAGCAGAGGAAGGCAGCACAATAGGCATCCTGTCACAGGGAGGTGTGACCACCTCCCAGACAGGATTTAGTGTATTGGGGCTGGGTGGGTACACTCTGAGAGTGCCTGAAAATCTGCACTGGGGGCACATTTGGTGTCCCTGTGCATAGTCCAGCTCAAACCAGTTCTGGGAGCCATTTGCTCCTGCTCTGGCGCGAAACTGGACAAAGGACATGGGTGTAACCACCCCTCTGTCCTGACCCTGCCCTAGGAGGGTCCCCGAATCTTTCCAACCCTCTCCAGTGGGTACAACAGGGCTTACCTGGCTGTAAGACTTTAGATTTTACGTGGACAAGATTCTACAAGAAGAAACCACTGACCATCGACCGTCTGGACACTCTGGACTTCGCTGGACTTCGACTGGGCCCGACTTCATCTCCCTCTCCGTCCAAAGCTTTGTCTGTGCCCTTGATCCATACAGGCTCCGTGCAGGACCTGTGGTGCACTAAGGACAGCTGAAGAATCTCCCTTGGAGTGAAGGAGTCACTCCCCTGCCCTAGCAGGCACCTTAATGTAACTGACCGGTCTGCTGCTCCTGAGCTCCTACGGACTCCAAAGATTTCAGCAAAACAGAAGGTGGGTTTCTGAAGGTCCCTGATGTCGATCTGCCCTCTCAGCAAGTTTGAGGCCTGTATCCCTCGTGGGGACTGCATAACCCGAACCCCTGTGCACCGCGTCTATTTGCAGTTGCATATGCTTGTTGGTGATCCCCGAGCTTGTGCATTGGACTCCGTGTAGTCCTGACCCTGAGCAGTATTTGCACCAAAGAACTCCAGCCTCCTCACACTGAGTGCTCCATGGGCTGGTACTTTGCAATCTTGCCCGAGGTCCCCTCGCGACTCCAGGTCCTTCGGCCTGTGGGCCTCTCTGAGGGTCATCTTGATTTCTGTTCAGCTTCCCTGGTTGCTCCAGACGTTCCCTGACTCTCCATTGCTTGGTGAGTCCCCTGGACCTTGCTGGTCCACACCGTAACCTGCTTGACCTTCCATCATGAGTTGCTGTTGCCAAGGCTTGTTGGTGCTCCAGCCGGACACCGACCCCTCAGCACTCGACATCCTTCGTGGGACAGCTCACCTCCGGCTCCTGGTCCTCGTGGCTGCAGAGTCAAGCATCCCTTCTTTGCACCTGAGGCACAAGACATCGGTGGGCATTCGTCTACCGAGCCCCTGGTCACCCTGAAGTGACCCAGACTCTGTCCCCTCTGCTTTCAGGTTCCCTCCTTCCCAAATCCAGGCTTGGATTCCACCGGACCCTTTTCACCTTCACGGCAGCAGTACTTTTTCACAGCCCTCCATTGAGAAGGACAGCAGTTTCTGACGCCACTTCAGACCTATGCACCCAGCTCCTCTGGGATAGGTATTTCGGGTACTATGGTATCCATGGGTGGGGTGGCTCTTCAAACTCTTAAATTCCAAAGGGTTCGCTCGAAGTCCTCCTAGAAGGGTCCTTAAACTTTAAAAGTGTAACCGCGACTTCCCCATAGAATTGTACGGAGCCCGCGGTCGTGTTCACACACTGCACCCGTCCTCCGTGGAGTCCCTTTCTACTCATCTTGGGTGGTTCCTTGGGGTCCCAGCGATTCTACGTGCTCCAGACCTTGTCTTAATCTCAGTCGTGACTGTTATACCACTATTTTAGTATATGGTTTGGTTTCCCCCTGGAGTCCACTGTGTATTGTGCTACTTACAACTGTTCTATTGATCTCGTATTGTGTGCTTTGTGTTTTATCCTCGTGTAGAGGATAGTAGAGAGTGTTATATTAATAAATACATATTTTTATATAACTACTGTGTGGTTCTCCTTTCATTTAGTCAATATAGGAGGTGATGTTCTGGTAAAACAAGCTGCTTTACATTCCTTCAAGATTAAGCCTGAAGGCTGCTCTCCACAACTACCACTAGGATAGCTTTCTAAAGGTTATCTTTGAGCTCATACATCATAAGGGTCGTTTGGACTGGTGCAAGGTGCCCACTTTAATTAGTGTATAGCAAAAGAACAAGGAAACCCTGGAAGTCAGCGGGGACCAAGGGTGGAGTTATACTTTACAGAACAAGGGTCCCACACATATAGGAGTGCAGAATTAAAATTTCACAATTTCATAATAAAAATTGGAATTTAACAAGTGTTTTAATATAAAGATAGAGATTTAATGCGAAAGTCTATAAAACAAGGGAATGATAACACGTGAAAAATAAGGTGAGCAACCGTGGCAAGGCAGAGGGAAATCAGCCGATTTCCTTACCCCAGGCAAGTGACTTAAAACGTGACTTTTCAGTATGCTTGAATATAAATAAACAAAAGTCACAGTAAGGTTTAACATCGCATACTCCACAGAAAATATAGATAGCGGTATAGAGTTGAGAATGTTTTTGACGACGACGTTTCAATCCCGCAGAGAGTATCGGGATCTCATCAGGACTATTAAATGAAAACAGGTGCCTGAGAAGTTGAAAGATGAACAGCAATAGTAAGAGCCGCGATGTGGGGGGCCGAGGCGAGATGCTGGCGGTAGATTCCGCCAGGAGCAGGCAGGAGTCAGAAGGTATCCGGGAGTATCGTAGGAAAGGTTGAGGTGTCTTGAGGGGGTAGCAGCTCCCAGCCGGGAGACTGCAGGGTGAATGGGCGTGCCGGACGGCAGGCCGCAATTGGCGATGAAGTCAACGTAGCCCCGGAATCGGGAATGAGAGCCGTGCGCCTGCTCGTATGCTGATGCAGGAGGGACACGGACGGCCGTGGGATCAAGGTGCCAGCGTGCAAGGGCGGACGATGCCGGCCGCAATTGGCGATGAAGTCAGCGTAGCCCCGGAATCAGGAATGAGAGCTGTGCGCCCGCTCGTATGCTGATGCGGGAGGGACACGGACGGCCGTGGGATCAAGGTGCCAGCGTGCAAGGGCGGACGATGCCGGCCGGCTGAATGGAGCTCTGCGAGGTAGCTGTGAGCCTACGTGGACAGCATATACCAGGCCAATTTCTCACAACCTATACAGTACCCTTATTAAAATACCAAGCGCCTCATTCTAACCCAATCCGAATGGGTCATCTCCATCATAAAAGTAGTACATCATCTCATTGTCACTAAAATTCATATACAATATTAAATATTCCTAAAACAAAGTCAGGAGTATATACACAGATCTAATTTATAATATCTTGAGCCAAATTAAAAGAATGCCTACGTCCCTTACTTGGGGACCGATGGGGCAATTCAATCTGGAAGGACGAAGTGCTTATTGCATTCTAGTTTTGCCTAACTTAGAGCCTCCGGAATACCGATTTAAGCTTAAAACCTACCAAGAATATCCCGCTTTTTACCTCTGCCCTACCCTCCAGGTGGCTCCCCCACCAGCGGGGAATCCCCAAATACAAGGTACCCACCATAAAGCGCTACTAGTTCTTCTTTTTGGAGCCATAAATCCCAAGAGTTCCATCTAAGAAGGATTAAACCTCACCACCGGGCCCCATCCGTCCAAGGTGTCCACTGTCCCCCGGATCGGCTCTTCCTTACACTCCACACAATGGATATGTTATTTGCAGACATTATTTCGGAGGAAAAGCCATCGCCCGGGTGTTCAACAGTAATTTATTTAAATTGTTCACAAATTTAGCATTTCTCCCCAGCCCCCCAGGTAAGCTGCTGCTAAAGCAAAAGGCTGATGCCTGTGCACAAGAACAAACTCCCTCTGCCAAAAAATTGGTTTTAGCAGTAGTTTCCTTTATTGGTCTAGGGCAGGGCAACAGCAAAGCAGATAAAACCCTGATTCCCGATAATTGTTGCTTAGCCTACACATAAATTCACCCCCGCCGCCAGCCGAACGGGGGTTGAAATCTCTTATTGGTAACGCAAGCACTCTCATATAAAGGATTTAGTCCCGAGTATTTGCGTTAATGAGACTCTCGACGAACCGTAAATCCTGTTCCCAGGAAGACTCCTTCATTTGCTTGTTAATAGCTGTCTTCCATGCCCGGTAAGGGATGGCACCATCCCCCTGAGCGGACTCCTCGATCTTGAATATCAGAATCACCTCATTAAGTTGACTAGACCATGGGTTGCCCAGTTTTTCGTAAATCGATTTCAAATAATTTTTTAAGGAATTCTTGGGGGCCCCCCTACACCCGATAAAATATTTTAACAAGGAAGCCTTACAGTCAATTGATTGAATTATGAACCCTAGCTCAAGTCTGTCATTGAAGAATGTTAAGATCTGCTACCCATCCCACCTGTTAAGCAATTTAAGCCTATCCTTTTTAGATAGAGCTGTCCCAGAAACAATTAGTTCTTCTTCAAACAAGTCTTTTGACATTGACTAAAGATACATCACCTAAAATATTGTAGAGGCTTGAGGTACTTGTCAACCTTGTTCGAGCAAAGGCTAATCCTACACAGGACATTATCATTTTCCAGCTTAGCCCAGGTAAAAAGATGCAAAGAACATTCAGTTTGACTAAGGCAATATTACATATTGCTCATTTTGTGAAACAATTCAAGCTTTACCTCACAGACGAGCAAGGGAGTAGCCAGGAAAGTAAAATACCCCCACTATGAGTCCTATGACATTAAATAACAGAGGAATATGAGCGATCCCAAATTTTCCAATGAATGGCCGTGAGAATTGTTCACCCAAGGGGAATTTGCAAAGACTGGTTCACAATACTGCATTTTATAGCATGGCTTTTAAGGGATTTGATCAAAAACTGCATTTTCCTGTATTGATCTTTTTTCATTCATTCTTTCTATTGTCTTTCTTTTGTTTAAGTCTTTTTTCATTTTGTCCTTCTTTCTAGCCATCCTTCCCTCGTACTTTCTATTGTTCTTTCTTTTTTTCATTCCATTCGCCTTTTATTCTTCTTTCCATCTTTCTTTCAGACTGTCTACCATTCTTTTGGTTCATCTCTCATTCTTTCAACCTTTGTCCTTTTTTATATTCCTATTTCATTTTCTTTCCATCCTTCTTATTTCAATTCTTTATTTCTTTTCTTGTTCCTTTCTTTCATTTTATGATCCTCTTGTCCAGTTTTAATTTTAATTATTAGTTCCTTGCATCTTTTCTTCTTGCTGTCATTCTTTCCATGCTTTATTTTATTTATTTCCTTCTATCTTTGTTCTTTCCTATCTTTTTATTTCTTTCCTTATTTCCATTTTTCTTTTGTGCCATTTTCCATCTTGCTTCCCTTTTGCTTTTAATTTTTCTCTCCTTATTTGCATTCTATTCGCCTTCATTTTTTGTGCTCTCTCACTCTATTTACCTCTCACATTTGTCTTTCCTGTTTAAATAATTTCTCTTTTTGTCTGTCAATTTTTGACTTCTTTGGCAGCCTTTGGCCCTCATCTCACAGCTTTGTCATGGTAATTTTTCTTGCCACACTGCAAGCTACAGATCAAAGTTAGGAAGGGCCATAAACCAATTATTTGTTCTCCAGTGTCACCCCCACTTAAGATGATAAAGTGGGTGCTTTACTATGCCCTTGCTGACAAGACCTAACAAGACTGGCTCAAGCTAGTCTGGGGATGCTTGTGTTCCCTTCTAGAGGGGGCCTTGCTCATGGACGTCATTTGGAGGTAGTCAGGAGTTACAGCTGTGACCTCTAGCTTGCTCCCTGTTACTCCTGGCCCTTCCTTTGCGACCCCTCGCTTCGGAGGAGGTAAATGTTTTGCCCCCCTGAGGCCACGGGTCACAAAGTAAGTGCCAAGAGTAGCAGGGAGAAAGCTAGAAGTCACAGCTGCAACCCCTGACTACCTCCAAATGACGTCCATGGCCGTGTCTAGTAGTTCCGGATGTACTTTTCCTATCAGGGTAAATACTGATTTGTATAACACATGCCTCCATTTAGATAAGCAGAGTGGGAAAATAAACGTCGGGATAAAATGCTACCCACAGTGATTGCCAGCGGTTTAAACTTTTTGCAAGCATCCATTTTGTATGTTTAATTCAGTATACAGCCATCTGCTGTGTAATATCTTTGAAAAACTGCTTAAATGACTACACTCTAATGCTCTCTCAGCACCTATAAAAGAATTCAGCAACAGTGATTGGATGGCAATTCAGATGACTCTGCCTTCTGTATCAGCTTCTTAAATCTCTTACTCTTAATCAGACTATAGACCACATCTTTGAACGCTTACTCTGCTACTGACAAATATGAGGTGTTTACCTGGCATTTGCTTATCTTACTTCCACGTTCTGGTAGTGATGTTTTCATGACATAAAGACTCACCTAAGTGATTAAGGGCCAGATGTATGACCCGTTTTTGCATGCGCAAACGGGTTTACGAACCCGTTTGCGCATGCAAAAACATCATGGGCCATGTACAAAGCCTATTTAGCGAGTCGCAATTTATTTGCGACTCGCTAAATAGGTTTTGCGACTTGCTATTTGGAAGAGGTGTTCCCTTCCAAATAGCGAGTCTCAAAACCATGTACTAATGTTTTGCGACCGCAATTGGGGTTGCAAAACACTCGCAATTACCACCTACTTCAAGTAGGTGGTAATGTATTCGCAAATGCATGCAAAAATATTTTTTAAGGGCAGGCAGTCGTCCCAGGGACCACTGCCTGCCCTTAAAAAATGAAACGAAAACGTTACATTTCTTTTTTTTTAAATGCAGCCCGTTTTCCTTTAAGGAAAACGGGCTGCATTAAAAAAAACTGCTTTATTTAAAAGCAGTCCCAGACATGGTGGTCTGCTGAGCCCAGCAGGCCACCGTCCCTGGGAGGGCCTGTCATTCCCAATGGGCTTGCAAACTGCGAGAGGCTCATTAATATTAATGAGCCTCGCAATTTGCGACCCCATTGGGAATCGCAAACAGTGTTGAAAACACTGTTGTACATTTTATTTTGCGCCTCGCAATTTGCGACTCGCAATTATTAGCAAATTGCGATGCGCAAAATAAAATGGTCGTACATCTTGCCCTTATTCTGAAGAAAAACAGTTATTCGCCACTTGCAATATGTCCTATTCCATTCAGGTATTGCCATGCATGATTCTCCATCATGTTTCTAAGAAAGAATACCCTGTAAAATCTACGAGCTCAATTAACAATGGCAAATATACATGTGTATATGTACTTGTGGGTACACTAACTCCTACACCTAGGTATTACTATCTACTTTTTTTGCTAATTTCCATTTCCAAGTTGAGATATACACCTAGGTGTAGACTTGATTGTCTCCACCACCTCAAATGAGTGGGCTCCTACAATGGTATTTCTGAATGCAAAATTACTGTAAGTCACTTCATGACTACCCTTTATGCTCCACCTGGTTAGAGGACATGTCCATGACTGGGGCAGAAACGTTTGTCGTGGAGATGGAGATTTCCAACATGGAGATGGAGACCTTTCCCTACTAGTTGTAGATCTACCTATATGAAATATAGAAAAGAATATAAAAGCTTATTGTTCTTTAACAAAATAATATAATATTTTATTGTATAACATAAATGTAAATTATTTTTAAATATTTATTATTAACCTGGAACAAATAAAATGCATTGTTATAGTCCATTAGGCCATCAAATTAATTGTGTATTAAATAATACATTATTTAAAATACATTGATTCCATTTGTACATAATTTTTTAACAATAATGTTAAAAATGTTCACCCTCACTAACATTTAGTAAACTTAGTTAAAGTTATATATTTAATTAATGCAGAGATCTGTACCACTGTGTTCCAGATTTCCACTTAGAAAAGAAAAAGAGAGGTGAAAGCAAAGGTTTGTGAATTTCATTTTGAAGTAAATTGAATGCTGAGTAGTTCTATTGTTGTACTACTTTATGTTCTACAAAATGCAGTTTATGAATCTGGCCCTTAGGAACCTAGGGTGATTTTGTACTTATTATACACCATAACAGATCCCTACTGTAAACCTTTATTATATAACCCTAAATCTAACTAGTGATGAAAGATTAAATATGAGATGTCCAATTAATTAACTTATATAAACGTTTTGAGCAATGAACAAATCTGTAGTGAAACCATACTTATGTCCTTTGTGAATGTATCATTTTTTGCCCCATGAAATCTTTAAGCGTTAGCCCCTGTGTGTCGCCAAGCTACCAAGCTACCAAAGTTCAAGAACCTTTCAATACGTACTATTTGTTAAATGAATTGATTTAGAATGCATCAAACAGTTGTTTCAATTAGAATCAGTAACCGGTCATAACACGTTTTCGATCATTCACAGAAGCAGAAGTGAGAGAATAATTATGAAACACATTTGATATATTGCCATATTATACCCAACCACCTGCAAGCTGCCAGGCTACGGAACACTCCCCCTGATCATATTGTGAGCCTAAATTCTCATTCCATCTTTCGCAGGCATGTGAAAAGTTGGCTTTTTTTGCAACCTTAACTGTTGCATCTTTTTCCTCCATAGTACTCCTGCTGGCTATAGCACTTTGATGAATTTTTTTTTTTCGCTCTGCAAATACAAATAAAAATGCAAATATCATGATGGCGTATCCTATGTGGGTGAAGGAGCACATGAAGCTTCCGGTTTGTTCCTTCCTTTTAGCTATGGATGTGCAATTATGATGAGCTATGGCTTTATGAAGCCACTGATTTACTAACTGAAGAAATATTGTGAGAAGGTTTATAGGGCAGACAAAAGATGTCTGGCCAAAGCAAGCCCCTGGTTGGTCTTTTTGGCCAGCTGAACTTTGTCAGTGGCAAAACATTACATTCATAGAGGTGTGGGAAACACTGCTTCAGCCTGACTAACTGGGACTTCTGAACTGTAGAACATTGACTTAGATTAGCAGTGGGTCACGGCCCAAATTCTAAGGGCCCGATTCACAAAAGTAATCTGAGACAAAATCCTAACTTTACGACTTTTGGTATTCACAGAAGGCATTTAGGAGTACTAATGTTAGGATTTTGTCTCAGTCAATCTTAAATTTTGGTCTTAAGTTAAACTTAAGACAAACTTAAGTTTAACTGAGACAAAATCCTAACTTTATGACTCCTAAATGCCTTCTGTGAATACCGAAAGTCGTAAAGTTGGGATTTTGTCTCAGATTACTTTTGTGAATCGGGCCCTAAACTTGGATGTCCAAGTGTGAACTTACCTCCGGTTTAGTGAACACTTCTTGAACCACTGCTGATGCTTTCAAAAGGTGTACCTATTTGCTGCACATTTCCCAGTGGCTAGAAAAGGCCTGAATATCCCTGATGAGATTTCGTTAGTATGTCTACTTCCTGCTTGGAAGCTCATATTCAGTTGAAGCAGTTATGAGTCATAGACACAGTGCCTTGAATTCCACCCTTCCTCTGTCCAGACTCTGCAGGAGGGCTCAATATCACAAAAAAGAGAGGAGGAGGAGAGAGAAAGAGGCACCTGTACATTCCTCCAAAAGACAGAACTCATGAATCACAAAAAGGCAGGCTGCTAAAAAGAATGGGGACCCTAGTTAAAGTCAGTCAACTCCTACTGTGAACAGTGTGGGACCGTTCAGAACAGGGAGGCCATCCTTAATGGAAGAGGATGCTTCACACACATAATAGTGTCATGCTTCATCATTGACATCCTCTCCCCACCCTGGTAAGATCGTATTACCAAGGCAGACTAAACCTCTGCAAAGACTCAGCAGTAAGAGGGAGTTCCTACATAAAACAACTGGACAAAAGTGGGATCCAGACAGACTAAAAATACCTTAGCGTTCCTCGGTTATAACCTTTATTAGTGAGGACTGTAGGTATATTAAAAACAATTCTTTTGGATGGGTTCAAAGAGTACAATGGCTCAAGCCTGTCTGATATTTCGCCAACATAGTTCTGCCATCAATGATTAGCCTACTAAGTCTAGGGCATTCTTCAGGGCTGGTGGATCCCTAACGTGTTAGCCTAAGGTTCAAATGGACCCTAGGTCGTGAAGCGAGTGCTACCCACAAAACGTATACCCGGGTGAGTCCTACCTGGGCTTTCAAATCCCTGATTCAGCAGTCAACCGTAGGCTTTAGGGGAAACTGGTAGGCGGGTCAGGGAGTGGGTGGTACCCCGTGTAGATACACTTTAACCAAAAGGATCACCACTTGTGTTAACCTGGCTCAATTTACTCCATGCTGCTGGTACCACGGGAGGGCTGCCTGCTAGAACAACTGCTAAAAGCACATATGAGCAGAGTTTGATTCTGCCTGGTGAGTACATTTCCTCTCTGCAGTAACATCTAGTGTTTTCTTTCTTCATTTAACTTTGATGTTGCTGGACAAATGGTACAACACTGCTTTGTGACAGAATGTGGCTTGCCTTTTCCTTTATCAGGTTTTATGAAATTTTTTTAGTAATCATGGAATTTGGGCTCCCATTAGTCTTGACAAAAAATGGGCATTCACCAGTTTCTGCTCAATTTGATTGATGTTTCCTTTAAACAAATAACAATATTTTACAGCTAAGTATACAATGATTACGCCAGCCTTATTACTTCATGTCATTTAGCCATACTTAATCAGTTTTCAATCCCTCAAGAGCATAAGCGCCGGATGTTGAAGTTGGAGTTCAGACATTAAACAAGCATTGAAGATGAATTTGCATTTTGTTTTTATCTTGTCACATCTGCTGTGCATTCAAAGACAGAAGTCAAATATCAGTCTAGTCTTTTGACAAATTTCTGTTTATCATTTAACATGAAAATGTATGTTTTCTTTTCTTTGTCATAATGGAAAGTGTAAGGATTTTGTAAAGTGAACTATGTGGCAATCTTGCTAGTGTGAAATGAAAGGTTGTACGATGTTTTTTCTTTTAACATAACTTAATGTAAATACCTATAAATGAACTGTACACATATTTTAAGATGAATAAACAATTAGGAAAGCACAAACACTTTTTTCCAATTCTGAAGTGTGATGGAAATAAAGATTTTAATACGATCAAATTAATCAAGAACCTTTAGTTGGTGATACACAAATTACAAATTTCCGCTGAAAGTCATTTTCCACACATTATTGTTTGTGTGCTATATAGTTTTATCAGTAAAACGTTCAGTTCAGTGCTTAATTTGAGCCTGTGGTTTCTGGCGCTCAGCACCTTATTGCCTGCTCAGGGGCTGATGACAGTCTGCCACATGGTGGCGCTTTCTGGCTAATTTAGGTATGAGCATAAAAACAGCAGCTTATTAGTTCAGTTTCCATTTGCAATGACTAATACCTACCTCCCAAGCCATTCTTATAGCTTTAGGGGCCTGGAATAGTATGAATAGTCACACTTGTAAGAGTGTGATGGTTAGTAGCTGTGTTTGTACTGTCATTGGCATCTGGCAGGGGCAATGCGTGATCCAAGTTGCAGTCGTCTCCCAACGAGAGCCCCCAGCACGTATTCTCTTACAAATTAAGCACTGAAAATTGTATGTTTGTGCCCTTTTAGTGGTCATTTCAATGGCAAATGTGGTGTCTGTAAATGATTGTGTACCACTATACTGTTGACGGGGCATGGCTCATTTGAGACACTTTTTCTTTGTGTGCTGCTTGGATTTAGCAGACTCCCTATGAGTTGTGATGTAATATTGTTGGCAGAACCCCCAGTCTGAAAAGATTTTCAGCACCACTGCTCAAGAATGGTTCATTTGTTTACTTAGTCATTACTAATGACATGTACAATCGATTTTATCCACAAAGAGTTTAGCGAATTAAAATAGTTTTGCAAATATTTTTCAGCTAAATAAGGGAAACATTGTAGATGTGTATTCACTTACTTTTCGAAAAATAAACTCAGAGGTGAATGTAGTCAGTGGATTAAGTGGATATCATTAACAAAATCAATGTTAGCCCAATCCTATTGGCTGGAACGGAATGTTGTGCACCCTTTACCGTAAACTGCTCATACCTGGTATATGTGGCCACAGAGATGAGGAAAAGAAAAATGCTAATTTATTGAGGAATTGATTTTAAGCATATTATCAGATAAAGGAGCTGCTACAATGTCTGTCTTAGAACGTTGGACCCGGTTTAGAGTTCAGAAAGGAAAAGTCTCTGATTTGTAAAAAGAGATGTACATTTTCTTTTGAAGGATTCTCTGCCAGTGGAAAATATCCTGGTAGAATTAAACCCAGAATAAGAATAGTATGACAGAATCGTTTGTGCATGAGGAGTCATCAAGGGAGTGGAACCTCCAACCTACATTTTACCCAGACCCAGAAATAAAAAAGTTTCTCTAACAAACCAGTGTTAAGGCCCAGTTAGAGTTTGGTGGTAATAAAAATTCTAGAATCAGAAAGCTAAATGGCAAAAAATGAATAATGAACAGACAGGTAATAAAACACTCAAAATGCAGTAGTACAACTCCAGTCTGAAAATATTCCCAAAGTTTAGCTTTATTATGTGAATTCCCTGTTGTATCTGCCTTTAGTGGATTTGGACCTGTGTGGTACCTGTAAACATAATTATGTGTAAGGTGTAGATTGCCATGCAGAAAAGGCAAGTCCAAGGACCTCCATCTATTGATTGTGATAACGTTCTAATAAACATGCACATTGAGGAGATGTTTTCACAAGAATCAGAGGCATTTGAGCATATCCTGTTGCTTCTTTGGTGCCGCAGTTGTTAGATTTGGTTGTCCCCCTTCAAAAGGAAGACATTGAGGTGTGAAGTAACATCAAGGGTTATGGTCTCAGGCAGTGATTCAAGGACCAATGTGGAGAGGGCAAGTTCTTCTTCAAAACTGCTGTATGTGGATTAGTAGAAAACGTAAACTGAAAAACCACATTGGAACAAACCAAATCATAGAAAAACGATTTTAAGAAAATACAAAAACATCAAAAATTTAAGGAAAGATAATTGTAAGGAAAATTCCAAGAATACATTAAAATTGGCTGGAGTTTAGGGGTAGTGAGGGGTTTTGGGTTCCAGGATGGGTGATGATTAGAGGTGTTGAGGGCTTTTAGGAGTCAGGAATGGGTGATTTCTGGTGTAAAAGGGAGTTTTCAGCATTCAGAGATGAGTGGAGTTTAGAGGTGGTGGGTGTGTTCAGTGAATTGGTGGAGTTGTGGGGTGGTGAGGGCTGAGGGCTGAGGGTTGTGTGGAATGTAGGAGTGTTGAGAGGTTTTTGGGGTTCATGGATGGGTAGTGTTTAGGGCTGTGAGGGATTTTTAAGGTTCAGTGATGGATAAATTAGGGGTTGTCAATGGTTTTTTGGGTTTAGGAAGGAGTGGAGGTTAGGATGGTGATGGGTTCTAATTTATTCAGAGAATGGTAGAGTTTAGATGTAGAGAGGGTTTTTAGGGCTCATGGGTGGGTGGAGTTTACCAGTCATGAAGAGTCTTTAGGGGGCTGGAATGGATTGTGTTTAGGGGTGGTGACGGGCTTTTAGGAGGTCAGTGATGTTTGGGTTTAGGCATGGTGAAGATTTTTTAGGGTTCAGGTATGTGCAGTTTAGGGGTCTCACATGGATGTAGTTAGGTTTGGTGAATAATATTAATGGCTCAGGGGTGGGTGGGGTTTTGGGGTCAGGGATGGGGTAGTTTTTGTGTGGAAAGGGGGTTTTAGGGGACAGAGATGCAGGTGTTCAGGAGTTGTAATGGAGTCAGGAATCAAATACGATTAGAGGCGATGAGGGGGTCACTGAATTCAAAGCATTCAAAGTAATCGTTTGACAGTGCAAAAGCTATAAATCCAAAGTAACGTCCCCTGAAGCACCGAAATAAATACCTCTGACACACATGTAATTAAGACAGCAACCATTGTATTCACACCTTAAAAAATAAGTATACAAAAGCCAAGTTCGAAAAAAAAGACATTCTAAGAATAGGTTTCTATGAAATGGTAAATGCCATTAATCCCACATATTTCCATTAAACAGTTTAGGTGCAGTTGTGGGGTTTTGAAAATGTGAACAACCTTACACTAATGTTGAATAAGTTCCTTAGAAATCTAGTGTCCCTTCCCTCAGGTACACCACTTTCCCCTCTCAAATTGGATATGGGCGTTAAATCTGTCAAATGTCTAGTAAAACTTTGCCCGCTCCTATTTTGGCAGAGATTAGTCTCAACCCCTGAATTGTCCCCATATGCTTTAGCCTTTGAAGAAGTTTGTTCTCTAGACACATCTAAGAAAATAGGCTGGATCAGGAACATCAGAATCCTACTCAACAAAATTGGGGTAAAGGAGAGTTGTATCAATTGCCCAGAATTGCCTACAAAAAACCAAATTAAACTAATGTATTGGGACTGGGTAGCACAGAATGACGCACGGGGTAGCAGTTGGGGAAGACTAACTGAGGAATTGACGGACTTTAAAATATGATGTCCCTTGGAAGTTTACCTTGACCTTATTCTGGAGCCGGCCGATAGAAAACTCGACATCCAATTCAGGCATGGCTCTCTACCCCTGAATTCACTTACACACTTATGGTCATGCAATGCTGCACAGATTAAAGGCTGTCCGTGCTGCCCTGCCCTAATTGAGTCAATCGGTCATGCTCTCTTTGGTTGCCCTGCATACTCTGGACCGAGAAGAAAATGGTTAATCCCTATCTGCAAACAGCTCGGAACCAGAGACCATGGGGTAGCTTTGCGCATACTAATAACAGACACAAGACCTCTATTTGTATGCGCAACAGCAAAGTTCCTGGGCCACGTGTGGGGAATATGAAGGAAGGCCCTAAAATTTAACCCATAGTATAGCATATTCCTTTAGGCATTGCTAGTGGGGTAATCTACTTCAATCTATATGTAGTATAGTTAACTGAGCAATATTTTTTTATCGTTAGGATCCCCAAGGCAGCGGAAGTATTATTTTATTAAGTCAATGTGTATCATTTTAGTGGTATAGCCTATATGAGGATTGTATTTTTAACCATAATGTAATATGAATTGATTAGGTAGTAGCTTTTAAAGGCAACCAATGTATAGTTTCTTTTCCTTGAGAATGCTTGCATTTTATAACATTAAGCTATATGATCTGCTAGTTTTTTAGTTTAACTAATGATTTTTATTATATCTAATTTTAAAATTTTATTGGGTTGTATTGATGCACTTTTTACTTTTATGGTCTGACGACCGAAATAAAGTTTAATGATTGGTTTAGGTGCAGTGGTTCCTCACTAATGGTATTCCATTAAATTGTTTTTCAATGAAATCACATGCAATCCTTTGCAACTTGCCAATACTGTGTATGCCTAAATCATTTATGAGACTATTTAACAGGCATAATTGATAGTTTTGAAAAGAAGCCACCTCATACTATGTTATAGCACCTTCAGTTTTCTTCCCCTGAAACATGAAGGACCAGATGCCTTTCCTTGCATAGCTTAATTGAAGGAATACTGGGCGCTGCCCTCCCATTGTTGACTTCTGCGTAATTGAAATAGATGGGAAAGAGACTGGGGAAGCTGGGTTTTCTAGATATAGTAAAAATCATAGCAAACGTGGCAGGTTCTAAGTGGGACAGGGTAGATTCCCTAAATTCATAGCAGATCAGTGATTCTTCCGAGGATGAAGGATGGAAGTTTAAAGAAAACTATATCTGGGAGGAGCGATCAATGAAACATGGCGTGTGGCAAAATAATATAGGTTTCTGGACACTGCTGAATGACATATCTGAGGAAACAGCCTGTGACCCTAATATTTGATCTTCAACTGAGCTCATTCTTTATAAAGCTATGTGCACAGTTTAATGAGTCAATTGAGGGAATTAAGTAAACCAGAAAAGGAGACCAATCCTAGGTTTGTGTAGAAATATCTCCCTGTGAAGGAATCAGATGCAGACAACTAAAAGGATTTGAGACTGAGAATTTGTAGCTGCCAATCGTTACAGGCCAAGTTCAGTCACTTTAGAAGAAGCAGCACCCTCTTATGCAATGAATAGCATTTTGACTAAAATTCACAGGAAATGGTTAGATTTGCAATCCATAAATTGCATAACAGCCATACAAACCATAACTCACACACCATATGCAATGCTTATGGCATTATAATAGTTGTATCAATAAATAGCAACACCTAAAAAAGAATGTGTCATTAAATAACAATAAACTCCCAAGCAAATACATTATATTAATGTAATTTTAGTCATCTATTTGATAGTGTTAATCATAATTTGATATGTAATCTGATCATTACGATCGTTTATGTCACATGTAATTGTATCTGTTACATCAAGCATTCCACATTCTGTGCAAGTAATGGCTTTGGCTGTTGTGTAATTTATGTATTACAAACCTGATCATAACTGTCGAGTAGATTCCAGTGGGTTTCTGATTTTAATTTGTAACCATAACTGCAGAAGCTGTGTATGTTTATTAAGAGATTTCAGGTTTTTTTCTGTTTAGAACTTCTAACCAACACCAACCAAAACTGATCTTTATCTGTGTTTTTCTGTGAAAACAAAGATATAGATGTATAATATAAACACTTATAGACAAAAAAAGTATTTTGAGTATGTGCATTAAAGAAAGTAAACCATTTTTGTTTGTACTTTTCAAAGACAGTAAAATTTAATAACTGCAACAAGGCTTTCCTAACAGCCAAAAATAAATCTTTCAAGCTCCAACCACTATAATTAATTACATGCCTTGGAGGAAAAGAACATTACTAATTTGGAAAACATCCAAAAAAGATGATACCAATTATCAACATCTTCCAGTCTTTAGACATGCTTAGGAATTTTAAGCAAGGACAACAAATATATGAAACTTGTTAAATAGATTCTGTGCATCTTTGTAGAATATTATCAGAATAGTTATCCTCGATCAAGAGGCGACATCACATTGTTTATCAGCTCCTCAATGTAACGTTTAACTATCACTTTTATATTTTTATTCAAATGATCCATAACTTTTGTTGTTTTATTGGCTCTTTTCTATTATAGCCTTCACATTTAACAATATTTAATAATTGATGTGATAGGTCATATATCGCCTGATATGACCTCTTTAATCAGAATTACCGGTTTCCTACTAAATTTGTGAAATGTATTTTACAGTGAGAATTTGAATCACGAAACAGTAAAACATCTATTCATTTATGTCTTTTTTTAATCATAATCTGAACTCCAGAGAGCGCAAGTGGAAACCACTAAACTGGCGCTGCCTTTCTCTCTTTTCATCTGTACTGCCGTCAGTTCATGAAGAAGTGTATTGCAAAATGATGGCGTCCCCCTGCAGAATGTGTTGAGGGCCCCTTGAGTTTTCCATATATCACAAATGGCCGTTTTCTGTTGGTTGATTGGGACCCCCTTTGAATGATTGGGGTCCCCTTGAGTGGTTGGGGTCCCCCCTGTGCCACAGGGGTTGTTAGGGCCTTTGTTATGCTCTTGAGACCATGCATTAGCTCAGGGAAATTATTTCTTTAATGTATGCACATTACACAGTGCACCAGCAAGAAAACAGGCGCTCAGCTCTGCGCTGAGCCACTGCAAGAGTCCATGATACGGCCCCTGGATGTCTACATAACCTTTCCTATGCAGTGCTTCCACTTGTGCTAATGACATCACAAAATATCAAGAGTTTCTTTCCTAAAATGTTAATTCATAATGAAGAAAGTGGACCGTATGGATGATTCAGAAAATGTTAAATCAAATATGTATTCATGAGTAGTCAAAAGGTTTGTCAGAAGACACAGTAGAATATGCATTCCCACTCAAGAAGAAAATACATTTCGATTCGCTCTTTGAGTTTGTGGTACGGGGAAGGCAGCAGGGGAAGAAATAAATATGGGTTTCTAACAGTGCTGCTGAGCCGTTTTCTGCATCAGCAATATATGCATTTTGTATGAAATCTCTGAGCCAACAGTGCTGAAAGCCAAAGGATGGAAGTCTGAAACAAGGAGATTGGTATTCTGCAAGACAATGAAGATTAGACAATATACGAAGAAATCTATTTTATGATGTTAATGTTTGCCAACATAACACCGTTTTTTTTCAACATATAAATTCTTGTTGGCATTGTGTAAATAAGACTAAGAATTTAAGGCAAATGATTAAAATTTGAGGCTTTTTAACTTGCCCTGGAAGAGAGTTTGACCTGTGGTCAAAGGTTCATGCAATTCCGCATATAAATATACTCTTGCCCATAGAAGAAAGAGATTTTAAGTGTGTGTTAGAAATGAGATTAGGAGGATTAATGTGACAAATCATGTGCTTGCTATGGTACTTTACTACATAACGTCCAGTGGAAACACTGCTAGAAAAAGGGTTCCTGATTTAATTTCTTTTCTCACAAAAGGTGTGTTCTACTCAGGTTAAAAATGATAAATTCATGAATTCCAATGGCCATTGTCAGTAAGGGAATCTTGTTGTTCATATTATAGGAAGTAATTTTTTATTGATAAAATCCATTTTTATTGAGAACGTGCATGTCAATAAATACAATATATTACAATAATATTAATACAATTATACACAATAATTATATTAATAACAATGCCCCTTTTGTGTGCCATTGAACGAGGGAAACGTTTGCCCCCATACTCTTCTTTCAGTGTTACCTTATTCCTTCTACATTCTTTACTACACCTCTACCAATAATCTATTATTATTTTCTCTTCCTTGTTCCATCCCTCTCTTTCATTGTGCCTTTCAATTCACTTTACTTCTGATAATGAGCTGTTACCTGGCTTGCGTTGAAACACCATTGGCTATATTCACATCTGGACATGGGATGAGTGTATCCTGACTCGGCTGACCCTATTCTTCCCTTGATATTAATTCACACCCTTGTCAATGTACATTTAGGTTAATCGTGTGTTAATCACCCCTTTGAGCACCGAGCACTTTTCTTCACCATTTGCAATTTCGAAGAATTAATATTTGGTGACAGTATTGATAACTTTCTTACCCTATAGAGAGTTCTTTGTTCATTTATGGTATACATGCATGCTACACCAAGGAAATTCGTTTTTATATCTGAACTACATCATCAACATGATCATCATCATCATCATAAAGCTTTATTCAGCACAAATTATCTAAGTCATAAAAGCAGAAAATGTTACAATAAATTATTAAAATACGATTAAAACAGCAATCTCTTAAAACCAAAATTCACACAGTGCCAGAGCAGTTAAAATAAAACATAAATCATAAATACAATAAATGTAAATGCAAACGTCATGCATTAATACACCAGACCAATTTATAACTGTAAAGTGAAAATTCCAATACTGATGACTATTGTTTACATATGACCATGAAGCCCCAATGGAAAGCGACAAGCTAAGATTAGTATATTAACCCTTATACAGTTTTTCGGTTTCCTGAATCATTCAAAAAAGCTCTGATATGGGTTGCTCTCGAGATACACAGGGCAACCCTGTAGCATACTCTAGCATCCCCTATTTCATACAAAAATGTAAAAGGCGCCTGATGGTAAATAATTCTCTCTTGTAAAAGTAATGGTTTAAGAATGGATTTCCTGGGTGTTAGACCTGGCATCTTTTGGCGTGTTTCCCCTATCTTTTTGCTTTCTGACCGCCCAGTTTTGACTCTGTTTTTGCTGGTTTAGTGTCTCTGCGCACTTTCTCACTGCTGTTCAGTGTTAAAGTGCAAGTGCTCCTATTGTAAATTGCGTTATGGATTGGTATTTCCATGATTGGCATATTTGATTTACTAGTAAGTACCCTAATAAAGTGCACTGAGGGGGCCAAGGCCTGTAAATCAAATGCTGCTTGTCGGTCTGCAGCACTAGTTTGGCCACCCACACAAGCAGCCTTGTAAAGGATTCTCAGACCTGCCACTGCAGTGTCTGCGTGCAGTTTGTAACTGTCATGTCGACCTGGCAAGTGCACCCACTTGACAGGCCCTAATCTTCCCTTTTCTTACATGTAAGTCACCCCTAAGGTAGGCCCAAGGTACACCTGTGTGCAGGGTATCTGAAAGGTAGGACATGTACTGTTGTGTGTACTATGTCCTGGTAGTGAATTACAGTGTATTTCGTTTTTCTCTATGGAAAGGCTATCTGTTCCTTAGGATAGAATTGGAGTTTACTGATAACATCTTATAAGCATATCTTCCCATTGGGGCAAAATAGGGAAATGGGGTTTAGTATGCCTGAACTCAGAATATAAAAATGCATCTTTTAGAAAAGATGATTTTTGTGTTCTGTGTTTGTAAATACCACTTTTAGAAAGTAGGTATTTTCTTACTTAGCCATCTTGTGTGCCTCTGCTGAGTTTGTGGATTAACTGTCTGGCTTTAGTGAGACAGGGGCTGGGGATGTGCATTCTCTTCAGACGGCCACTGGGGAGGTCGAGGTGTGTCCTGCCCTTTCTGGATGAGTCAGGGCTGGGCTGAATAGACCTGGGCTGCATTTAGAGCATTGGGAGGAGCTTTCCTTGCACCTGAATGGGCCTGGTCTGCCTTGGACAATGCTGTCTCCACCTTCCGCCAGGAAGCCGGGCCAGAGACGACAGAACTAGTTTTGGCTGGGCACAGACATTCTCTGACACAAAGGACAAAGAAAAATGCAGTATAAATTTTGGGGCCCAAACCCCAGAACTTTAGAACTCACTGGAATCAAGGAACCTGCCAAGAAGAAGAGCTGGCAGAACTGCCAGGAGGAATACTGCCCCATTGCTGTGTTGTTGCTTTGTTGGGTTGGCCTGCAGTTGCTGTTTCTGGCTTGGGCAGCTATAGAACTGGACTGAACTTTCTTTACTTGTGGTGAGTATCTCCAAGGGCTTGAAGTAGAGCGTGCCTCCTGTTCTGAAGTCTCAGGGAGCACAAAGACTTCACCAGACTCTGGGTACCACATCTGGAACCGTAGTTTCAGTTGCCACAGAGGAGGGAAAGCAACTGACTCCGTCACCGACTCCGCTGCAGACTCCATGTCCTGTAGGCACCGCAGGGAGCACCGCCGCATCTCGCACTGCAACCCTGGTCTCACCGATGACACCGACCGCCGCCTCCACCACCGAGCCGCTGCTTGCAAGGTGACCTGTGGGCACTGCACTCCGCACCGCTTCACTTCGCCATCACTGTCTGCTGACTTCAACACCTGCACCGTGGCTTGGGGGCACCGCTCGTAAGTCTCACAACAGACCGCCTCCTCCCACACCACAGTCTGGACCGACCGACGCCAGCTGCCCGCAAGCGGCTCAGTCGCCTGCACCGCGATCTGTCAGCACCTCAATGAGCAAAGCCTTTATGCCGCATTGCAGCCCTGGTCTCACCGATGCCGCTGGACGACCGTCACCGAGCCGCCGCCTGCACCACAACTTGAGGGCACCACACGCTGCACCGCTATGTTTCGCATCACAACCCCGACAGTTGCCACGACCGGCCTGCACCAACGTGATCGGCCGCAATGAAAAGGTACTGTTTACGAGTCTGCCGATGCTCCGACCAATGCGGTCCGACGGAACTGTTGGATTCTGTTGTTCTCAACACCGTGGTAGCACCAGATGGAGCTACAGACTTCAACTAAATGCATTTTAAAGGTTATTCTTGCAAAGTGCATATTTTTAAGTACTGTATGTTAGATTTGTATCATTTTGGTCATGTTTTAACTATATAAAAATATTGGATATTTTTTTAAACTGGTGTGGTGTCCTTTTGTAGTGTTTTCACTGCATTACTGTTGGTTTTGTGCAAATGCTTTACACACTGCCCCTGAGATAAGCCTGATTGCTAGTGCCAAGCTACCAAGGGGTTGAACAGGGGTTATTTCAGTAGTGTATCCCCCTTATCCTGACTAGAAGAAAGGGTCCCTACTTAGACAAAGGTGCAAACTCTTGCCAACTAGAGACCCCCATTTCTAACACTGGGGATCAGATAAAATGTACAAAAAAGTGCTATGTGCTGAGTGGACTGTTCTGATCGGTTATCACAGGGGCATTTTCTAGTAATTGTGCCCCAGCTCTCGATTTTAGGAAAAGCAGTCAGATGATGGAAAATAAGAAGATGGAAGCGAGTTAAAAGATACCTATGCTGTGCATTGTAACTATTGTAAGGTTCAGTTTGCATCCTATTTCCTCATTTCATGCTCTGTACCACCCTACTGTAACCTTGGGAAGATCGGCTTGTTTCCTCTTCCCACGGCAGACTTCCAGAATATGCTCTCCTATTTCTGTTTTTGAATACCTCAAGATATCCTCTGGATGAGACCACAGATCGCTCTCTGCCTGGTCCAGTCCCAACAGGGCCTGTTTTATGTTCCTTTACAACAGGATTCTATTCATCATATCCAGGCCCAAATAGTCCTTAAGAATTATCTTAGCGAACAGATTTTCTTGTTTGGACCAGACGGATCGCCATGATAATAGGGATTTAGTTTCAAGGATCTCAGAAAGGAAATCAACTCCCAACTCCTAGTACACGATAGATGCCAGGGTAGAGTGGGGTACTGACAGTAATCTCCTTAAAAAGGTATTTTCTGTTATCTGTAGGATGCTCTTGTCCCCTATAACCCAGATCCCTGCGCCATACATTGTGGTTGAAATTGTTTTAGCATTATAAAGGGTGAGCATATGGACAATAGGTTTATTACCTAACTTAGAAGCAAACCTCATCAACTCCTCATTATTCCTAATCATGTAGGAGACACAGATCTCCCTATGGTGCTGGCAGACCAATTTAAATGGAAACTGGATTCCCAAATAGCTAAAAGTGTTGGTATTTTGCAGTTTACTCCCTTTAATAAAAATGTATGTTTTTTCCCTCCTGCACGACCACAACTCATTGTAACAGTTTTGGCAATGTTAATTTTCATATTCATCTCTACCATAAAATCTGTAAAAGAATTTATTAACAGTTGCAGGCTTTTTGGGGTACGTGCTAATAATACAGCAGCATCATCGGCGTACAAACGTATCAGGACCTGCCGCCTACCAATCCTGGGGGTATCTGCATCCACCGCCTGAAGCGTTTCTTCTACATCATGTATGTATAATGAAAATATCTGCACTTAATAAAATTGTTATGGTAAGTAAAACTGATTTGTAGTCCTCCACTTCTCTAATTACCTAATGGAACCGTTGTTTTCCAAAATAGCTACATAATCTCTGACAATCCCTTAGAAAAATCTAAATGCTGCATTCCCTTACCACTTATTCAGTGTAGACAATTCTGTACGTAAATTCTGACACTGCCGCCAGAAATCCCATTCTGCTAACTCATAATTTTGAATCATTTCAAAACATAAATGTAACCGCTTCAGATGAACGCAGCTGACAAAGGATGTAATTTATCTCTTATGTGTTAAAACAAAAGTAGGTGCCAGCCTTTATTCGCCATCCTTTACTCTGATATACAATTCAGAAAAGGATAATAGCTGATGTGCCTCAAAGAGGTCACCTTTTTTATGTATAGAAATTGCTTAACAACTAAATTTACTCCCTTGAAGCAATGGTTCGAAAAAGGTTCTGTACTGTTTTACAACATTCATCAAACTCTTAAATCAGACTGACTTTGGTGTCTGGGAATAAGGAGCATTTATCATACGTATTATATAGCTATTGTCAAGTTGGCAAGGACCTTCAGATGCTTAGACATATGAGAGATGTGTCAAAAAAGAGGAATGTAGTGTAAACAAAGATCCGGTAAACCTAGACCTCCCTGCGACACTGACATGTTAATTCTCAAACATGGTCATTTGGTTCTCAAACAAAACTGACTAATCTATTTTAACTTTCATAAAAAATGCACAGACGGAAACATGGGTCTGAGCAGATAAATAACAAAAAACATTCTAAGTCCCATGTGACCAATAATCGCAAGGGGCAAAATATTCATGCAATTTGGAAGAAAATAAACTTTGATCGATGATGATGGATGATTCAAGGAGTAAGTGTCTGCAGGACCCTTGGAAATGTTAACACCTATTTATCTCTTTGAGTACTGCTCATGTTTTTAACCTAAACTGAATAAGGATAACAGACTCCAGAAACTTAAAGTACCATAAGTCTGACTTTTAATTATTTATACTACTTGCTCAATATTCATTAAGGTTCTGGATCCATTTAAAACTTTCTTCATTGATTGTCGGATCTGTTTTCAGAAAAAGGACAACATCATCTGCATGGGGATTAATTACAGATGTATAATTACCCCCAGGCCCCTAGGTTCTCGTCCCTTTCATTACTTATGGAGATCTATCATCTCCCCAACAAAAAAAAGAACACAAGGAATGCTGGTTCCCCCTACCCCACCCCCTCCCACCGGGAGTACATAACCGTACTCACTCAGCACTCGTTTTGTTCTTTTTTCTGTCCCTGACAGAATGGGAGAAGGGTTTGCTGGGCTGCTCCTGCTAGGCAGGAGCAGCGGTCGGTGGTTCCTGTTGTGGCCATCTTCGCAGTATGCGTCTCTCAGTCTGCTGGGCTTGCCGGAAGACGCAGCAGGCAGAAGTCCGTCCCTTGGTGGCTGGGGTGTTTCCAGGTCGCAGTCGCGTCTGGCTGATGGCCGGGCCCAATTGGCAGACGCTGGATGTCTTGGTTGGCACATCGAATCTTAGCTAGGCGTGCCCTTGCGGTACCTGATTTCCGGGGACTACGCAGAGGACACTCGGGCTGGGTCCAGGCACGCCAGTCATGGAGGGCTTGCCTGGGCTGGCTTGGGGAAAGATTACTTTTTGTTTTTGGTGGTGTAAAAGTATTTCTGCCTAGGGGAAGTACTGCATAGCAGTTGTGTTCCTCTTATACCCTTATCTGGATTATTGCTCCCTGTTTTGTGTTGCACTGCTGTGGTCTGTGGTTTCTACTGATACAAGATCATGGGGAAGCACACCAGAAAAAGGAAGCATGGAGCTGAGTCTTCCTCTTCTGCTTGCAGTACCTCCAGCTCTTCTCCTTCCCCTCCAAAACGCTGCAGGGAGTGTGGGGACGCAAAATTGAGGATGTCAATTCGGGAGACATTGTTGGAGATGAGGGACTTCCCTAAGGGGATGGGGCCTGTTCCATCTCCTCCTCTTCAGGGTCTGAGAAGGAGGGGCAAGAGTCTGAGGATCCGAAGGGAAAGTATGTTTCAAAGGACATGCTGCTGGACTTGATCAATTATGTGAAATCTAATATGGGTTTCTCAGATGAAGAAATGCCTTCAACGTCTTCTAGGGGCTTGCTGTGGCAGTTCCAGAGTTCTGCACCCCTGGGATGTGCCTGTTAGTCAGTATATTTCTGAGGTCCTCAAGAGATAGTGGAGTGACCATGATAAGATCATGTTGCCCCGCTTCTTGAGGAAGTAGGGCTCACGTGACTGAGGAACATGGCGGCTGGCTAACGCCGGTCGGGAGAATCTCCGTGCAGCAGAGAAGCGAATCTGACGGATCGACAGCGTTCTCAAGATGTGAAGCAAGGTGGCGATAGCGGTAGTCAACTGCAATAGATTCAGCGCAGAACTGAACTGTCATTGAGTGTTTTCGAAGGTAACATCCTGTATGGGCTTAGACGCGGGTCTCACCGCGGCCGCAAGACGCGACTCCGCCCCCTATGGGAGCTGGAGCCGGGTGGCTGTTTCTCTGAGGAGATCCTGGGCAATCACTACGAGGCTGCTCAATAGATGGAGGGGAGCCCCAACGAAACTCTGTGGGCTATGCATATGGCAGGTAAGGGGCGGTAGGAAGGCAGATATAACCCTGGCAAAGGGGGCCACTAAAGGAGGTGCCTTGGGAGTTTTGGGAGCCACATTATGTGCAACGGAAGTCTCTGAGCGAAGATACAGCCCAAACTCCAGCTTTAGAGTGAAGTGGGGGTGGATGGAGAGAGATCCCCTCCCCCGTGATTTATCTCCTAATGTCCGGAGCCTTGATAGTACGGGGGTGCTAAGTGGTATTGGGGGCTCCTCGACTGATCAGGATAATACCGGGGCGTTTAATACTCTCGGGAACCCTGTAGATGTAGGTAGGGGTGCGCAACTTGTACCAGTGAGGAGGGGTAGATATCTTCTATGCTCTGCCCCTGAAAAGAAGAGTGCAGCGGGAAGGGGGAAATCTGTAAACGCACCTCAAGCTGTAACTCCTGTTAAGAAAATCCCTAAAGGAGGTAAAGTAAAAAGGTGCGGAGTTAGAGAAACACGTTCTCTTCCAAAGCCTCCCCCCTCCCTTAGGTCCTACTTTAAAATCATGGAACAAGTGGCAGGATCAGTAGGAGTAGAGGGGCGTACCGGGAGTGCAGGGAATGTGACAGAAGATACGAGGGCGCAGTCGAGTCAGGGTGAGCCATTGAGGTTGGAGAATCGTTTTTCCCCTCTAACAGAGAATCCAACAGAGAATCAAGAAAATAGTGCATCTAGCTCCCCTAGCATCCCGAGCACTCCCTTGTCCAAGGTACGACCTACTCAAGAAGGAGGGGTGTTTGTGAATAAAACAGGCAATGTAGTGTCCCCGAGTAATGATGAGAGCCCTAGGTTAGATCATAGCCCGCAGGAGGGACCTTCTTCAGGGACTCAGGTGACAGATCTATTATTTAGTTTGAGGCAAGACATACTGGTCAAGTTTGAGACCTCCGAACACAATCAGAAGGACATTCAAGAAAAGTGTGGGATTCTTGAACAGAAGATTGATGGAATTGCCCTACGTACTGTAGCTTTGGAGGAGGAGGTGAAGAAGTTGGATGAGGTTACTGCAGCAAACTCTAGAGAAATAGTGGGACTCAAATAAGAGAATAAGACCTTACAAGAGGACTTGGAAAGGCTTGAGCTGCAGGCCAGGCAAAATAATGTCCGCCTTTTGGGGGTCTCTGAAAATGCAGAAGGTTGGATATCAAAGGTTTTGTGTGCAAGTTACTGGGAGAACTGCTACAGGACAGGACGGATATTGACTGGGAAAGGGAGCATCAAAGGGTCCATAGGGATCCCTATAGGCTCCATCCAGGGAGGAAGGCCCCAAGGAAGATATTAATAAATTTCCTTACTTTCTCAACTAAGGAGCTTGTGTTGGGACGAGCGTTGAAAGAACGTCAGTTGAAATTTGGAGATGTCACCTATAAAATCCGCTCTGACATGGGCAAGAGGACTGCCCAGAGGCAGTGGACATTAGGTACAAAATGAGTGAGTTACGTTCTAGAGGGGCCCAGGTGCACATGAAGTTTCCTGCTATGTTAAAGATAATGTGGCGAAACAAAATGTATACTATTAGAGACCCTGAAGAGGTTGACTCCCTGTTAAAGCAGATGGAAGGCCGATAATAGAGATCTGAAATGTATATAATATGTATATAGAATGCACATAGAAGAGCAGAATGAACAGGTGTAGTTAGTTATTTAGATATAAGTATTAGTGATTTGGCCACTAAAGTACACACAATACGCACTAATATCTCTTTTCTTTATTTCATTTTTTCGGGATTAGATATTGAGCTTGTTTTAGGGATTCGCTTTTCACTAGCATGGGGATACCTCGAAGGCTTTCACCTAAGAGATAGGGAGGGGGGTTCCCCAGGGGGGCTGGGGGGGGGCACGGGTGGTTGGGAGCATGGGGGAGAAAAGAAAAAAAATAGTGTCCTTACTTTGTCTTATAGTCGGTGGATTCCGATAAAATGTGTTGACTTTTTAGCGCTCCTACATAGGGGGTGGAAAATAGGTTTAATTTTGAGGGGTAGGTAGGAAGCGAGTCGATAGATGAATAAAAATCTGGTTAACTTTATATCCTGGAACGTAAATGGCTTGAGGTCTATGAGAAAGTTGGCTCGAATAATGGAATTTCTTAAGAAAACTGAGGCCAATGTTATTTTATTACAAGAAACCCATTTAGTGAAAAGTGAATGTAAAAGTGCATTTAAAAAGTGGGCTTGGGTTCAGGATATTGCCTGTTCAGATCAGAGTGGCAATACGAGGGGGTAGCAGTTATTATAAGAAGTAACTCTGGTATTAAACTGGAAAGCTACCAGACAGATTCTTCTGGGAGATGGGTATTAGTTAAGATAAAGATACAAGGAATGTCAATAGTATGTGCTAGTTATTATGGGCCTAACGAGGACAATACAGATGCATTAATTAAATTGGAATCATGTTTATTGTCAACCAATGCCCCCATGGTAATTGGAGGGGATTTTAACATAGTCCAAAGCAAAGAATTAGACAGAACCTCCAAAGTTAAATATGTTAGCCCACCCAAAACAACGGCGGTACTGAAAACCTTGATCAACGAACTAAATTTAGTGGATATTTGGAGAAACAAGATGGGACATAAGAGGGATTTTACGTTCTTTAGCAAGAAATATGGCCACCACTCACGTATTGACTACTTTTTAATCGATCATGAGTTGTTGACGGGGGTGGAAAAGATTAATCATCTACCTGCCATACTCTCAGACCATTCGGCTGTTTTTTTCTCATTGAAGCTTCAAGATAAGAGGGGTACAATAAGGTGGACTTTAGATAGGACTATCCTGTTAGATGAGGGGGTTATATCCAAGATGCAAGATGAGGTCTCGGTCTTTTTTTAAGCTAATGAAGGGTCAGCAAAAGTTCAAATTATATGGGATTCTTTTAAGGCTTTTTTAAGATCTATAGGTACTGCTATAATGGTGGGTAAAAAACGCAGTATGAGGCAGCAAGAGGAAACACTTTTAAAAACCATTAAAAGTAAAGAGCAGGAGTTACAAAAGGCATCACTAGAGAGTCTTAGCAAGGTGGTCTCGCTGACCAAAGAATTAGAACAGCTCCAAGCAGAATATAAAGGAGCCCTTGATAAAACACTGTCGGATAGATGGAAGGTTAGCAAATTACAACACTTTGCATATGGTGAGAAGAGCGGCTCCCTCTTAGCCTGGAAAGCTAAAGTAGATAAAGCTCGTAATCAAATAAGTAGTTTAAGAGAGTCTACAACAGGAGATATAGTTGACACTAATATAAAAATTGGTCTGGAAGTTTGCAGACACATTAGTCAACTGTATAAAGAGGATATCTCTCCTGGGAGGGAAACTATTGAGGGCTTTTTAAAGAAAATTGAACTCCCGAATTTAAGAGAAGATCAGAAGGGGACTTTAGCAGCAAAGATAACTGAGGAGGAGATTCGACTACAGTTGGGAAAGATGGCTAGAGGGAAGGCGGCTGGGCCAGACGGCCTCCCAATTGAGATCTACCTCAGTCTCTTAGATTCTATAGTACCAGTTCTTAAAGAGCTTTTTAATGCAATATTGATAGAAGGGGAAGATCCTCCGTTAACCTGGGCTGAGGCAACGGTAACTCTAATCTTGAAACCCAACAAAGACCCTCTCGCGGCAGATTCTTACAGGCCTATATCACTGTTGAATACAGACTATAAGGTTTTCGCAGGGATTTTGGCTGCCAGGGTAGCCAAGATTATAAAATGCATTATACATAGTGACCAGCGAGGCTTCATTCCTGGGAGGCAACTTAACGAGTTAACCTTTGTAATGCTTGGGGTAGTGGATTTGGCAGAAACTTATAATCTACCAGTAACAGTTGTGGCAGTGGATGCCGCTAATGCCTTTGACCAAGTTCACTGGCCCTATCTTTGGGAGGCTCTAAAGATCTTTGGATTTCCCAACAACATAATAAAGGCTGTCCAACTCCTGTATCGTCTACCTAGAGCAAGGGTGCTTGTAAATGGAGAGCTAACCGATTGGTTCAATATAATGCGCGGAACAAGACAGGGGTGTCCCCTATCCCCGCTTTTATTTAATTTGTATATTGAACCGTTAGCGGCATGGATCAGAAAGGACGATACCATTGTTCCGTTCAGATATGGAAACCTAGAGATAAAAATAGTTTTATACGCTGATGACCTTATACTGTATACTTTGAACCCCGAGAGGGCTATTCCTACTCTAATGGCCAAAGCAGAAGCTTTTGGAAAGATATCAGGATATAAGGTAAATAGAAATAAGACAGAAATCATGGAATGGAACCAACCAAAACAAACCCTGGGGGCAAAATCGCATATGCGCTACCTTGGTATCATGATCACTCAGAAATTAGTGACTACTGTGAATTGGAGGAAGATTAGCCAGGAGGTAGGGAGATTGCTGGTTAGGTGGGCAAACCTTCCCCTAAATTTGTATGGTAGGGTAAATCTTATTAAGATGATTATTTTACCAAAAGTCACTTTTCTTTTTAATTCTATACCATTATTATTTGACAAAAGGGAGATTGCTAAATTTCAAGGAGAAGATTAAGGAGGAGGTTGGAAAAGAGGGGGCTGGCACTACCTGATTTGATGATATATGGGCATGGTTTTTACTTCAAGAATTGTCGGATGCTTTTAAATAAAGCTGACAGTTCAGCAATAGGAATCCTCTTTGGGGCAATGCTTAGTGAGCTGAGAGAGGGGCAAGATCAATTTCTATTTAAGTTTGGGGACCCGAAGTTTTTTAAGAAAGTGAGATTGAAGATTTTATTGGAGGCATTGAAAGCATGGGTCTGTATCCGAAAAAATCTAGGAATATCCTACTACTCATCTAGGGCCCCGATATGGGAATCACCAGGAGCCCCGGAGTGCCTGAAAGACTCACTCAGCCTCCCTTTGAAGAAAGCGGGTATTTCTCGCTGGGGAGACTTGAAGTTGGGAACTGAGTTAGTTGGTTGGGAAACGTTGAGTTTATGTACAGCGGGCCAACTAACCAGATTCAAGTATTATCAACTTTCTGCGTGGTGGGCAAGTCAAGACTGGGATGAGGAAGAAGATGATACCTGGTTGGATCAAGCAACTAAAATCGGTACCGTCAAGAAGGAGGTTGCCTTGTGGTATTGTATTTTGGTAAATGCAGAAGATGAACTGGATAAAGACATTAATAAGCTTTGGGGAGATGATGTGATAAACACAAACTTGAGTGAAGTTTGGTCGGGCTCTTTCGCAATGCTTCAGGAGGCAGTTAAGCCTGCTTACCTTAAAGGAAATCACCTCTTTACTGTCTACAGGGTGTATTGGTCCCCAGCAAGACTGGCAACATTTTCAGGAACACACTATGCATGCCCTAGATGTAGAGATCCCTCAGCAGACTACTTCCATATGTTTTTAACATGCCCAGAGATTAAGAAATTCTGGTTTGAAGTTTGCGAATTCTTAACGGACGTTACAGGTATACAGGTGAGGGTAAGTCCCCTACTTGTATTCTTTGGAATATGTCAAGATAGTGCCACCTGTACTAATAAGCTGGATGCAAGATTCATTTTTTATGTGATTTTACTGGGGAGACGGGAGATTTGCAAATCATGGAAATCCTGTGTTCCACCTCCCTTTTTGGAGTGTAAAAAGAATGTTATAACTATAAGCCAACAGGATATAGCATGTGATCCCAGCAGTCTGAAAAAAGTATGGGCTAAGTTGGTGGACTGGATTCAAAAACCTGGGGTCCAATGATTAAGCCAATGATTTGCTGTCGGTCGTGTCCCCTTCTGTGTTACGGGCACACCAGCGAAGGGTGGAAGTGGAAGAAGCTTTCTATTCTTGAGTGGAATGACTCCAACCCGGCCTGGTTTGCCAGAGATGGGAAGGGAGTATTGCCAACAAGTGAATTGGCAGAATGAGGACACAAAACAAAAAAAACAAACAAAAAAAAAAAAAAAATGTTGCCCCGCTTTTTGGCGAAATTGTACCCCTTGCAGGATATGCAGAAAGACGTGCCAGATGCCATTCCCATTGATCTATTTGTGGCCTGTCTGGTGGGGCAGACGTCCTTGGTGGAAGATGCAGTCATCAAGGATGTGGTGGATGACAAGGTGGATGCCTCCCTTCATAAGTTCTATTCCGGTTCTCATCTAACTCTTTGATCTGGGATCTATGGTACCTATGTGGTGCAATCTTTACTGATGGATCTCAAGGTGCTGTTCAGGTCCTTGGACGATGCCTCAGACTGTGCTGGTCTGCTGGATCAGATTTGAATGCCAAGTCGAATATCTTTCGGATATTTCTTTTGATGTGTTCAAGACTTCAGCCCTTTCTGGATGGGCTTGTGTCGCAAGTCATAGGAATATTATTCTTAAGGACTGGAGGATGAATTCTGCCCAGAAGTCATCCGCGCTGAGGTTGCCTTTTCAGGGATCATTGTTGTTTGGGGCAAAATTGGAGGACAAGCTGCATAAGTTATTCAAGGAGAAGAAACATTCCTCCTCCCTCAAGAGCGCAGCTAGTGAGAGACGGTCCTTTAAGCCTAAATCTCCCTTTCGCTCCTCCTCCAGGGAGCAGTTCCCCAGGTCTCAAGGTCATTTCAATGCAGGACGGGGTCAGGATCGGAAGGAGAAATTCCCCCTCCTAGGCCTCATTCCTGACTATATGATGGGGCAGGAATTTGTGATTGGCGGTCACCTCCGGCCCTTCCTCCAGGCATGGGAGCAGCCTACTTATGATACCTGGGTGTAGGACATTGTGACCGGAGGCACAGATACAGTATTGAGTTTGGGGGGGTCCCTTCGGCATCCGGTGTCCATCCGACTCCTTGGCCTTCCTGGGAAACAAAGCAGGTGGATCTGGCGCAGAGGATTCATTCTCTGCTACAGAAGGGAGCCATTCAGGAGTTCCCCCCCTTGGAGGTGGGTGAGTTTATTCAATCATCTTTCTGGTGGCAAAGGCTACAGGGGGCTTACGGCTGGTTTTGGATTTGAAGGCTCAGAAACGGTTTGTGTTGCATCTCCCCTTCAAGATGGAGACGCTGCAGCTGATTATCCCATTGGTGCTTGCAGGATTCATACTATCAAGTGCCCGTTCATCCCCTCTTCCAGAGGTTTCTGAGGTGCTGCATCAGGGGGGTGCATTACCAGTTTTGTTCTTTCTATTTGGGCTGCGGTCAGCCCCCATGGTGTTTACCAAGGTGGTGGCCCCTTTGGTGGTCTCCCATCATCTCCAAGAAATGTTCTTATACCCGTATCTGGACGATTGGCTCCTCCATGCTCCCTGGAGGAGCTGGTCCTGGGGCATCTGGCGATAGGGTAGGTCTCACTCAGGGCGCATGGCTTTCTCCTGAACTGGGAGAAGTGTCAACTGCTGCCCTCTCAGGACATGACATTCATTGGGCCCCGATTCTGAACCAACCTGAACATGGTGTTCCTGCCAGTTTCACAGGTCCGGGTGCTTCGATCCTTGGCAAGGGAGGTGATGGGCAAGTCCTGTCTGTCTGTTCGCCAGTGGTTGTGGATGTTGGGGTTCCTGCCGGCAGCTGTGTTTCTGGTGCCTTGGGCTCAGTTTCACCTCAGCCCTTTGTGGCCGTATCTGTTGTCTGTGTTGAATCCTCACTCTGGTGACTTCGATCTGGTGATTCCTTTGTCCCTGGCAGTTTCCCAGCAGCTGGAGTGGTGGATTCCGGGGAGTAAATCTTTAGCGGGGGTGGTGTTGCAGCACGACCCCCCGTTGGTGTTGACTACAGATGCCAGCGCATTTGGTTGGGGTGCGACTCTAGGGGACAGGTCCTTGCTGGCCTGCTGGTCTCCGAGGGAGGGGCAGAAGTCCTCCAATTGGAGGGAGCTGATGGCTTCTTCCCAGGTGGTTGGGGTATTTCAAGCTTGCTGGAGAGGAGCAACCTGGTGGTGTGTTCTGACAACCAGGCCACTGAGGCGTATTTGAACAATCAGGGGGGATTCGGTCACAGTCCCTCAATGAGGTGGCTTGGCCTTTGTTCCTCTGGGTGGAACAGCACCTTCTGTCCCTGCGAGAGATGTGTATGTTTGGGGGTTGGACAATGAGGTTGAGGATGCCCTCAGCCAGTTCGCCCTTCCTCTCATGAGCTGTGTCTTACCAGAGAGGATTTTCAGCAGGTGTGCAAGAGGTTTGGTGCACCCTTCGTGGATCTGTTTGCTACCTGGCACAATGCTCAGGTTCCTCGGTTTTACTGCTGGGTTTCTCAGATGGGGGGCTCGGGGGTGGATGGCCTGACAGTGCTTTGGCACATTTGCCTGTCGCATGCCTTCCCACTGATTGCTCTGGTTCCCCAGTTTTTGGTGCGTCTCCAGGGCGAGTCCAGGATGGTGGTTGTGGTGCTGCCTTTTTGTCCCCGTCGGTCTTGGTTCCCCATTCTTAGGCTGATGGCTGTTCAGAGACCGTGGACGGTGCTGTGCTTACCTTCTCCTCTGGGGGCTGTCCAGTCTCTGGCTCTTCCATGGCTCCATCTCTCGGTCTGGAAGTTGAGAGGCAGGGGTTGCAGCACCAGGGGCTGTCTCGAAACCTAGCGCAGGGTATTTAGCTGTCCCGTTGTCCTTCAAATCTTAAGTCCTATGAGAGACACTGGGGGAATTTTGACCATTGGTGTGGTTCCCTCCATCTGTCTCCACTGGAGTGTTCCCTCAAGGATGTGTTGCAATTTTTGTGGAATGGCTTTGAGAAGCACATGGTGGTGTCTATCTTGAGGGCCCAGTGGGCTGCCATTAAGGCTTTAATGGCTCTGTGGGGTAATCTGGATGATGTGGATGATCTGGTGGTCAGGTTGCTTCGCAGGTTCTCTCTTGAACACCCTGTGGTGAAGCTGCTTTTTCCCTTGTGGGATTTGTTATTGGTATTGAGGGCTCTGGTGCTGGCCCCTTTCGAACTGTTGGAGTTGATTGATATTAAGTTGATCACCTTCACAGTGATTTTCTTGGTGGTGATTGAAGAACTGGGTGCTCTCATGGCCAGGAAACCCTACTTGTCTTTTCCTGATGATGGTGTGGTTTTGAGTTTGGATGCCTCTTTTGTGCCTAAGGTGGTGTATCAATTCCATAAGTCCCATGAGCTGGTTCTGCCGACTCTGGTGGAGGTTCCTGGCTCTTCCGGGGACTTGGACTGGCCCTTATTGGATGTGAAGCAGGCTCTCTTGGTGTATCTGGATCACAGTAAGTCTTTTCGGAAGTCTGAGGCCTTGTTTGTTTCTTTTGGGTCAGCTTCAAAGGGGGAGAAGGCCTCCTCCCTGTCCATTAGCCAGTGGCTGCAGCAGGTGATTAAGCTGGCTTATTCCCTGGCCGGTGCTCCTCCGCGGGCTGGGGAGCAGGGCCGTTCCATGATGGGTGTGGCAGACTTGTGGGCTGAATTGCATGTGGGGGGCGTTGCTGAGGTGTGTCGGGAGGCTACGTGGGCTTCCTCCAATACTTTTGTTCACCATTATCTTCTCCAGAATATTTTTTAGGAGGATGTCAAATTTGGGTTAGATGTGTTTCAGGCTGTGTGCTCCTAACTCAATTTTTTTCTTTTCTGTACCTTGTTTGAATAAATTTACCTGGCTACTGCTTTGAGTGTGGTGTCCTGGGTGTTTTTTTCTGGGGTACGGAAGGCGGGTTGTCTGGCTTTGGTATTCTCCATAAGTAATAGATGGGACGAGGACCTAGGGACCTGGGGGTAAAGAGCATTCCTTGTGTTCTTATTTATGTTGGGGAGATGATAGATCTCCATAAGTAATGCATGGGATGAGAACCACAGGCCCAGGAGTATTGAAGATGACTGATAAGCAATAGGACATTCTCCTAATGGATATGAATAGGCCACACAAACATGGGAACATCAGGCATCCTTGTCAGGTTCCCATAGTAACACTGATTTCACCAATCGAAGCACCATATATGATAATATAGGGGCTGATTACGATGGTGGATGAACTTATGTCCCCCCGCCACCCTATTGGAAATTAGGACCACCCGACAGACTGTCGGCGGTCCTGACATAGGCATTTCGATGCGACCGCCAGCACGGTGGCCACAATGCCTATAATTTGCATCACAGCGGGTACTGCTGGCTGCAGCACCCGCTGCAATGCAAAATAGGGACACTTTACCTATCCCTGCACTACATGGCAGACACCATGCAGTGACTGCCACATGGTGCAGGGATATGTAGGGGGGCACCATGGGTGCCCCCCAGTGACCACAGCTTAGGGCCAAGAAGGAAGGGGAACCTGCCACGGGCCCCAATGTCCCTTTCTACCTGCCTGTTCATGGCAGGTTAACCGCCATGAGCAGGCGGGCGGAAAGGGACATCGTAATCCCTACGGCGGTGCCTGGTAGGCACAGCCACCATTGTAGAGAATACGAGGCCCTCTGCCGAACCGGCAGGCTCAAGGAGCCCGTTGGATTGTTGGCGGTCGGAGTTTCTGACTGCCATCAGACCCCCGCCATTGTAATATGGCGGGTGGTAAACCTGTCTACGATGGCGGTGAGACTGCCACCGACGGGCTGTCGGTGGCAGTCTCACCGCCATCGTAATCGGCCCCTTAGTTCTATTACAATATAATAATGCTTGTGTTTAATTTCTTATACAAAGAGGCTATCACCATGTGAACTGAATGGTGAAATTAAAGGCAGCAGAAACTGTAAAGAAAAATATACATTACATGCGAGCAAATGCCTTTGCTGCATAAAGTTATATTGTGACAACTGGATTTTTAGATGCTAACACCTAATCAATGGCCTCTGCCAGGTAATGAGTATTTGAGAATAAATAGCTGCCAGGAATACCTTCTGTATGATCTTTGTAAATTTAGTGTTGTGAGAATTTTAACATGCAATTAGCTACAAGTTTAACCAGTATTTGAAATAATGCCTAATCAGCTCCTTACTTTCTTACTGTCTCGGTCTTCGGCATGCAGTATGTTGGAAAGTGGATTATTGATAGGGGTAAATATATATCTACCACTGGCAATATGGTCACAAACACAGCCTAGGGCTCAGAATAAGTCCCAGAATATTATTCCCATGCTCAACCCTTGGTAGCTTGGCTGCGAGCAGGCAGGCTTAAATTCAGAGACAGGTATGTAAAGCATTTAAAAACACCAATTCAGTAAATAATTAAGACACAATACAGGATAAAAATCCAACACCAATTTAAAAAAATAGGAAATATTTTTATCTTTAAAATTACACCAATGCAGGGAACAGGAGATATATATTTTTAAAGATTTAGCACTATATAGCACATAGTAACCTATTGCGCCTATTGGGACATCCGGCCGTGCTACACTGGGACAAAGTTAAAGATTCAGGCTGACAGCGATGGAGCCCTGCGTGGCTATACCTCATGGTAGGCCTCGGTCAAAGTTTTTACCTTCTGACTTAGAAACTTTTTGGGAGTTTTTCTTCCCGGGGTCCCTGGAAGCTCTCAACCAGTCCAGATTCGGTAAGGGTTTACTGGCTTGCCTTGAAACAAGCTCCCGGTCAAACCTATGGAAGTGAGACCTCCGGAGATTTCTAGTGGGATGAACCAGAGGTCCAGGCCGGCTCCTGGTTGAAGATGGGTGGCTTGACTCTCATGGTTGGTCCCAGTCATTTTTTTTACTTTTGGACTTATAAACTTTTAGAGAGCTTTTTCTCCCAGGGTCCCTCAATGCTCTTCACTAGGCAGGAATCAGTGAGGGTTCGCAGGCTTGGGTTTCAATTAACTCCCAGTCAAACTCTGGAGGTCGAACCTCCGGAGCTTTTCAATGGGACGAACCTGGAGGGCAGGCTGGCTTGCAGTTGATAGTCGCCGGCTTTCCTCGACAGGTCAAGTCAGGCTACTTATGCAGCTTTTTTCAAAGGTGCTCCAAAGTTCTCCAAACTTCTGGAACTTCTTCCTGAGGATCCCAAAGTGTTCAAAACGGACCACAAGGGTCTGGAAGCTCCAAGATGGTCCTTGAAAGTTTGGGACTTCAAACCCCACAATCCATTCGGATAAAACCCTTACAATTCCAGTGGTCATGCTCCAAGCTGGGGATTCTTGGTGGTGATGTTCCAAGTGAGTTCTGTTAACATGTAGCTTGCAGGGAGTCCACTCTTTAGTTTTCTTGAAGCAAGTTAGGTGCACATGGCTGTAGTTCCAGATTGTGCCACAAGCGCAGTCTTCTAGAGTGCAGGGCGTGGTTGAGGCAAATCAAACTTCCAGCATGGATCCTTCTTCTGTCCTTTGTTTCAAGCAGCAGATCTGAGAGACACTGCCCTTCTCAGATACTTATTCAGTGTTTACTGGAGTCACACAGGAGGGCACTCCTGTCCAATGAGGTGCAGGACAACACCCCCAGAGCATGACCATTTCCTCCAAAGTGTGGCACAATGGTCTCCCAGAAGCACTATTTCTCCAAAATTCAATATGGCTGAAGTTTCAGCAGAGAGGCAAGAGCTGGCTAAACCAACCTCCAGGATGGCTCATCTCCATATTCTCCCTTCCCCTGGCATCTGCACATTCCTTTCTTAAACCTGCCCTTTGGCTGGGTTCATAGGGAAGGGGTGTAGGTGGGCCTCACTTCTTCTGCCTGTCTCCTCCTTACTTTGAAGATTATGGTTTACACCCCCCCCTCTTTGGCATTCCTGTGCAGCAGAACCCTCTCCTCCCAGAATGGCTCTTCACCCCAGGTGCCACTTATCATTTCATCAAAGTATCCTGGCTAATCCACTCACCTCTCACCAATCAGTGCAGGTCACTGGAAGGCTGAATTTTGGCTTACAGACATAAAAGTCTTATAACTTCTTGTCTGTGCATTTTAGGATAAATTCAACAATAGAATATTGTTGGATTTACCAATACCATTCTACTAAGTCATTGAATGATATTTTTTCTATAATTCCTAACGGGGTTATTAATTAATAACTGAATGCCATGTTTACCTATGTGGCTGGGGATCTGTAATGGGGAGAATGAACTGGGCGCTTTCCCCAACACCAAGGCTTATAAAACATATTTTATAAGGACCCTGCTGTATCTACAGGACCCCTCACCCCTGGAACACCTAGGGGAGACTTTAGGAGTTCTAAATATTACAGATCCTCACTCCACAGTGCTCTTAGCACAAACGTCAATTTTGGGAAGCACTTTACTACAATGAGGGAAGTGAAATGTGCAATTATAGGGCATATAAAACCTATTTTATAAGGTTCTTCCTTATATGTACCTGACTCCCCACTACAGGGGCACCTACGGGAGACCCTGGAGGTTCCTTATAGGCCCAAATATTGTAGTTTGTTAATTTGTAATTGTCCCAAACACCAAAGTTGAGTTTGGGCACCAATTACATGTTAAAAGCAGTCCTGCAAAACAGGGCTGCTTTTAAACTGACTTCAGGCCTCAGCAGTGCACACATGCAAGTGCAGAAAAGGTTGCTGGCCTCTGAACTGCCATGCCCCATTATATACGAGGGACTTAAAGGAAGTTTTAATCCTCCTGCCCTATTATGTACTTTGAGTATGGGGGACTGTTGATGGGGTGAGGAATGTTAAATAATATTTCCCTCAGCAGCTTCTGACAACACCCACCAAGTAGGGTAGGTATCCCCATCCTCTCACAGGCAGGACAGGAAACATGTGTTGCGAAAATGAGTAACTGTCCGTCTGGTGTTAATATGAATGTAGGACTGGTTTAATTTCAGGCTGGCACACATGAGCTATTGATGTTTTTCTTGTGATTATTGATTTGGTGTTATTATTTGTTTGAAAAAACGTTCCATATATTATTATTTTCTCTCACAATTTTTTTTTTTGCACTATGTAAATGTTGTATATAGTTCCATTTCAAATGTTTTTGAATTGTGTGATTTACTAATGTGGTGTTTCTTTGAAAAGACATGCTCTATTGATTTATGAATGTCTTTGTTGAAATATCAAAAATAAGCGAAATAAAGCTTGAAAACTTTGGAATTAATGGTCTAAGGTTTATCACAACTCTAATCAAAATAACCCCCCCAGACATCATGTTTGCTTATTTCACTATTATGTACTAGGGCCTTATAGGGAAGGTGATGCCAATCATAGGGGTACCCTAACCCATAGTGTACCCTAGGTGTTTTCACTGTATTCAAAGTGTGTTTTTACCATCGCACTGGTCCTGGGCCTGCCTAGCAGAGCCCAGGACACTCCTAGTGTCAAAAAACAGAATGTAGGGGTCTCAAATGGGGAAAAAAGTGGGGGGACTCTGCAAATGGTCCTGATATCCTACACAGTGCAACAAATGTCACCACTTCTACCATGTTGCAAATATTTTAGGCTTCATTTACAAATAATTTTTACAGTACTTGGCTTCCATTCTGGGTTGGAAGAATATCTGCCCTCTCTGTCCCCCATAGAGTTACTGATATCCGGGTCATCATTACACCTAGTGGGTGATATCCTTGAGGGTATTTGTGTTATCACACTGATTTCTACATTTTGAAATGTTATTTCATCCAGTGATGTCTGATGTTCGAAGATGCTAAAGTCCCTCAGGTGAAATACTCTATCTTGTAATGGTGGGTTCAGTCACTTCTGTAACTTGCTCCATAAAGTTTACTTGGAATAAGGCCCCAAGATATGTGTAACACATGAATATACAGGCCATATTCACAAAGAATTTTCTGTGAGTAGATTCTCGGAAGGCATGAAGCAAATAACAGAATTATGTTCTTTTAAATGGACCCCTACTTCCCATATGGTGCAACATATACAAACATGTTTCTTCCCTCGCTCTCGAGAAGAATTGTGACATGTTAGAGTCAATAGTATGCAAAGTACACACATGTGTGATCTTTAATATAAAACAAGAACTATGGGCCTCATTTACAACTTTTTGCCCAGGGCAATGCTGTAAGGCTTCTTGCTGCACTCTGCGTCCCTGCATCAAAAGGAAAGGGCAGGAATGCACCGTATTAAAGAAATACAGCACATTCCTGTCCTTTCTGCCACTGCCGGCGCACAAATTGGTGCCTAGCGCCAATGCAGGCACCCTTGCACCATGGTGGAAGGAGTCTGCATTGTTGGGACAATTGTTTTTGTGCAGGAAAACATACCTTCCTGCACAAAAACAATCCATTTGAAGTAAAAAAAAAAATGAGTGATAAAGTTATTTCTCCTCGTTACTCATTGCCTGGGAAGGCACACAGTTTTGTTGCCTTCCCAGGTTTACAGATCCTTGTAAATCTGGTATAGTGTCAAAAAACAAGGGTATTGCGTGGGAAACCCCAAAGCAACATCCATGGAATACCTCCTTGACGTAGAGTAAGAAAAGGTAGCACTTTGCGCTGCCTTATGTAGTATGCAAAGGGGTTTTAGGTCCCAGTGGTGGAGAGATTACTAAAAAGTATTATGAAATCCTCAATAACTATATTGATGAGTTTGAAGAAGACATGATAAAGAGAAAGAACAGCAAATTCAGAGGAGACAAATTGGATTATCAGTTAGGGAGAGTGTACACATTTGCAAAAAAAAAATATACAATTCCACAGGGAAATCAACCACAGGACCAGAGTACATCTGTCCACCAGAAAAGATCTCGAGCTTGGACATAGAGTCACCTGAACCCGGTCCAGTTACTGCTACCACAACATGCAAGGTGATTTTTTTATGAAACGGTCCGCTACACCGGTTAGGTATTTCACCATCAAATATGCAAAATACCAGAACTCCAACAGATAATACCCAACACAAAATACCAAGTCCAGCTGCTTTGGGAGTCACAACTCGGGCACAGAAAAAGGAAATGGAAAAGACTCCATCCAACTCAACCGATTAGTAGTGAACCTTTCCAGCATAACACTTTCTGAAAATGAGACAACTATCGTCAGCAGGGGACTGTCCTGCCCAAACACCACCCAGGACCAGACAAGGACACAAATTGGCCTATTTAAGTTAACTCGTCATTTTTAAATTTAAAGCCTTTTTCTGCTACAAATCAGCAGTGCATACAAGGACCCACATTTGTGACATGTCAGTACAGGACCTAAATGATATCAATGTATTGGCTAACCTGTCAGAGCTGGAAACAGACTCCAGCTCAATTATGGATTTGGCTGCAGATCTAGGGATTGATACTGGGACAACCAGACCTACTTTCTTGTAGAGCAAATCTATGTTTTGACCTAAACTCCGCCCAGGCAACAGCATATATGCCTTTCAGCTAACGGTTTCAGCAGACTTTGAACTTGAAAACTCTAAATATAGCAAAAAAGCTAATTATATGCCACAGAAGCTCTCCTCCCTAGAGCAAAGGGCAATTAAAACTCTACAACAATGTCATAAGATTGTTATTATAGAAGCAGACAAAGGGGACAATGTGGTGGTACTGCACATTGATGACTAGATCTCCAAGGCAACATGACAACTGTCTGACACAACATGCTATCAAATACTAGATCATGACCCCACCCATGAGATGCAATCACAGATCACACACAAGACCTGTTGGATGATGAAGAAAAAAAGTACCCATATGTGATGCACCTTACTATGCCTACATTTTATCTCTTACCTAAAATCCACAAGAAGACACATCCTCCACCTGGCAAGCCCATCATTGAGAGGATTAACTCTATCTGTTCCAACATAGGCAAATTCATCGATAAACATCTTCACACTTACATGAAAGACCTCCCGTCATATATATAGGACACCAAAGCTCTACTAATCAAACTTTAAAGCATTAAATGGGAACCTGACTTTATCTTGGTCTCCAAGGCATTATCAGTCTATACACACACACATCAATTAGATATACCGATGGTATAGAAGAAACACGAAGGATTTTTGTCTTAACCAGCTAACTTCATTGAAACAAATCAGATGATTCTAGACATGCTGTCTTTTTGTCTTAACAATAATGTTTTTAGTTTAAATAAGCACTACTACTGACAGCTCTGCGGGACTGCGATGGGTGCAAAATATGGGCCATCGTACGCCTGCATTTTCCTGGGTCATGTGGAACGATTCTGATTGTGGGGCACCAGCTTTACAGAGTACAGATCACACATAAACGATATATTGATGACATCTTCTGCATATGGCAAGAAAATGTAGAAGTATTGAAAGCCTTCCTCAACCAGTTGGACAACAATGTGTGGAACATCAAAACAGCTCACAAATTCTCCACAACAGCAATAGAATTCTTGGACCTCACCATATACATTAAAAACAATTGACTTCATACCAAAATATACCGGAAGGAGGCAGCCGTATACTCAATACTCCATGTGGACAGTTGTCACCCTAACTACAATATATGCATCATCCCCAAGGGAGAATTATTGATCTGAAACAAAATTGTAGCGAAGATGTCTTCCTATCTAATGCAACTGAATGATCTGACACCTGGAAGGCACGTTGCTATCGCCCAGACTATCTAAAATAAACCATAAAGGAGATTTATAAGATTCAACGTAACAAGATTCTGAAACCAAAACCCCAAACTCCACAATCTGGCACACTGCGCTTGATCACGGATTACAACAGTGGTAAACAACACATCAGGAAAATCCTACAACTTAATTGGCACTCATTAACACTGAATCTGAGCATCTCACACTGCATTAAAACCACTCCAGAAATTGGCTTCAGGAAAGCTCAGAATTTAAGAATCCTACTAAGTAAATCCGAATTTGTCGACAAGAGAACTACAAAATCTACATTTCTTGATAGACAACTAGGCTTCCACACATGTCACAATTGCAATATTTGCAAACTGGGGAACAAGACATCACAGAACCTCACCTTGCAGACTGGACAGAAAATCAAAATTAGGACCTGGATCGACTGCAACACCTCATAACAAGACATTTTCCTTCGCAGGGGTTGAGATTATCACCAAACTGCCTAGAGATGGAGACCGGGAGCAGAGACTCCACAGGAGAGAAAGCGAGCTGATTCTCAGATAATAAACTGTCACAAAAGGACTAAATTGAGTTGCTGAAATGCACTATTGGTTACTTGAACACTAATAGTTGTGAGGAACAACTCCCTTTCTAATCTTTCTATCTCTATACTACTGTTTATTGTGCCCCTGTGTTCGATTTACCGGATTCAGCAATCTAGATACCTATAAATTATTTTGCAAGGGCTGAAATATCACTTTACTTTACTATGTCCAGTTCTCCCTTCTTCCTATTAATGCTGTACTTGACTATGTGGACTAAAGGACCATATTATACTATCTGTTGCAATTCTCAATGGCTTATATCTTCCATTACATTTAATTATAATATCTGAACTTGAATATGTGACAAACCATACAACTCTTTGTGACACCGTGATCTGAACGTGACTTGGTTCACACATACCATGGCACAATACTAATTATAATATGTACTATGGACATACGTGTTTATACTTAGTGTTTGTAATTACCTTGTGAATTGAAAGTGACTCGGTTCACACGTACTATGCCACAATATTAATTATAATATGTACTATACACAATTATGTTTGCACACTCAGGGGTATATTCACAAGAACGTGTGATAACTACCGCAAGAGTAGCGTGACGCAACTTTCAATATCGCAGCCTAGCTGCGGGAAAATAACCCGGTGACAACGTGGAATTCACAACACGGCGGTAGCATGCGATAGTTGGCCGACACCGCGGCCAATGCTCGCGACACAACCACCTCGACGGAGATAAAAACACAAACCACAATGTGAAAAAAGCTGCGATGGGCCAAAGCGCGATAAGAAAACAGTGACAACCAGCGCGAGGGCAGCAATACTCACGCGCAATGCGGGAAAAAGCACAAGAACAGCATACGGAAAATGGCACAGAACAAAATACATCAACAGCGGAGTACCACGGATGCACCCTGGCCAACTGCAGAGGACAACATGCACACCACAACATCCAAGCACCGTGGAAGAACAGAACCCACAGGCACACCGCATGAAAGAGACCAGTGGCAGACAAATCAGAGCCGCAGGAGCGACACACCCCCGTGCAGCATACGCACATAAGCAGAAGTGCCCCGACATTGACAACATCCCGGTACGAACAGCAACACCTCCACAACTGAACACAGGACACAACTGGTTCGGAAAATGTGCACAACATGGCAAATCACATCTGGAACCCCAGGGACATGTAACACGACAATGTACAATTCCAACCTGTAACTTGCAAATATGTTTTATTCACACATGCAGTGCAACTGGACATCTACTACTGTCCCATGAATGCCACGGAAGGTCACAATGTGACGTGCTCATGAGAAGTAAGTGGCAATGATGGAGTCCCTATGGGCCAATCCTGCTGCAGCTGCAGTGGGATGTGGGCCACCTGCCCCATCACCACCATCATCGTCTGGTACCTCTGGGACTGGGATCCATGGGGCCCTGGTGCGAACACAGATGTTGTGCAACACACAACATGCAACGATCATCTTGCACACAACGTCCGGGCTGTACAGGAGCTTCCCACCAGTGCCATCCAGGCACCTGAAACGTGACTTCAACACGCCAAATGTGCGTTCCACGATGCCCCTGGTGCGTATGTGGGCCGCATTGTACTGCCTCTGGGCGGGTGTGTTCGGGTTCCGGAGGGGTGTCATCATCCAAGGGAAGAGTGCATATCCTTGATCACCTGTGACAGTGCAGGGAGAAAAGAGTCAATACTTGGTTCGGCAGGATGTGATAGCAGGCCCACCAATTCAGTGATGCCTGTGCTGGCTGTGTGTGGGGTGAGTGTAAGCCAGCCCTCACGGAGTTGCTGGTGCTGGCAACTACACCAACAGTCATCAGGCACACAGACATGCAATGTCAGAACTACAAGGGGGGATGACTCGAGTCGCACAGGGCTAGTCGCCCCGGATGCACAGCGGCCGACACGGGCCCACCACCATGGGACGCTGACCTGTGGGAGACTGGGGTAGGGTCATGAGGGCAGAGCAGTGCCTCACATGTGTCATGGCTGCATTCCGCATCTCCACACGTTCAGCTGTTGTGTAACTGTGGTGCCATGTGAAGTCTGTATTGGGTGCAGGGGTAGCCCAGGTTGACCATGGAGTGGTGTGGTCGTGTCTGGTAGGTGGTCGTGTAGTTTGACATGTCAGATGTGGTTAGGTCACGTGTGCATCCCCACAGTTGTGCTTTGTGCGTTGGTGGCTGTGGGATGTGTGGTGTGTTGATTTGGTACTTACCAACGAGCAGTCCCGTGCCATATGTGCCATCCTGGAAGCGCTGGTTGATGATGGACTGTCGGAAGATGAAGGAATCATGCACACTGCCTGGGTAGTTGGCGACGACATTGGTGAACATTTCCCGGTGGTCCACTATTGCCTGCACATTGATGGAATGCGTGTGCTTCCTGTTGCGGTAGTGGTGTGCAGTATCTGCAGGGTGCACAAGTGGGACATGTGTGCAGTCGATTGCCCCAACACGGCCGGGAATCCGGCTATGGCGTAGAAGCCTTGCTGTTCCTGCGCAGTCTTGGGGAAGTGAAGGTACTGGGGTATGAAGCTGATGATGGCACCCAGGACAGGTCTGATGAACTTTGATAGGGCTGCCTGTGAGACCTCTCCGACTCTGGTAGTTGTTGGTTGGAAGGTACCAGAGGCCAACACGTGCAGCACTGCCAGCAGCTTTGTCTGCGGAGGGATGTTTGTTCTACGCTGTGTTGGGGCTGTCAACCTGTGGGCGATGTGGGTCAGGATGCGTAGGATAGTTGTCCTTTTGAGCCTGTAGTGGGCAATGACTTCCGCTGGCTTTAGGTCTGTGAGAGTGGTGCATTTTCGGTAGGTCCACTGTCTTACTCTATGCTGCCTCTGTGGTGGTCTGGGGGGGGCGGGTCCGGGTCCTGGGGGTGGTGGCGGTCCTGGGGGTGGTGGCGGTGGGTGTTGTGGCCCTGTTGGGGCTCCGAGCTGCATGTAGAGTAGCTCCATGGCGTCATTTGTCCTTCGGGTATGGCTGTGTGCGGGACTCCGTTGCCTAGTGCAGGTAGAAGTATGTCTTTACACCTACTTGAGGCAGGTGTTATATACCTGCGGCTACCGCGCCTTATCGCCTGTTTTGTGTTCTTATCACCGATGTGGCTGGCCATTGTCAATGTTGAGGTGTGATTTTGTCTCGTCTTTTGGGACGGGAACGCCCACTCTGCATCTTATTAGCGATATTTGCGGGGATCCTCTGTGGCGATGTTTTTTGCGGCTGCTATCGCGGGTATACTGGTGCTGTGGGCTGTTGACACCGGCTTGAGAATGGGGAGGTACATTTATCACGACTTTGGCTGCGATGAAGTGCTGTTAATTTGGTGTTAGCTCCTTGTGAATATGCCCCACTGTGTCGAGAATTATGAACATTTCAGAGTGAATCATACATTCAGGACGATAATAAAATAATGGACCCGAGTTGTCAGATGGACGTGCTGTATATGCATCTGTACTGCTATCTGCTGTAATCTCCATGATAATATGTACCATGTATTTTATTCACGTTTATATCTGTGAGTACAATTAGTCCCAAATGTGCAGCCCATTCTCGCCCTTTCCCTCCCTCCTCCCACTTAATTTTCTTGTCAATTCTCTACTAAAATTACTTTTCTTTTGAACTTTGCATGACCCACGCCACTCCAACATGGCGCTTGCCCACACGGCGTGTAAATGAACACCCTAACCTTTGGCATCTTCTGGGTCAAACGATACTTCCTGTACACATGACTGGTATATCAGTGGCGTTCATGCAAGCACGTACCATGACGGGCACCTTGTACGGTATAATGATGATTTAAACTTCACAGGCAATTTATCCCACCCCCTTCCTCCTTTGACCTTGTACTACCACATGACATTTGATTCCAGCATTTCCTGTTGTGCTCTATGTACCGGATGCACTTACTATAAGGACAACATTACTCATCATGTATAATGTAAAGCACCAGACTTAATCAGTTTTCTGGTTATTTCCCTACCTGACTATTATTCCATTGCTCCTTTCTACTGATCCCATGGTTTACACCAGGTGTGGTTAAACCAGCGCCTTCTGGTTATCTGAATGGACCAAATACATACCATTGAACCTGTATGTATGATATGTGATCATTTATTGTATGTGATCTTGCATTATGGAAACTGTAATGGTTCTGGATGATTTATTACCTATTGACTTTGTTGTTCTATGTTTGATTTATCATTATGTCTATAGCATTGATGATTTCCTTGCTACTCTTATTTTTCTGAGATGATCTCTGGGTAATTCCATTATGTTTCTATTCGATTTGCCTCCATATGTTACATTATCTTATTTTTTGGAATCACTGCACGATTGGATGTGGTCTGACTTTCTGGTAACAGAACATGTAATGGGTTCACTTGTCTAATGGTTTTTACTCATCTTTTATACATTAGAGATTAATTTTGACCTTGGTTCTACACTCATGCACTACATCCATCCTTGAAAAAGCCCAAGGCCTGCATGCCTCATTGAGAGAAAACACCTGTTGACTGCACTTTTCATTTGCCTCATACTTTGGATCACCAAAACCACTTGGAATATTAATAAAAATGTACTAACTAGACTCTACCCTGAAAAATGATTGTGGCCTGTTTTTCACTAGCTTTCCATTAGGATAGAGGGTTTACCTGGGTATACTTTGTTGCCAGCTCGGTCCATCACCCCAGTCTAAGGCTTTGCGCTGCCTTGCCTTACTCCATATCTATCAGGCCATGCAAAGTCACAAAGGTTACCCTCTGGTGGTGCAGGCTCTTGTAAATGAGGCCCTGTATTTCGATTGTGGTTCTGATGGATTCAGAATACATAGTGACTTTGTTAGTGGTGTTGGCCTACCTCCATGATGGTACTTAATATCTTTATGATTGCTTTTATTTACCATCCATTTATTTTGTCAACACCAATGTGAGTGTCTAGAATAATTCTATTCTAAACAAAACTGTGCTTTTTGGTTTGTCCTGAAGAAAGCCCATGTGAATTATGTGAGGGGTTTAAACAAAGTAGATGTTAATAGGTTTGCGCTTTCATGATTATTCTTTTGCAAATAAAAGAGTTATGTTAGACAGCCTAGATAACGGTTTAGACAGTCAGAATGGAAAGACAACACTTTCAGCATTGCCATGCTCTATCTTCTCTCTATCTGTTTGTACAGTATTTCATGCTGACATTTGAGAGAGAAACACAAACATTTTATGTTTATGACAACTAGAACCTCTGACCTGTTGTTCATACCTCCTGCTTACATCAATTTACTTCACACCAGTATATGTTCTTGTAACAGTAATGCTTTTTTCAGATGTTCTCCCTTGATTACATGAAAATATTTTGACAAGAAAAAATGTACCACACTGCTTTGGATATAGAAATGTCGGAGCTAGTTGTCTCATGTCTACATTTTGATTTTTGTTATAGGTAAAGATGACGCAGGACTCCGCACTTCAGCCCTGCAGCTTTTTGAGAACCACCAGTGCGCAACGCATCTTGGATGCGGGACTTCACATTGCAAAGTCCCTTGTTGACGGTAACCTCAACGATAATGCAGGACTTTTCATCACTGCCTTTCAGGTCCTTGAAAATGCCGCTGCTTGAAGCATCTTTGAAGCATTTCGCAAAGCTCCACCACCAGGATTTAGGGTACTTTAAGCAGCTGGCCTAACTTGGTCCCTGTATCTGGCCCATGCTACAACATGGTCAGCCGAAACTTGTGACTTTTTCCTGATTCGGCGCGGGCAGGTAACCACAGTTGGCGTTTTTTGCTTCTAGACACTATTTTCTCTAAAAACTTGAAACTTGCATATCTCTGGGCCTACTGATTGGGCTTTTATCATTTATGTCTAAAATAACTTATTAAATTTAACTCTAGTCTTCTAAATTGGTGTGAGATTTTTTGTTTGTTGTGTTTTCACTTTATTACTGTTTAAATTGCTGCACAAATACTTTACACATTGCCTCTACGTTAAGCCTGACTACTTTGTGCCAAGCTTCCAGAGGGCTAAACAGAGGCTAATTTGGGGTTTTGCTAGTGTTTTACCCTGACAGGATTGTGGTTTCTGCTTGAGAAGTGTTTCACCCCCTTAACCAGTAACCCTATTTCTTACATACACCATTGACTGAGTCAGCATCTTGACATGCTGCTATTAGTAATAAATAGACACACAGTTGATGGACGGAATACAGAACAAATCAAAACATTCACCCCCAGTCAAGAGATCTGGGTTAAAACCATCATTCTTTTGGTCACCATGCCACCCCAGTTTAGACCTGGCCATATGCAAATCAGTCTTGACCCTGTGCCTCATTGGAACAGTCCAGCCCAGCCCAAACTTCCAAGCCAGGTCCTCCCTGGACCGGAAACAAGCATCCTAGGACCGGTTTTGGGGTTTCACCCCTCATCAGCCAGGATAGCTTGAATCCAGTGGCACAGTGATACCAGGACCCACGTCTGGGCATACCCGGCGCACTTAGGGTGAGAAAGCAAAAGACACACAGTTGATGGACAAAATGCAGAACAAATTAAAACATTCACCCCAGTCAAGAGATCTGGGTTAAATCCATAATTATTTTGCTCACCATGCCACCCCAGTTTAGGCTTGGCCATATGCAAATCAGTCTTGACCCTGTGCCTCATGGGAACAGTCCAGCCCAAACTGCCAAGCCAGGTCCTCCCTGGACCGGAAACAAGCATCCTAGGACCGGGTTCGGGGTTTCACCCCTCATCAACCAGGATAGCTTGAATCCACTGGCACAGTGAGCCCGGGACCCACATCTGGGAATATCTGGCACACTTAGGGTAAGAAAGCAGAAGACACAGTTGATGGACGGAATGCAGAACAAATCAAAACATTCACCCCCAGTCAAGAGATCTGGGTTAAAACCATCATTCCTTTGCTCACCATGCCACCCCAGTTTAGACCTGGCCATATGCAAATCAGTCTTGACCCTGTGCCTCATGGGAACAGTCTAGCCCGAACTGCCAAGCCAGGTCCTCACTGGACCAGAAACAAGCATCCTAGGACTGGATTCAGGGTTTCACCCCTCATCAGCCAGGATAGCTTGAATCCAGTGGCACAGTGAGCCCGGGTGGGACGGGTATGCCCAGACGTCGGTCCTGTGCTCTCAAACTGGAATGGCATGGGGAGCAAAAAAACGATGGATTTAGGCCCAGATCTCTGTACTGAGGAGAATGTATGACATTGTTCTACATTCTATCCATCAATTGTTGTTTGCACATTTGTCACCCCGAGTGGGACGGTTATGCCCAGACATGGGTCCTGTGCTCTCCATGCCACTGGAGTAAAGCTAGCCTGGCTGATGAGGGGTGAAACCCCGAAACCGGTCCTATGATGCCTTTTTCCAGTCCAGGGAGGACCTGGCCTGGCCGTTCAGGCTGGACTGTTCCCATTGGGCGCAGGCTCCAGACTGATTTGTATACGGCTGGGTTCAAACTGGAATGGCATGGGAAGCAAAAAAACGATGGATTTAGGTTCAGATCTCTGTACTGGGGTGAATGTATGACTTTGTTCTACATTCTGTCCATCAATTGTTGTTTTTGCATTAGTCACCCCGAGTGGGACGGGTTTGCCCAGACGTGGGTCCCTTGCTCTCCATGCCACTGGAGTCAAGCTATCCTGGCTGATGAGGGGTGAAACCCCGAAACCGGTCCTAAGATGCTTGTTTCCAGTCCAGGGAGGACCTGGCCTGGCAGTTCAGGCTGTACTGTTCCCATTGGGCGCAGGGTCAAGACTGATTTGCATATGGCTGGGTTCAAACTGGAATGGCATGAGGAGCAAAAAAACAATGCTTTTAGGCCCAGATCTCTGAACTGGGGTGAATGCATGACATTGTTCTACATTCTGTCCATCAATTGTTGTTTTTGCATTTGTCACCCCGAGTGGGACGGGTATGCCCAGATGTGGGTCCCGTGCTCTCCATGCCACTGGAGTCAAGCTATCCTGGCTGATGAGGGGTGAAACCCTGAAACCGGTCCTAGGATGCTTGTTTCCAGTCCAGGGAGGACCTGGCCTGGCAGTTCAGGCTGGACTGTTCCCATTGGGCGCAGGGTCAAGACTGATTTGCATACGGCTGGGTTCAAACTGGAATGGCATGAGGAGCAAAAAAACTATGGATTTAGCCCCAGATCTCTGTACTGGGGTGAATGTATGACATTGTTCTACATTCTGTCCATCAGTTGTTGTTTTTGCTATTAGTAATAAATGGCATGGTTAAAAAGATGTATGTTGACCAAGAATCAGTAGATACATACTCTTCGTCGTAAATCAGTTGGCTGTTGACACTGCTCCGTAGAGCCGGCATACACATTGTTGTGTGCCTGAATCCCATAGCACAGAAGTCATTGCAGTGCAAAACAAAGAAAGTGGTAAAGATGTTTTATCGGTCACATAATGGTTGCAAATTTGTGAGCATTCTACAAAAGTATTCCTCTCATGCCGCATCTCCCTAAAGTAAAGCTTCAGTTCACTGCCCACACAGGCCTGAACTTCTCTAGGCCTCACTCCACTGCAGGCGGTACCGCTGAGATACCTGTAGGCTACTTCTCTCCGGAGTTCATATCAGGGTGTTTCAGTTTCCCCTCAATAGTCACTGGGTCACAGGCCACTGGACCCACAAGGAAATCATAGATGGCAGATACTTCGGGCCTAATAGTGAATAGGGACACTTCAGAGCTACAAGGTGGCACATCTGAACAAGTATTGTATCCTTGATGAAACATTGTTACCTTACCGTAAATATGGTAGTAAACAGGATAAAAAGAACCAGAATGATAGAGATGCCAAATTATAAATAATTCACAACTAACAAATGATTTGTTAATTCGCGAATCTTCTTAAAGGACATGCTTAACAAATTGTACAGTAATGAATTCCAAAACTTCAATATAGCTATAAAAACAAACATGTGGAGATGGGGAACATGGCAGAAACATTTTTTACACCACAAGCATAAAACTTAATTTGGGGCCTTATTGTACCCTGATATTAAGTCAAAATGCTACCTATTTTTTGTTGTAACATTCCCAGCATTCAAAAAGTCTATTACATCCCAATGGTAAATTAAATTTCGATAGTGTGAGAAGTTGGCCTGGTATATGCTGTTCACTAATTAAAGTGGACACCTTGCACCAGGGCAAATCGACTCTTATGGTAGATAGGTTTAAGACAACCTTTTAAAGAAAGCTATCCTAGTGGTAGCTGTGGAGAGCAGCCTTCAGGCTAAGTCTCGGAGGAATGTAAAGCAGCTTGTTTTACCATATAATCTCTTGAATCACCAAATGAAAAGACACCACACAGGTATATATATCAAATATATATGTATTTATTTCTAAATAACTCTCTACTAATCTCTTTATGAGATTAGAAGACAAACATATGCACAAATCAACGTTTCACAATAAGTTAAGCACAAAATATGGCTGGGGCCCTAGGGGCGTACAAGACCATATACTAAGTAAGAGACTTAGAAACAACGACTTGCAAGGAGACAAGGCCTAGGGCCTTCAGAAGTGCTGGGGCCTCACGAAACCACCCAAGGCAGGTAAGTAAAGGACCCACGGGGGACGCGTGCAGTGTGGATACACAGGCGCGAATCGCCGTTAACTTCAATGGGGCAAGTCGCGGTTGGAAATAAAGAGTTTTAGGATACTTCGGGAGAACCTACAAGCAAGTCACTTACAGGGTAAGTAGTTCTAGGGCCCACACCCACAGGAGCACCGTAGTGCTGGAGTTACCTCACCCAGGGAAGCCGGGTGCACAGGTGTCCTTTGGTGTCGGGTCGCAGCGTCGTTTTCAATGGCGAACAAAGAAGACTTGCTGCTTGCGGGAGCTGAAGAAGTGTCCGGTGGAATCCAAGCCTGGATTCTGAAGAAGGATGACCTGAAAGCAGAGGGGACAGTGTTCAAAGTCACTTGGCAGTGACCCGGGGCAAGGAAGATGGATGCCCACCGTCGTCGGTTGATTCAGGTCGGTTGTGGGTGCCTTGACTCTTCAGCCACGTGGTCCAGGAGGCGTCGACGATGACCAGGAGCTGGATTCGGTGGGTCCCTCGACGTCTGCAGCTGACTGCGGTGTCGGCAACTCGATTGGAGCCAACAAGCCTTGGCAGCAGCAAGTCTTGGGGAGATGAAGAAAAGTCGATGGCGCAGACCAGCAAGGTCTGAGGGACTCACCCAGTGAGGGTAAGTCAGGGCAGGCCTGGAGCAACCAGGGGAGCCCTTTGGTTTCTTTAAGAAGTCTTCTGGGGACCCACAAGCTGGCGGGCAAGGGATCGCGAAGACACCTCAGGCGGAATCACTCAACAGGGGCCCACGGTCACTCGGGACGGTGTAGGCCTCTGATCTTCGGAGGGTTTCCTGCTGGAGGTGGGGACCACACGTGGTCCAAAGCACAAGTTCGTAGAACGTTGTGAAGGGGTTGCACTCGACAATAGTGCACGGTACCCAGGGGTCGCGGTTCCTCGTTACTCGTGGGGTCCACTTGCCTCAGCTTCGCTGGGGACTCACGATGGCCTGGGAGAGGTCAGGAAATCCACTTCTTGGGCTGCAGGGACTTCGGACTCCGGCGGGAGCGGCGTAGTTTGCGACCGTCGTTGTCGTTTTTGGTGCCTGCCAAGCAGGGGAGTCACTCCTTGACTCCAAGGGAGATTCTTCTGTCTTCCAAAGGTAGTGGAACGTCGAAGGGCCAGGATTCTTCTGTAGAGCGTCGTCCAGGGGTTATCTGCTTTGCAATGGCAAGGTTCCCCTCTTATACTAAAAAGAGGGGATGGACTAGCTCTATGACCCCACCTATGGGAGGGTCAAGGGAGGGGTGGCTACACCCACTTCCCTTTGTCCAGTTTCGCGCCAGAGCAGGGGCAGGTAGCCCCTGAGCTGGTTTGAACTGGCATATGCACAGAGGAGCCTTTTGCTCCCCCAGTGCAGGACTTCAAAGCACTCTAAGAGTGCACCCACCCAGCCCCAATACACATTATCCTGTCTGGGGAGGTGGTCACACCTCCCTGCAACAGGAAACCTATTGTCCAGGCCTCCCCTGCCGGAGTTTCGTCCAGCAGCAGGAGGCCAGACTTGTGTCTGTGGCAGCAGCATCCATTTTGTGATGCCAGGGCTTCAGAAAGAAGTTACCGGGTAAGCCAGAGTTAACATGTCTTTCCCTCTAGAAGGGTGGAATGCTACCCCCGCCGCCAGGATTGGCGGGGGGTAGTATTCCAAGATGTTTGACACCAAACACGACATGTTTAGGTGCAGCCATTCCAAAGTTAGCATTTTACCGCGAGGATATAATGCGCTTAAGAGTATATGGTCAGGCTGCACTACAAACAGCATCAGAGATGGTCTCCGAACGCTGCAGAGGGGCCCTGCTCATGCAGGGGCACCCTCTCACATAGGAACCATGCACTCTGCCTTTAGGATTGATAAGGCCTGCCTTAGGAGTGACTTATAGGTTTATATGTGTGTATGTATTTAGTGATATAGGTAACCTATATCACAGTAAGGGGTGCATGCACCACCCTACCCAGGCTGCAGTAGCAGACCTGTGGTGTCAGTTTGGATGGCCTTCCAGGGGTGGCATAATACATGCTGCAGCCCCTGGTAGGCCTCTGAGGTACCTATGCCCTTGGTACATAGTATACCATATACTAGGGACTTATAAGGGCACTCCAGATTCCAATCAGAGATGTGCCTAAGGCACATGGAAACCTTTTACAGAGAAAGCAGATAGACTGGGGCCCTGAATAGCAGGATCCCAGTCCAACTAAGTCATAAACCAGCAAAACACCATAAAAAAGTGGGGGCAACCATATAGTCAGATTCCACCTTCCTACATAACCCCCCAAACGAAAGGAGATAAGGCTAACCTTGGCCAGTTGAGCCTTCATTGACTAAGTGGTCATATAAGGAAGCACCTGCACTAGCATGGTTGCCCCCTGTCTTATGGTCCACTAAGCAATCCCTCACCCTAAGGGTATGAGAGGGTCTCCACCATGGGGAATCACTACCTGTGGTGTGCTTAGGTAAAGTACAAGGCTGGTGAGGTGTCTGAGTAGGGAAGTGAGGCCCTAGGAATGTTGGCCTCAGCTTCCTCAGATCACTGGTCACCATGTATGCCTGTCTTTCCATGACTGAGTTGCACTTTGCTCTAAGGGTCAACCTTTGGCTGCCTACAGCTGTGGGTTGGGTCCCTTTGGATGGACTACTGGAGGGACATGGCAGGTTTGGAACCTTCTGGTCCCAGGTTTGCCCTTGCCTACCAGAGTCCTTCTGGGGGAGGTCCCTACATAAAGGTATGGGGGATCCCTCAGTGTGTAGAGGAATTTTCACCTGGCTAGGGCTACTAGACTGGGTGCCCCTAATCTGCTGATGGGGGCTTCCTCTGGACAGGGGGCCCTGGGGGTCCACTGACCTCCCTGACCTCTGCAGCCCTGGGCTGACTGAGGCAGGGTAGAGAGGGGCAGGTTACCTGCTCCAGACGGGGTACCACCTTGGAAGGGTCCTCTGCCATCAGGGGTGTGGCCAGGCCAGGCCTGACTACCTCTGTGGCAGTTCCTTCACTAGGGGTAGGGTCAGTTCCCTGAGGAGGCTGACCCTTACCTACTGTCTGGGGGAAGAAGACTTTTCTTCAACCCTTGTGCTCTCTTTGGGGGAGAGTGGGCCATTCTTTCAGGCTCCATCTCTCCAAATTCTTGGGCTGGGGCTGTGGCCATCACAGCCCCACTAACCTTTACAGGGACGCCCAACATCCTAAGATGGGTTTGGTGTTCCACTTCAGCCCAGGCTGAAATTTCCAGATCATTGCCCATCAGGCAATCTACAGGTAGGGTTGGGGACACTGCCACTCTTTTGGGCCTGTGACCCCCTCCCAGCTGAGATTGACTATGGCCATGGGGTGATCTGTTCTGACACCATCAATGTTGGTCACCTGGTATTTAAACTCAGGTAAAAGCTGGTGAGGGGGACTAGTTTCCCTGCCACCATGGTGACACTAGCCCCTGTGTCCCTAAATGCCACAGCTTTCTGACCATTAATTATTGGCTCCAATCTGTACCTGCCCAATGCTATGGGACCCATGGTAAAGGTGGCAAATCCTATACCACCATCAGAGTCAGAGGAGTCTGTTGAGGGGTCCCTGTCTAAACTAGGGCCCACCTCTGTTCCTCTTGCAAAAGCACCTAACTTTTTGGGTGCACTACTCCCAACTGGAGGATTACTACTGGTAGTACCAGGAGGGGTGGTAGTAGTTGTGGGAGGAACATTTTCTTTATTGCCAATCCTGGGGCAACTGGGATCAGTTTTCCAGTGCCCAGGCTTTTTACAGACATGGCAATAGGGTTTCTTTTCAGGAGAGGAAGGAGTTTGGGACCCACCCCCAGAAGAGGAATTTTGGGGCCCTGTAGGGGACTTATCCTTAGATTTATCCCCACCTTTCTCTTGGGACTTAGTAGAATCTTTCTTCTGGTCACCACCCTGATTTCTAGTTTTTACTCTGGTTCTGACCCACTTGTCTGCCTTCTTTCCCAATTCTTGGGGAGAGGTCAGATCAGAGTCCACCAGATACTGGTGCAAAAGCTGGTTTTGACAATTATTAAGGATCTGCTCCCTCATAATCAAATTGTACAATCCTAAAAAGTCCTGCACTTTGTTGCCATGTATCCAACCTTCCAGAGCCTTTGTAGCACAATCTACAAAATCAACCCAGTCTTGAGTCTGAGCTTTTTGGGTGTCTCTGAACTTCAACCTATACTGTTCAGTGGTTAGGCCAAACCCATCTATCAGAGCACTCTTCAAGACTGTGTAATTGTCAGCATCCTCTTCTCTTACAGTGAGGAGCTTGTCTCTACCTTTGTCTGCAAAGGAGAGCCACAAGATTGCTGCCCACTGCCTCTGGGGGACCTTCTGAACTTTACAGGCCCTCTCCAGTGCAGTTATCCATTTGTGGATGTCATCCCCACTCTGGTAGGGAGGGACAATCTTGTTTAGGTTTCTATGGTCATAAGACCTGTCCCTATCTCTAGGGATATTGCTGCCACCATGGGACTCTAGTCCCAACTTTCTTCTCTCCCTGAGGAGATCTAGGGATTCCCTATCTAAAGCCAGTTGCTTTTTTCTGATTTCCAGCTGAGTTTCCTCATACCGGACCAGCCTGGCTCTCCTCTCATGAGAGGATTCCCTCCTGTGAGAGGAGACAGAGCTCCCTATAGAGGTGCCAGAGTGGTTAGACTCCTGAGAAGGAGATCTAGACTTCCTGGCAACACTCTTAATCCTTCCTGGGGGGACAAAGAGGGCATCATTTTGATCATCCTCATCATCATCCACAGGAGGGATTGGGTTTTCCAGGTCAGGGTCATTGTCACCCTCCTGGCCAGTTTCAGAGGGGGGGCTGGGGGTATTGGTACCCCTGGCCTCCTCCTCTTCTTCTGCCCCACCCTCAGCTCCTACCCCTTCAGTCCCTACAGGCTTACTAAGGTCATAAGCCACCAACAACTCCTTGAGGTGTTGGGTGGTGGGGCTTTGGCCTGTCCTTATTTTTCTCAAGTTGCATAAAGCTCTCAATTCCAAGAATGGGAGTGTATCATACTTGGAGGGTGGAAGCTCAATGGCTTCCTGCAAGGATTCTTTGGATCCTCCCCTTAAAGACATTCTAGTGTTGTGCAGTGTTGTACTACCTACACTAGTTTGTGGCCTACTGATCCTAGCTTGAGCTGTGGAAAGGGTGTGCTATCCCTTGGCACCCAGCTCTAAGTTCAGTAGAACTTATTGATACTAAGCTTGACTTTATATGTACCTTGAGTACCTATAATGGTTTTCAGTTAGTAATTCAAATAGAGATTTTCTGGTAAAACAATGGCAAGCTGGAATCCCACACGCTGCCCACCAATGTGAGAAGTTGGCCTGGTATATGCTGTTCACTAATTAAAGTGGACACCTTGCACCAGGGCAAATCGACTCTTATGGTAGATAGGTTTAAGACAACCTTTTAAAGAAAGCTATCCTAGTGGTAGCTGTGGAGAGCAGCCTTCAGGCTAAGTCTCGGAGGAATGTAAAGCAGCTTGTTTTACCATATAATCTCTTGAATCACCAAATGAAAAGACACCACACAGGTATATATATCAAATATATATGTATTTATTTCTAAATAACTCTCTACTAATCTCTTTATGAGATTAGAAGACAAACATATGCACAAATCAACGTTTCACAATAAGTTAAGCACAAAATATGGCTGGGGCCCTAGGGGCGTACCAGACCATATACTAAGTAAGAGACTTAGAAACAACGACTTGCAAGGAGACAAGGCCTAGGGCCTTCAGAAGTGCTGGGGCCTCACGAAACCACCCAAGGCAGGTAAGTAAAGGACCCACGGGGGACGCGTGCAGTGTGGATACACAGGCGCGAATCGCCGTTAACTTCAATGGGGCAAGTCGCGGTTGGAAATAAAGAGTTTTAGGATACTTCGGGAGAACCTACAAGCAAGTCACTTACAGGGTAAGTAGTTCTAGGGCCCACACCCACAGGAGCACCGTAGTGCTGGAGTTACCTCACCCAGGGAAGCCGGGTGCACAGGTGTCCTTTGGTGTCGGGTCGCAGCGTCGTTTTCAATGGCGAACAAAGAAGACTTGCTGCTTGCGGGAGCTGAAGAAGTGTCCGGTGGAATCCAAGCCTGGATTCTGAAGAAGGATGACCTGAAAGCAGAGGGGACAGTGTTCAAAGTCACTTGGCAGTGACCCGGGGCAAGGAAGATGGATGCCCACCGTCGTCGGTTGATTCAGGTCGGTTGTGGGTGCCTTGACTCTTCAGCCACGTGGTCCAGGAGGCGTCGACGATGACCAGGAGCTGGATTCAGTGGGTCCCTCGACGTCTGCAGCTGACTGCGGTGTCGGCAACTCGATTGGAGCCAACAAGCCTTGGCAGCAGCAAGTCTCGGGGAGATGAAGAAAAGTCGATGGCGCAGACCAGCAAGGTCTGAGGAACTCACCCAGTGAGGGTAAGTCAGGGCAGGCCTGGAGCAACCAGGGGAGCCCTTTGGTTTCTTTAAGAAGTCTTCTGGGGACCCACAAGCCGGCGGGCAAGGGATCGCGAAGACACCTCAGGCGGAATCACTCAACAGGGGCCCACGGTCACTCGGGACGGTGTAGGCCTCTGATCTTCGGAGGGATTCCTGCTGGAGGTCGGGACCACACGTGGTCCAAAGCACAAGTTCGTAGAACGTTGTGAAGGGGTTGCACTCGACAATAGTGCACGGTACCCAGGGGTCGCGGTTCCTCGTTACTCGTGGGGTCCACTTGCCTCAGCTTCGCTGGGGACTCACGATGGCCTGGGAGAGGTCAGGAAATCCACTTCTTGGGCTGCAGGGACTTCGGACTCCGGCGGGAGCGGCGTAGTTTGCGACCGTCGTTGTCGTTTTTGGTGCCTGCCAAGCAGGGGAGTCACTCCTTGACTCCAAGGGAGATTCTTCTGTCTTCCAAAGGTAGTGGAACGTCGAAGGGCCAGGATTCTTCTGTAGAGCGTCGTCCAGGGGTTATCTGCTTTGCAATGGCAAGGTTCCCCCTCTTATACTAAAAAGAGGGGATGGACTAGCTCTATGACCCCACCTATGGGAGGGTCAAGGGAGGGGTGGCTACACCCACTTCCCTTTGTCCAGTTTCACGCCAGAGCAGGGGCAGGTAGCCCCTGAGCTGGTTTGAACTGGCATATGCACAGAGGAGCCTTTTGCTCCCCCAGTGCAGGACTTCAAAGCACTCTAAGAGTGCACCCACCCAGCCCCAATACACATTATCCTGTCTGGGGAGGTGGTCACACCTCCCTGCAACAGGAAACCTATTGTCCAGGCCTCCCCTGCCGGAGTTTCGTCCAGCAGCAGGAGGCCAGACTTGTGTCTGTGGCAGCAGCATCCATTTTGTGATGCCAGGGCTTCAGAAAGAAGTTACCGGGTAAGCCAGAGTTAACATGTCTTTCCCTCTAGAAGGGTGGAATGCTACCCCCGCCGCCAGGATTGGCGGGGGTAGTATTCCAAGATGTTTGACACCAAACACGACATGTTTAGGTGCAGCCATTCCAAAGTTAGCATTTTACCGCGAGGATATAATGCGCTTAAGAGTATATGGTCAGGCTGCACTACAAACAGCATCAGAGATGGTCTCCGAACGCTGCAGAGGGGCCCTGCTCATGCAGGGGCACCCTCTCACATAGGAACCATGCACTCTGCCTTTAGGATTGATAAGGCCTGCCTTAGGAGTGACTTATAGGTTTATATGTGTGTATGTATTTAGTGATATAGGTAACCTATATCACAGTAAGGGGTGCATGCACCACCCTACCCAGGCTGCAGTAGCAGACCTGTGGTGTCAGTTTGGATGGCCTTCCAGGGGTGGCATAATACATGCTGCAGCCCCTGGTAGGCCTCTGAGGTACCTATGCCCTTGGTACATAGTATACCATATACTAGGGACTTATAAGGGCACTCCAGATTCCAATCAGAGATGTGCCTAAGGCACATGGAAACCTTTTTACAGAGAAAGCAGATAGACTGGGGCCCTGAATAGCAGGATCCCAGTCCAACTAAGTCATAAACCAGCAAAACACCATAAAAAAAGTGGGGGCAACCATATAGTCAGATTCCACCTTCCTACATAACCCCCCCCAAACGAAAGGAGATAAGGCTAACCTTGGCCAGTTGAGCCTTCATTGACTAAGTGGTCATATAAGGAAGCACCTGCACTAGCATGGTTGCCCCCTGTCTTATGGTCCACTAAGCAATCCCTCACCCTAAGGGTATGAGAGGGTCTCCACCATGGGGAATCACTACCTGTGGTGTGCTTAGGTAAAGTACAAGGCTGGTGAGGTGTCTGAGTAGGGAAGTGAGGCCCTAGGAATGTTGGCCTCAGCTTCCTCAGATCACTGGTCACCATGTATGCCTGTCTTTCCATGACTGAGTTGCACTTTGCTCTAAGGGTCAACCTTTGGCTGCCTACAGCTGTGGGTTGGGTCCCTTTGGATGGACTACTGGAGGGACATGGCAGGTTTGGAACCTTCTGGTCCCAGGTTTGCCCTTGCCTACCAGAGTCCTTCTGGGGAGGTCCCTACATAAAGGTATGGGGGATCCCTCAGTGTGTAGAGGAATTTTCACCTGGCTAGGGCTACTAGACTGGGTGCCCCTAATCTGCTGATGGGGGCTTCCTCTGGACAGGGGGCCCTGGGGGGTCCACTGACCTCCCTGACCTCTGCAGCCCTGGGCTGACTGAGGCAGGGTAGAGAGGGGCAGGTTACCTGCTCCAGACGGGGTACCACCTTGGAAGGGTCCTCTGCCATCAGGGGTGTGGCCAGGCCAGGCCTGACTACCTCTGTGGCAGTTCCTTCACTAGGGGTAGGGTCAGTTCCCTGAGGAGGCTGACCCTTACCTACTGTCTGGGGGAAGAAGACTTTTCTTCAACCCTTGTGCTCTCTTTTGGGGGAGAGTGGGCCATTCTTTCAGGCTCCATCTCTCCAAATTCTTGGGCTGGGGCTGTGGCCATCACAGCCCCACTAACCTTTACAGGGACGCCCAACATCCTAAGATGGGTTTGGTGTTCCACTTCAGCCCAGGCTGAAATTTCCAGATCATTGCCCATCAGGCAATCTACAGGTAGGGTTGGGGACACTGCCACTCTTTTGGGCCTGTGACCCCCTCCCAGCTGAGATTGACTATGGCCATGGGGTGATCTGTTCTGACACCATCAATGTTGGTCACCTGGTATTTAAACTCAGGTAAAAGCTGGTGAGGGGGACTAGTTTCCCTGCCACCATGGTGACACTAGCCCCTGTGTCCCTAAATGCCACAGCTTTCTGACCATTAATTATTGGCTCCAATCTGTACCTGCCCAATGCTATGGGACCCATGGTAAAGGTGGCAAATCCTATACCACCATCAGAGTCAGAGGAGTCTGTTGAGGGGTCCCTGTCTAAACTAGGGCCCACCTCTGTTCCTCTTGCAAAAGCACCTAACTTTTTGGGTGCACTACTCCCAACTGGAGGATTACTACTGGTAGTACCAGGAGGGGTGGTAGTAGTTGTGGGAGGAACATTTTCTTTATTGCCACTCCTGGGGCAACTGGGATCAGTTTTCCAGTGCCCAGGCTTTTTACAGACATGGCAATAGGGTTTCTTTTCAGGAGAGGAAGGAGTTTGGGACCCACCCCCAGAAGAGGAATTTTGGGGCCCTGTAGGGGACTTATCCTTAGATTTATCCCCACCTTTCTCTTGGGACTTAGTAGAATCTTTCTTCTGGTCACCACCCTGATTTCTAGTTTTTACTCTGGTTCTGACCCACTTGTCTGCCTTCTTTCCCAATTCTTGGGGAGAGGTCAGATCAGAGTCCACCAGATACTGGTGCAAAAGCTGGTTTTGACAATTATTAAGGATCTGCTCCCTCATAATCAAATTGTACAATCCTAAAAAGTCCTGCACTTTGTTGCCATGTATCCAACCTTCCAGAGCCTTTGTAGCACAATCTACAAAATCAACCCAGTCTTGAGTCTGAGCTTTTTGGGTGTCTCTGAACTTCAACCTATACTGTTCAGTGGTTAGGCCAAACCCATCTATCAGAGCACTCTTCAAGACTGTGTAATTGTCAGCATCCTCTTCTCTTACAGTGAGGAGCTTGTCTCTACCTTTGTCTGCAAAGGAGAGCCACAAGATTGCTGCCCACTGCCTCTGGGGGACCTTCTGAACTTTACAGGCCCTCTCCAGTGCAGTTATCCATTTGTGGATGTCATCCCCACTCTGGTAGGGAGGGACAATCTTGTTTAGGTTTCTATGGTCATAAGACCTGTCCCTATCTCTAGGGATATTGCTGCCACCATGGGACTCTAGTCCCAACTTTCTTCTCTCCCTGAGGAGATCTAGGGATTCCCTATCTAAAGCCAGTTGCTTTTTTCTGATTTCCAGCTGAGTTTCCTCATACCGGACCAGCCTGGCTCTCCTCTCATGAGAGGATTCCCTCCTGTGAGAGGAGACAGAGCTCCCTATAGAGGTGCCAGAGTGGTTAGACTCCTGAGAAGGAGATCTAGACTTCCTGGGCACACTCTTAATCCTTCCTGGGGGACAAAGAGGGCATCATTTTGATCATCCTCATCATCATCCACAGGAGGGATTGGGTTTTCCAGGTCAGGGTCATTGTCACCCTCCTGGCCAGTTTCAGAGGGGGCTGGGGGTATTGGTACCCCTGGCCTCCTCCTCTTCTTCTGCCCCACCCTCAGCTCCTACCCCTTCAGTCCCTACAGGCTTACTAAGGTCATAAGCCACCAACAACTCCTTGAGGTGTTGGGTGGTGGGGCTTTGGCCTGTCCTTATTTTTCTCAAGTTGCATAAAGCTCTCAATTCCAAGAATGGGAGTGTATCATACTTGGAGGGTGGAAGCTCAATGGCTTCCTGCAAGGATTCTTTGGATCCTCCCCTTAAAGACATTCTAGTGTTGTGCAGTGTTGTACTACCTACACTAGTTTGTGGCCTACTGATCCTAGCTTGAGCTGTGGAAAGGGTGTGCTATCCCTTGGCACCCAGCTCTAAGTTCAGTAGAACTTATTGATACTAAGCTTGACTTTATATGTACCTTGAGTACCTATAATGGTTTTCAGTTAGTAATTCAAATAGAGATTTTCTGGTAAAACAATGGCAAGCTGGAATCCCACACGCTGCCCACCAATGTGAGAAGTTGGCCTGGTATATGCTGTTCACTAATTAAAGTGGACACCTTGCACCAGGGCAAATCGACTCTTATGGTAGATAGGTTTAAGACAACCTTTTAAAGAAAGCTATCCTAGTGGTAGCTGTGGAGAGCAGCCTTCAGGCTAAGTCTCGGAGGAATGTAAAGCAGCTTGTTTTACCATATAATCTCTTGAATCACCAAATGAAAAGACACCACACAGGTATATATATCAAATATATATGTATTTATTTCTAAATAACTCTCTACTAATCTCTTTATGAGATTAGAAGACAAACATATGCACAAATCAACGTTTCACAATAAGTTAAGCACAAAATATGGCTGGGGCCCTAGGGGCGTACAAGACCATATACTAAGTAAGAGACTTAGAAACAACGACTTGCAAGGAGACAAGGCCTAGGGCCTTCAGAAGTGCTGGGGCCTCACGAAACCACCCAAGGCAGGTAAGTAAAGGACCCACGGGGGACGCGTGCAGTGTGGATACACAGGCGCGAATCGCCGTTAACTTCAATGGGGCAAGTCGCGGTTGGAAATAAAGAGTTTTAGGATACTTCGGGAGAACCTACAAGCAAGTCACTTACAGGGTAAGTAGTTCTAGGGCCCACACCCACAGGAGCACCGTAGTGCTGGAGTTACCTCACCCAGGGAAGCCGGGTGCACAGGTGTCCTTTGGTGTCGGGTCGCAGCGTCGTTTTCAATGGCGAACAAAGAAGACTTGCTGCTTGCGGGAGCTGAAGAAGTGTCCGGTGGAATCCAAGCCTGGATTCTGAAGAAGGATGACCTGAAAGCAGAGGGGACAGTGTTCAAAGTCACTTGGCAGTGACCCGGGGCAAGGAAGATGGATGCCCACCGTCGTCGGTTGATTCAGGTCGGTTGTGGGTGCCTTGACTCTTCAGCCACGTGGTCCAGGAGGGGTCGACGATGACCAGGAGCTGGATTCGGTGGGTCCCTCGACGTCTGCAGCTGACTGCGGTGTCGGCAACTCGATTGGAGCCAACAAGCCTTGGCAGCAGCAAGTCTTGGGGAGATGAAGAAAAGTCGATGGCGCAGACCAGCAAGGTCTGAGGGACTCACCCAGTGAGGGTAAGTCAGGGCAGGCCTGGAGCAACCAGGGGAGCCCTTTGGTTTCTTTAAGAAGTCTTCTGGGGACCCACAAGCTGGCGGGCAAGGGATCGCGAAGACACCTCAGGCGGAATCACTCAACAGGGGCCCACGGTCACTTGGGACGGTGTAGGCCTCTGATCTTCGGAGGGTTTCCTGCTGGAGGTGGGGACCACACGTGGTCCAAAGCACAAGTTCGTAGAACGTTGTGAAGGGGTTGCACTCGACAATAGTGCACGGTACCCAGGGGTCACGGTTCCTCGTTACTCGTGGGGTCCACTTGCCTCAGCTTCGCTGGGGACTCACGATGGCCTGGGAGAGGTCAGGAAATCCACTTCTTGGGCTGCAGGAACTTCGGACTCCGGCGGGAGCGGCGTAGTTTGCGACCGTCGTTGTCGTTTTTGGTGCCTGCCAAGCAGGGGAGTCACTCCTTGACTCCAAGGGAGATTCTTCTGTCTTCCAAAGGTAGTGGAACGTCGAAGGGCCAGGATTCTTCTGTAGAGCGTCGTCCAGGGGTTATCTGCTTTGCAATGGCAAGGTTCCCCTCTTATACTAAAAGAGGGGATGGACTAGCTCTATGACCCCACCTATGGGAGGGTCAAGGGAGGGGTGGCTACACCCACTTCCCTTTGTCCAGTTTCGCACCAGAGCAGGGGCAGGTAGCCCCTGAGCTGGTTTGAACTGGCATATGCACAGAGGAGCCTTTTGCTCCCCCAGTGCAGGACTTCAAAGCACTCTAAGAGTGCACCCACCCAGCCCCAATACACATTATCCTGTCTGGGGAGGTGGTCACACCTCCCTGCAACAGGAAACCTATTGTCCAGGCCTCCCCTGCCGGAGTTTCGTCCAGCAGCAGGAGGCCAGACTTGTGTCTGTGGCAGCAGCATCCATTTTGTGATGCCAGGGCTTCAGAAAGAAGTTACCGGGTAAGCCAGAGTTAACATGTCTTTCCCTCTAGAAGGGTGGAATGCTACCCCCGCCGCCAGGATTGGCGGGGGGTAGTATTCCAAGATGTTTGACACCAAACACGACATGTTTAGGTGCAGCCATTCCAAAGTTAGCATTTTACCGCAAGGATATAATGCGCTTAAGAGTATATGGTCAGGCTGCACTACAAACAGCATCAGAGATGGTCTCCGAACGCTGCAGAGGGGCCCTGCTCATGCAGGGGCACCCTCTCACATAGGAACCATGCACTCTGCCTTTAGGATTGATAAGGCCTGCCTTAGGAGTGACTTATAGGTTTATATGTGTGTATGTATTTAGTGATATAGGTAACCTATATCACAGTAAGGGGTGCATGCACCACCCTACCCAGGCTGCAGTAGCAGACCTGTGGTGTCAGTTTGGATGGCCTTCCAGGGGTGGCATAATACATGCTGCAGCCCCTGGTAGGCCTCTGAGGTACCTATGCCCTTGGTACATAGTATACCATATACTAGGGACTTATAAGGGCACTCCAGATTCCAATCAGAGATGTGCCTAAGGCACATGGAAACCTTTTTACAGAGAAAGCAGATAGACTGGGGCCCTGAATAGCAGGATCCCAGTCCAACTAAGTCATAAACCAGCAAAACACCATAAAAAAAGTGGGGGCAACCATATAGTCAGATTCCACCTTCCTACATATAGGCATTTCAATTTTAGAAGACCCAATGTACACCTCTGGCTACTTAAGAGCAGTATGCATTTTCCACTAATGCTATATGCCAAGTGAGCAAGGTACTGTCCATTTTAAGAAAATGCACAAAAAAAAACGTCTGCAGCGCATGCCTTATCTACATCATGTGCCTGAGGCTAAGGATCAAGGCTATTTGCATATGGTTGGTCTCTCTCTAGAGTGGGAAATTGGGTGAAAACGATGTTGTGAATTACTGCTTGAGCCACTACCCTGGCTGAGATTATTTCAAGCATACCATCCATCACCTTTTTTTCCCCTGGAATTTTAATGTTCATATTTTATACTTGGGGCCTTGTCATACGCCCAGCTTAAAAAAATACATAATGGAATGCCTCCATTGCAGAACACACTTCCCAGCTGACATGTGTGATGCTCCACAAAAACAGCATGTAGGGCCACATTTATCAAAATTTGTAATAGTGATTACCTAAATGCAATTTTCTGCGAATCACAATTAGGCAATTGCTCTTTCAAATGTATGAAACTCATACAGTTTCATTTAGGGATTCCTAGGGCGTCGCAAATCGACCTACCTCATTAATATTAATGAGGTAGATCGCAATTTGCGACACCCTAGGAATCGCTAAAATCATGGGAAAGGTGGCCTGCTGGGGTCAGCAGACCACCATGTCCGTGTTAAATAAAGCAATCTTTTTTTTTAAAATGCAGGCCATTTTCCTTAAATGAAAACGGGATGCGTTTAAAAAAAAGAAATTGAAAGTTTCCTTTTCATTTTTTAAGAGCAGGCAGTAGTCCGTAGGACCACTGCCTGCTCTTAAAAAAATGCTTTTACCAACATTCACAAAGGGGAAGGGTCCCTTGTGGAGAAACTGGAGGATCCTAAAATCGGACGTAATCATTGGGCAAGATCTGCCACCACATCCTCTCATTACATTTAGAAAATCCCGCTCGATTCATGACTAGATAGCGGAAAGTCATCTACACATAGAACAACAGAAAGGGTTTTCTCAATATTTGAAAGGTTTTTTCCCTTGCGGTAAATGCAAGGCATGTATAAATAGTAGTAAAGCCTCTACCTATCAAGTTCCAGGTTTGAAGAAACCTAAACAAATTAAGAAATTCATGAATTGTCTGACAGAATTCTCGGTTTACTGCTTAGTATGTCTATGCCAACTTAAGTATGTAGGAAGTACTATTCACCCGACCAAACAGCGGATTTTAGAACAGATGAGGGTGATTAGCAATTAAGATGCGACCTACCCAGTGGCTAGACATTTTGAATCACACCACCAGTGTAACAGAAATCTGTTAAAAGAAATTTGCCTGGATCATGTATCCCAAGAGGTGAGGGGTGGTAATAGAGAGTTGAAGCTGAGAAGGCTTGAATCTAGATATCTACTAAACCTACAAATGAAAACTCCTATGGGTTTAAATAGCAGAGAAGAACTGGGGGTTCTCCTATAGAGTGAAACCCGCTTGTCGTTTGTTGCATCGGCAGCCAGGGGCAAGGACTACATCCCCCAGGCTCCCCTTCTACTGCTACACCCACGCCGCACCATGGACGTGCCCGGAGGTGCATAAAGTTAAACGCAGCCCCCACTGCGCGGGACACGCCCGGCGAAGCCCGGGCCATGAGAGGGCCTGTCCGTACCCATCAGAGCCCTAAAGAGGCTGGGCTGGGCCACCCCTAACCCCTTTGACCTGAGGACATTTGTAAGGTACCGTGCACAGTTAATTTCGTTTTGTATTATACTTATAGTGGGCAACTGTGTCAGCCGTGTTAGTTTCAGGTTGCGCCACTCATGGGGGGGGGGGTCCTTTTGAATCCCTCTGTCTACTGGGCAAGTTTCGGCAGGCACGGTAACTTTGTACCCTCAGTCAATTCCTGGGAACATTGCTTAAAGTCCCTTAAAGAATGACTGCTTAAAAGAAATGGGAAAAAGAAAGCAAGTCATGGGTCCGACTGGAGGGTGGAGCACTGCAACTACCTTAGATTAATTTTTAGGTAGGGTGGCAAATGTTTTGTCGAACAAAATTGCACTTACTGAAAGGAGACTCTCGTTGGAGATAACAAATCGTCCTCAGAGCACATCGCCTCTTGGAGACCCCTTGCAAGCGGTTGACCGTGTTGAAATGGAACCTATTATGACAACTGTCACTGATTTGCCAGATGGCCTTGATGGTGATTGAGATGAAGGCACATTTCTGGCTGAACCCCCGGTCGAAAGGAAGAGAGGAGGAGGGAAAAAGTCTGCGCATATGCCCAAGAGGACAGTGGGTTCAGTAGCTTTAGATCAGGTGGACTTGGGACATAATGCCCCTAATCTTTACTGAAAATTGAAGATATGGTAAAATCACTCTTTGCACACATCGATTTACGGCTGGCAAATATAGAAGCTTTACTCAGTCAGTTTATTGAGACACATTTTCTCGAAAATTATCTGAAAACTTGAAGTCAGTGATCGTAGAGTCAACTGGGGGTGTAGGGTCCGCTCAGCGGGGTGATCTGGCTCCCTCAGCCCTTTAAACAAGTGGCTGTGAGCTTCTAGATTGTAAACGTAACCCACAGCCAGGGCAAGTTAATAAAAACCAACCACAAGAGGGCACTCAATCCAATAGTTGCCTGGCTACATCTCAAAATAATCAGGAAGAGGGGTGGACTAATGTAGCATCAAGGAGGGTATTAGTTGTTGAAAAGTCTCACCCTCGAAATAATTTATGGCCCTTTGTGCAGGACCCAAATTCCTCCCATCTTCCCCCAGAAACAGTAGAGAGAAATTATATTCTTGATCTGCCCCCAGAGTCAGCTCCCTTAGTGGCCGTCCTGACAGGTGTTCCCCCAGTTAAACAGGGTACAAAAGAGTCAACAATAGATTTAATACATAAAGTGACCCAATGGTTGGATAACACGTTAGTAAACGGTCGTCACTTATCAGCCCATGTCATCATGGCCAGAAGAGAGGGATGGGTTGGAACCACTATAAAAAAAGACAGGGGTGGTGATTGTATAGTGGTTAATTTAACGCATCCGACACACACAAAAGCCATGATTCATAGCTACAACAGACAAGATTCTAACACTGGAATCAAGATTGCCCCGCTTCACTTTTTCTATTACACAGGACTACCACACCAAAGGCTCAAGAGTATAAATATTGATCTGCTTCCAGTGAGGCTACCCCAACCTTCAAATGTGAATCCAACTATTTCCCTTGTAAATAGATTTGCCCCACTGAGGGATCTAGATAGTATTGATTGACAATTGGTTCAAACTGAGGGTGTGGAAACTGTAGGGTCCCCTCAATTTCCTGGGGTAGTCACAAATACTCACTTAAGGCCTGTGTCCATCCAATGTGGTCCATTGAATTTTAAACTAATGTCCTAGAATATCGTGGGACTAAGGGCTAAAAAAGACGAGGAGCAGTGGCTAACTATAATAAGGTCATGTCACATTGGGACAGGTCTAACTCCTTTGTTTTAGATGGTTTTACTTCCTTTTATAAAGTTGCTTCACCCTCCACTGTAGGTCGGGCAAAGGCAGGTCTTCTCACCCTAATATCACTCAAAATGGCCTGTATGATGAAGAGGTTATTTTGCCCCTCCCCCCATGTGTTAGCAGTAGAATGAACATTAGCCAAGTGTCCTACCTTGGTGATAATTAATTTTTATAATTCCTTTTGCAGGGTAAATGATAGTGAGCATATTGCCGCACTCAAGGGTTTTTCGTAGCAACACAGCTCCTACTTTGAGGTTATTATAAAGGGGGATTTCAATATACATCTTTGTCCCTCTAATTGTACTCAGGATGGGGGATCCTGTAATACCCTGTTTCATCCAAGCCATTTTGAACACTCTGCCCAAGGTTGTCTGTTAGAGAGCCTACTTGCTACAAACAATCTACAATGTCTTGAGCATACGGGGGAGACAGACTCAGTGCCATCTTTTAATGGTAGGGGTGGTGGTATGACTATAGATTTTATTATGGTATCGGCCCCTTTGATGTCCGACATATTAGAAGTAAACCCTATTTGGAGTTGTTAAAGGGATCATAACCCGTTAATTTTAGAAATGACAGGGGAGCTGGTTTTCCACGGTGATGGGAGAAAGAGCCTATCAAATAGGGACTTTACACCAACAGACCAGGCTCTCAAAATTAGGTGGGGGAAGATAATCCCAGAGGCCTTTTTAGCCAAGTTATATATGGAGGGTGAAGAAGATATTAAACTGTGTCTTGATGACCTCACAGATGCTAGTGTGGTTATAGAGGCTTTTGGTAATCTCGCAAAGTGAATTGCAGATAATTAAGGAGGGGAGGACAGGGGACTCTAAAGGGGAGAAATAATTTGATACAGACTGCTCTAAAACCCATAAGGCTCTTATGCTTGCCCGAAACCATAAGCCCAAGAATGTAGAAATGATTAAGGTATGTAGGAAAGCTTATAAATTAGCTATAATTAAAAGTAAGGATAAGATACGGGAACAAGCATGGCTGGACTTAAATCATGTTAGTGTTTTCTGTAACAGCTCAAAATTTTGGAAAATCATAAATAGTCCTTTCTTTTCGGATCAGCCCCAGGAGAGAACAGATTGTGTCATCCCCGCCGACAGATGGGTTAGTTACTTTGAACAGATTTACAAGGGAGTGGACCAAGAGAAAGACGTCATTCCCTGGGAACCCAGTATATAGATGTGCCTGCTAAGTTTTGTTACAGTCGAGGTCCAGAAAGCAAACATGGCCACTGCTGGTCGAAAAGCACCTGGGCCTGATGGGGTCCCTGCGGATCTTTATAAGGCAGACTCTGGGACATAGACAAAGATATTAATTAAGGTTTTTAATGCAGCTGCAGTAGACAGTTTTCCACCATCATGTCCACAGCGGTTATTTTACCCATTTTTAAAAAGGGCGTTAGGGATGACCCCACATGCTACCGCCTGTTATCATTGTTAGATTCATCCGCAAACATTTTGGGAAAGGTGATCCTAGATCATTTAAAATATGGTTAAATGCTACCAATCCAATTTCAGATTTGCAATATGGTTTCAAAAAAGGTATGGGGACTGTGGACCAATGTATAAATTTGCTCATGCTGATCGGCAAATATACACTTGCCAAAAGGGTCGTATGTATATGGCATTCATGGACTTAACATCTGCTTTCGACTGAGTGAATAGGTCAAAACTATGGCCCTTACTATTAGATATTGGAATGGATGCCGAACTGTTGGTTTGCTTACACTGGTGCCATCTAAATTTGACTGCCTCTCCCTGATTCAATAAAATGTGTTCCCTTACAAAGTCCTGGGACGTGAAGCGAGGGGTGAGACAGGGATGTATTTCGGCCCCTGTCTTGTTTTATCTATACATTAACAATCTAGGGGCTGTCCTGGAAACTGCTTGTAACGATATCCCTAGACCAGGTACTAAACTTATACCTGCTCTTTTATATGCAGATGATGCTGTTTTACTAGCAAGGACACCAATGGGGGTGAAACAACTTGTAAATGCCTTTATTGACTTTATGGTCTCACTTGGCCTTTCCATAAATTTCTCTAAATCTCATATAATGTCGATAGGTAATTTAAAATGTGACAAATGCACGCTTATATGTAAAGGTGGAGAATTGACAAATGTTGCCACATATCCGTATTTGGGCATTTTGTTTGATGAAAAGGTGTCATGGGTGGCGCAACGAATACTCAAGAAAAACACCCTGCCTAGAGCAGCAGGAGCAAGTTTGGACGTTGCTAAGTGACTGGGGAGTAAACCTTTGCATCCACTTCTGAAGGTCTATAATGAGAAATGTTTACCAATGGCCAAATATGGCAGTGAAGTATGGGGCTATAAGGAGGCTGGTGATCTGCAGGTGGTTGAAAATAAATATATGCAGAAGCTTTTAGCTGTTCCCCCCCAGTCCACCATCTTGTATGGTACACGAAGAACTAGGGCAGGGTTACATTACTGATCATATAGCAGTGGCCCACTTAATATAGTGGTTAAAAGCATGGTTTAGCCCACATCCAACCTGAATCAACTTGTTTTAGAAGATTGTATGAGGTTGGATAGGTTTGCTGACGTACCTTGGCTAGTTTACATTGCTCAGCAACTAGCGCATTTAGGGCGTCCTGATCTCTTTAAACATTCAAGACAGATGTATTCTGGAGAGCTGAAAGACATTAAAAACCAATTTTTAGTCAGGAAAAATGTTGGAAAGGGAAAACAGTGAACTAAAAAAAACAACGATAAGACAATATTAAGGGGCCGATTCTGATCCGGGTTGGAAAAGCTTCCCGACCGAATCGGTTGGGAAATGGTGTCCGACCCACTCGGATCGGGAAAGTCCGACCTGCGGAGTAGGATGCATCCGGATGCTTCCAGATACGATTTGGTTGAACTCCCATTGACTTCAATGGGAACATTTGTTCCTAACCGCATCAGAATTGGGCCCTCGGTCGGGAAGACACATTCCCGATCCGATTTGGAAGGAGCAAATGCCGTTAGGAGGCCTTCCTAACCGCATCAGAATTGGGCCCTCGGTCGGGAAGACACATTCCCGATCCGATTTGGAAGGAGCAAATGCCGTTAGGAGGCCTTCCTAACCGCATCAGAATCAGGCCCTCGGTCGGAAAGCTTTTCCAACCTGCATCAGAATCGGGCCCATAATGTTGAGACCCGGGCCCCTTGAGACCTTTTTGGTTTTATATTAAAAATTTACACCACCGCTTTATTTTAATCCGATTTAGGTTCAATCGTATTCATTGGTGTCTTATGTTTCCAAATGGCTTTTCTAAGCAAGGGGCCTTAAAGCCTTGCACCTGTGCTGATTTCTCCACTCAAGACCTCTTACATTTTATGTTTTTTTGTGGATTTTTTAAAGATCTTCAGATAAAATATATTCTACCACTTTTAAAACATTGCCTGCTCTGATATATTTACAAATGCTGTCTTCACCTTTGATATGGAACCATAGCACAAAGGAAAGCAAGAACCTATATAAAACAGGTGAAATTGGACTTTAGCAATAGATGCTCTTGGGTCTTTAAGCGAGAGGTTTTAGGCAAATCTTACGAGGTTGTTTGGTAATGGTTACGGTAGGAATTTACTAATTAGAAAGATCTTGGTTTTTTTCTTGAATCTTGCAGAGTTAGGTAACCTTCTGATGCTTGGAGGTAGCAAATTCCATATGCTCGGTGCAGCACCCGAGAACGCTCTGTCATAAGTTTTTTTCTTCCAGAGAATCGGTGGCTTCAGCACTAGGTCTCTGGAGCTCCTGGATTGTCTGCTTCCCCCAGAAATCTCCAAATTCTGAGCTAGATATCTTGGTGAATTGAAGTGTAGCGCTTTGTGTGTGATATATGCCAATTTGAGTTGAATTCTGGCTTCATAAGGTGGCCAATTCAGCGCTTTCAGGTGAGGAGAGATGTGGTTGAATTTTTTTTTAACCTGTTATAAGCCTTGTTGCTGCATTGAGGCACGCTTTTAGAGGAGCTTTTGCAATCTTGGGAAGCCCTGAAAGTGTTGTGCATCCCTATTCAATCTTTGAGATTACTAATGCCTGAACTGCCATTTTGAGGTCTGCTGTTTCGATGAATGGTTTCAGTTTCTTAATATAGCTCAGGTGAAATTGTGCATTTCTAGCCAACGGGTTGATGTGTGATTGCATGTTTAGGCTCTGGTCTAGTGTGATTCCTAGAGATTTGGTTGATGCTACAATGTTCGGGATGCATTTAAGTGTGGTGATCAAATTGGTCAATTCTTTTATAATGGACAGGCTTTTGGTGGGGGATATTAGGAGGAATTCTGATTTTTTTGCGTTTAGTTTAAGCTGATTGCTTGTTAACCATAGCATCATCACACTTAATGCCTTGTTCATTGTATTGATCTCCTCCAAAGAAGAAATCTTAATGTAAATCTGAGTGTCATCAGCATAGATGTGGAAAGAGATGTTGGCAAGGCGGAGTATATCCGTTAGTGGTTCCACATATAAGTTGAATAGTGAAGGGGAGAGGGTTGAACCTTATGGAACCCCGATCTGAATGGGGGAAGATGCTGACAGGTTTTTATTCACCAGAAATCTTTGTGTTCTGTTCCTCAAGTAGGACTTGAACCATTCTAGAATGTTCCCTGAAAAACCCATCCTGTTTTCCAGACGTTCTAGAAACATATCGTGGTTAACTGTGTCGAACGCTGATGATAAATCAAGAAGGATTAAAAGACATACTTTGTTTTGGTCCAGAGCGAGTAATGTGTCATCTACTATGTGCAGTATAGCCGTTTCCGTACTATGATTTGGTCTAAACCCCGATTGAAACCTCAGTTATGAAATAGTAGTAGTTTAATCTTGTCCAGGCTAATCATATAACTATTGTATATAAACTTTTAGACTTGCTTTTATGATGGATTTTATAGTTTTTAGCCTTTTTACTTGTGGTCTGTGTAAATGTGCTTTTATGGTGAAAATTTGGCCGAATAAAGTTTATTTGACTTGACTTGACTTGACTATAGAGTGAAACAAAACTGAAGTAGGAGTCACCTGTATAATACATATAAATGAGGTCATTGGAAATAAGTAACACAAGATACCCATACAGGGTGAGATATTGAGTGTAGTGATAGGTTTGATCATAAACCCATTGGTGGGGGTGAAAATGAAAGTAAGGAAGTCCCCTCTGGACAAGGAAAGCTAGCATGTGTGTAAATCAAAAATATGATTACAGGAAAAGTCCATCCAGGGCGTAATGGTGAAAAGCAAGCTAAGCTTCCTAATAGTTCCCATTTTCGGGTAGAAGAGAAGTTCTCAGAGAGAGGGAACTCACTTAGAAGAAAACATAATAAAATTCAAGGCAATTTTGAAAAAATATGGTAAAAATCACTAAGCTTGATTGAAAGAATCTGAATATAAAATGTAACATATACTAGTATTTTAGTGTAACAGATATGAATTTGCATGCTACAAGATGGCGCTAATGTTTGATTCAGATTATTAAGTCTGTTTTAATGTTGCTTTCATGACGTAATGAAGTCACATAAAAAAGTGAAGACAATGGCGGCCGCCAACATCGAAGACAGCACTTTGCCGAAACGCGTCTGTTTTAACTGTGCACGAATCATCCATTAAAAGGATAATTACTCCCTGTGAGTGCTGGTCTCAACTTTTTTGGAGCTGCATATTTGTGCGTATACCCAAGCACGACACAGCACCTGCCCGAGAGTGCAGAAGCAAAGGGGATCTGTGAGAGCAGTTTTCAGGGACGTTATAGTTAGTTGGACATTTCACTCGTACAAAACCAGAGAAATTTGGCTGTTATAATTAGTTGAGCTAACTATAACTCACCCCCCCACAATGCACTGCTGATGACGTCACAAATTACATCACTCATGACATGGTCAGTGACATCACTGATGACATCACTGATGACATCTCAAATGACATCACTGATGACATCACTGATAGCTCAACTAACTATAACGGACGAATTTCTCTGGTTTTGTCCGAGTGAAATGTCCAACTAACTAAGGTTTTTTAAATGCTAATTTCTAACTATAACGTCCCTGAAACCTGTGGTTTTTTCAGTGAATTTCCAAGGTTTTTTAAATGCTAATTTCTAACTATAACGTCCCTGAAACCTATGGTTTTTTCAGTGAATTTCTAAGGTTTTTTAAATGCTAATTTCTAACTATAACGTCCCTGAAACCTATGGTTTTTTCAGTGAATTTCTAAGGTTTTTTAAATGCTAATTTCTAACTATAATGTCCCTGAAACCTATGTTTTTTCAGTGAATTTCTAAGGTTTTTTAAATGCTAAATTCTAACTATAACGTAGTAGTCGCGTCTGCAGAGTGGTGCAGAAAGGGGCCTGGGCCACTGACCAGCACTCAGGAATTCCGCTGCGTAGGACTTACAGGAGGTACCAGGAGGGCTACTTGGCCGCCAAATTTTGAATGTGGTGGTGTCTATTGAATTTGAGCTTGTGCTTTGCGTTTTTGCGACCTATTAGCGGTGATCATCGCGATCTCTGGCGTCAACGCGAACACAGAACATAGGTTTTAGAGATGGTTTATATAGAAACTCTAGAAAAACATAATTTTAGAGAATACTGTAAGAAACTCCTAGTGTGTAAAATACTGTAATATGTGTGGATATATGTGTTTTAGACTTTATGGAAAAGGCTCGATCGTCGTGGTTAACAACATCATTGCGACGTCCCAAATAACCGTGAAACCAGAAAATAGGTCTGAAAGATGGTTTTTAAAGAAACTTAGTACAAAAATATGAGTTTAAACATGCTTTGAAAAAAGTATGTATATATTAAAATAAGTGTAGTGCAATCTTCAGAATGTATTTTTTTTACATGTAGGGGCCGATTCACAGAACTAATCTGAGACAAAATCCTAAACTTACTACTTTTGGTATTCACAGAAGGCCCTTCCGATTTATGGTATTCACAGAAGTCACTTACAACTCCTAACTCAGGCTCTGGTGGACCTTCATTGGCTCCCAATCTTGCAGAGGGTTCATTTTAAATCCCTTTGTGTTGTGTTCAAGGCATTGCACGGTCGTGGGCCATTACCTTTGCAGAGGAAATTTAGTTGGTATGTTCCCACCCGTTGCCTCAGATCTTCCTCTGCTAACTGGGTGAAAGTGCCTAGGGTCAGAAGAGCTAAACTGGGGGGCAAGCTTTCAGCGTTGCTGCTGCAAGGCTTTGGAATAGCCTACCCACGGAGCTGCGACAGATGACGGATTTTATGCCGTTCAGAAAGAAATTGAAGACTTGGCTCTTCCCCAGAGTATGATGCCTCCTGCTCTTTATCACAGGCTCTCTTCCGTCTCTCAGCGCCAGGATACCCGGCGGGTCACAGTGCGCTCTATAAATAGCCCTTACATTACATTACATTACAACTTTACGTCCGCACTCAGGCCGGAATTGCCGCACTCGGGCCGGAATTTCCGCACCCGGAGCTGAAATCCAGCACTTGTGCTGGAATTTCCGCTCCCGGGCTGGAATTTCCGCATCTGGCCCAGAATCTCCATATCCAGGCCGGAATACCCGCATTTGGGTCTGATGATCATTTCAAGTGCCTACCATCCCCCACCATGCCCCAGCTGAAGTCAATTAACACTAACTGCAAGATCAGTACCACAAACCACATAAAAGCAGCACACATTCAATGAACAGGTTTGGTTACAGAGAGTTCCTGTTTTCATTTGATGTTCATCGCTCATGGAAAATGTACAAAATGAGGAGGAAGAAGAACTTCACAACTGAGGAGACCACCATGATTGTGGAGTTCATTATGAGGCACCACAAATGCCTATATGGTCTCCCACCTTACTGCACCACTGGCACACAGAAGGCAGCTCTATGGCAGCATTTAGCCACTGCTGTCACAGCATTGGGGGAGGATGTGCGCACCGACCAGGACATCAAGAAGAAGTGGCAGGACGAAAAGACGAGGGTGAAGGAGAAGTACCCCAGGATCGAGTTGAACAGGATTCTCAATGCCCCACAATCTGGAACCCACCTATGTCTCACCCAAATTGAACTACAATCCACCCCACATGCTCCATGGGCTGCCTGTAAGTGATGTCCGCAACTTGGTACCAGGTAAATGGGATGACAAGAACAAGTATACAAAATGAATGTCTGTGTTGCACTGCCATTGTGAGTAAGGAAGTTGTCCAAAGTTCATATAAAAATATAGTCAGTCAGAGGCTCATGTGTTTCCCTCTGTATGTTGCACCACAAGACCCAGAATCCTTTGTATTAGAAATTGCAAATCCCTTTCCTACTATTTAAAACATGGACCCTGTACTGCTGCCGTATATACCTAACACTGTTAAGTATCAATTGTCAAAGGGCCCCTACCACTTATCTAGACACGGCTGGGTCAGTCAAGTACGTAAGGGGTGGGAGGTGCGGTGCAGAGGAAAATCATCAGACAATGGAATAGGGAAAATAAATACAAATTATCCTAAAAGTAACTCACCTTGTGCCTGCCAAAATCACAAAGCAGAAGGTGAAAGAATCCTTATTTTAAAACATTTAATTCCCATATTCCGTTGTCTATTTCCCACCCTGCCACGCCATTTCATCCCCAACGCCCCACTGCTCCTACATGCACCGTCCGTGGCAGTACTTCACAATACTGTTAGCATGCAGAAGATATGAGGAAATGTCTGACAAGTTCCACATGTACATTTTCCATTTGGTGACTTTTCTCTCTTCTCACCTATTGACACATTCAGCCAGAGTACAGACAACCACAGTAGCAGAGGTCCCTGCATCTTCTGGGAGGAAACAACATCATCCATAGCAACGCATACCACCCTCACTTACTGGTAAGTCAAACTGATCAGGAGATGGTCAAAATGCATACATTGTCAGCAGACAACAGAGGGACATATAGTATCCGAATCTCAAAGGTAACCGGAGAGGAAAAACTAGCTTTACAACTATTGGAATTCTTAAAGGACATTTACCTTTAGCAAATGACATTTGTGAATAGCGAAAGACAGAATATAACATATCTAGGCTCATCATACCTTTGAGATTTCTGAACATTACATGTATTCCACCAACAGTTCCAGAACTGTGAACTCAATCCTGAAATCGAGTGCCACAACAAGTCAAAAAGGAGCCTCCACTAGATTGTAATTGTTTTTGTAGACTAAATCAAGAAATCCAATGTTAACAAATATAACAATGTTGAACAAGAAGTGAGATACAATTGTCAGGAGGATTGAGAATGCGTGCACTGTCCAACTTAAAATGTTTTTTCCATACATGAAATTGTCCAGTCCACCCAGCTGGTTATAGATATTATCATCGGCTGGCATGCTTTTTGGCCATTAATGAAACATGATAGTGGACCATACTTCAGGAATTGTTGTTGTGTCAATTTGATAGACGTTTCTTCTAGGCAGTGGGGCCTTTATAAGTTGAATGTGTGATCACTCATGATAATTAGTGCCACACACTTCTGCAACGGTAGGGCCCACACTGCTTGTGCTCATCCTTTGTACCTGAAATTGAGTGCAACACCTGTGGCAGCAGAAATGTAAAGTTGCAAACACACTTATCATTGTAGGTCCAATGATGTTCTCCCAGATTCCAAGACCCACATTGACTTCTGGTACAAGGTTGGCTGTGACATCTGGTCAGGGACCACACACTGGGCAGGTGCGGGGCCATGGTAAGTAAACCCAAGAATAATGTACCTGAATGCTCATGCCCATGAAATGTGCCTATAATCTCTGCTGTATGTTGTATGTGTTTTACATCACTGTTGTCCTGCATCACAATATGTCTACATATGGCATTTAACTACATACCAGATCACACCATGGTGGCTAGTGAAAGGATGACACAAAATGTATTACAACTGAGTGCAGAACGGACATAAAAATAGTATATGGTGTCATATGAAGTGTACTAGACACAACTGGATTGTAATTCAATGATATGAAAACTCTCTAGCAAAATTCCAATGGACAAATCATATTGAAATTGGTGTGGATGAGGCTCGCACTGATGCCAGTTGTGTACTTTTGTGATGGATGTATGGGCTGCTAAGGTGAATCTTTAGGAAGTTAAATTTTCAAATCTCTTGGCTGGAAGGCACAACGCAAATCCAGTGTAGGTGGCAACCCTCAAAGCTTCGCAACTTACCCACAATGTGGGATCCGAGTCAAATGTGCATTCTGCTTGCCTCCTCTTCTACTGTATCCACCTATATAAGTGAGTGTATAATATATGAGGTTAGGATGCCTGCTGTACAAGACATCATCCGTTGTCAACTTAGTTGTACCATGATGTTGGAAATGGATTATGGGAACAGAGGACACTCAAAGGATGGACATAACAAATGTGTGATCTCTCATTCCAAAATGAGCTTTGTGACTTCATGGGTAGGAAGCACAAATGACACACAAAATGTACCTGACTATTGCACATCTCACAGATGAACTCTGCAATGCAATGTTTGAACTGATGTGCAAATGTGGAACTGGTCAGCCTGTGGATGTACACACCTTTCAACTTGTCAACAGACAACATCATACTCATGAGACATGTCAGTCTTAACAGTGAAGGTGTAATTAATGTCATGTGGTGGTGTCCTCATTATTTCTCCCCTTCCTTCAAATATCAGTAACCTTCCCATACACATTTGTCTGTTGATGTGTCATCTCATTGATGTCAGTGCTGTGTGGAGGCAAGAGCTGGCAATTGCTGCATGTGAGCAGGGGCCCACATGTAAAGTCCATGAGGTAAACATGATGTGCATTGTCCATTAATATCCTATCAATGGTCATTGAGAGTGACATATACATGTTAGCTCATAGCTACCATCTGGCATACTGAAATATGGACATGTATGTCTCATCACAGCTGCTGATAGGATGACACCAGTGCAGCGTACAACACCATCCCAGGGAATGCAAGACATCCTGGCTTCAGCAATGAAACCCTCTCACACCTGTCCATCAGGTAAATGTGGTGTGAAGTGTTTCCCTATCAAAACCATGACAAAGATCAAAATCCCCTTCTGCATAGAACCTGCAGTTGGTGTTTACAAAGTTACATACATATCATAAGTGTCACATGTGCCTGTTTGTAAATTAGTAATGCAGATGATTGAGAATGGTGTCACTTCCCTCTACAGCTGCTGGATCGGGGACCGCTTCGTCAACAAAACCTATGAGGAGAATGGTTCAGCAGTTGACATCAGGGGGGATTGCGAAGGGACACAAAGCTGTGGCTGGAGCTGGTGAGTTTGCTTGTGCAATGTACAACTCAGTTTCACCCCTCAGTGCTATGGTGTGCGCTGTCACTTGTAGGGCTACCCAAACCAGGTCACATGTGCGTCATCTGTTGATGCAAAGTACAGTAGAACCAACCCTTGTGTTGCACCACATCTTATACTAGGTCAATTACTTATCCTGTTGCAACCTCTGTGTTCCAGGTGATGATGACGATGAGGAGGATGGACCTTCCACCAGTGTTGGGTGACGTGCAATCAAAGGGGAAAATCCACTGCTCCTGCAGGCAGCAATGTCGGCTGCAAGTACTGTGCAAGAGGAGGAGGATGAAGTGCCTGAGGATGATGAAGGATTGGACGATGATGGTGACTATCTGTTCATCCTCCCAGAGGATGAAGACCCTGATGCCATGGACAGAAATTTTCCCACATCGCCCACATTTTGCAAGGCCTCACACCCTCCGCCCAGCAAAGTGCCTCAGCCTCCGCCAAAACAAAAGATTGCCTGTCCCCAGCATAGAGCTAACCAGCCACAGCTCACACACACCCCAACGCAGACATCACTCCCTCACAGCCCTCACATCCGGGACAGACGTGGTGGTTCCCCTACACACTCCTCCCTATAGTGTATCCCAGGCATTCTCTCCACCATCTGAGGGAGGTACCAACCCTGTTGTGGTGCAGGTATCCCTTGGGCACCATTCTCCTGTCCACAGGCTTCCATATGCCACCCTCCCCCTGCTGTTGGACCTGCCGGCCTCATCCATGGCCGACCCCTGCAGAGCGGGCCTGCACATGGCCATAGTGGCCAGTGGGAGCAGGGCTTCTTCAAACAGCAGGCAGATGTGAGGCAGGACATATGTGCCATAGGGGCTACCCTGTCAGACATGTCAGAGGCCCTGCAGGACATGCACCAAATCCCTAAGGTGGTGGACAGACTGACCCATGTTTTGAATAGGATGGATAGATCTTGGCAAGACATGTCCAAGAATATCAGAGACATGATATCTATCCAAAGGGAAGAGAGTTTAAGACACCATGCCTTGGCCATGAAGATGATGGAGGGCATGATGAAAGTGATCCAAAGTCTCCCTTCACGGTCAATGCAGGGATGGGAGCCATTACATCTGCCTGCAGCATATCTCACCCACACACCTGACCACAAACTGAACAGGACCACAGCAAGGGTACACACCCACCACCGCACCCTGAACAGGCACTCACACCACCTGTACATCCACCACCACCCCCTGAACAGGCACTGCCAACACCTGCACAAACAGCCCATGTCCACACACAAACACCAACTGTACATACACCATACGCTCCTGCACATGAACTTCACCCTGTACAGGCACATGCACAACACCCACCTGCACCTCGGTGACAACCCAGGCATTATCCCTCACAGCGATCCTCACCTCTGAAATTGCGAAGTCGCAAACACAATCCCCATTGATCAAATCCCAAAAACTTTTTGAACAGTGTGAATATGTGTAAATAAAAAGTAATTCTCCTCACAAGTCAAGACTCTGTTGCGTTTCATGTCCTGATAGGCAAATGTATACCAACTGTGGTGGTCTAGAGATGTGAGGATGTATGTGTGTGTGACACATGTACAAGTGTAACCCCATCATTGCAACAAGCCATAATGTGCAGAGCAGATGACTCCCAAAATACATGTCCATATGTTGTACAAGACATTCACAATGTAGTTAAACAAGATAGAGAAATTATGATTCAAAATAAGATTTTATGTAAAAACAAGTGTGGGATTTGAGAAACAGCAACAGTCCGTTTGGAAGGGAGAAAGGAAAACAAATGATGTACTTACTACAGAAGGAGAAGGGAACTTGGATTGGGGTGGGGCAACATAAATATAACACGTCAGGGAGAGTCAGGGGAACCAGTCTATTTACAAGGGGAAAAGTAAATAATTGTCCACAAAGAAAATTCTGTCCAACAGGTCAAGTGTCCTTCTGGTCATCCTCTAGTACCACAATGTCCAGATCCTCTGAGTCCGATGCGGGCTCCTGGCTGGCCGGTGCAGGAACAGGCACCACACGGGGTCAGAACACACGAGGAGTACGGGGGAAAACAGTGTGGCGCAATGGACTGGGGGAGACATTGACGGTGGTGTGGGAAAGAGGTTGGCATACGAAAGACGACATGGCTGCAGTCAGGGAATTGACACTGGCAGTGAGGGTGGCCAGAGCTCGGGAAGTGTCCTCTCGCAGCATACGCACCTCTAGACCCATCTGCAGCATGATGCGAGAGGACATGTCTGGCTGACCCTCACATGCCCACATCAAGTCCTCTGGAACAGCCACAGATGGAACAACACAGGGAGGGGTTTGGGTTGAAAATGAGGGGTGTGGTGCCTCAGGTTCGGAGCCAATGTTGGTGTCAACCTGGCAGCTACGATGAGGGGGACATGTTTCAGGGGATGCAGCTGGAGGCCCCGATGGAATGGGGGCCTCTAGAGTTAGGGAGGGGATGATGGCAGGCCCAGGTTCAGTAGTGGCCTGCCCCGGGGACACCTCGCCAAAACTAACTGGTGAATGGTCTGGGGGAGAGTAGCTCTCCACCCCCCCTGGCCAGAGGTGTCCAGTTCTCCCCCCCACTTCAATGTCCTCAGCCTCCACCCAGTCCGTAGCACCAGAGTTGTCTTCCTGGTCAGTCTGGGTGGGCGCAACCCCCCTACATCCTGATGTTGAGGGTCCCGCCTCATCCTCTTCTTCATCACTGGTGGAAAGAGGTCGTAGCCGCCGGCGCACCAAAGATGTCCTGCTCCGAACCGTGTCCTGCTGTTGTTCCATTTGGCCAGCTGAGCCCACTGAAATCTAAGACAAATCATTATGTAGTGGTTGTACACGTCAGGACAAGACACATACCTAGATGAGCCTAGGTCAGACTTTGTTCTCCTCTGATCACACTATACAGTTGTCAGTGTTTATGAGCTTAAATTACGTGTATATTCACTGTCATCTCCTGATTTGAGTCTGACATGGACATCTCACGAGATTTTTGGTGGCTTACACATCTGTACTGGCCAACCCTCAACTTTGGCAGTCTTGTGATCTGTGTGTCCTGTCACTGCTACATGGGCAGGTTCCAAACCCAGTCTACAAAATGAGATCAGAGAGAGTCCAGATGGTATTGAAAAGGGCCTGTGATATGGAGTCTCAGCACGTTTACGTCTGGACAAATGTTATCTGCTGTGTAGCATTGTATGAGACAAGACAAATACCAATTGGGGGTCACACATCCATAGGGTCTGGGCTATTCGGTTTGCTAAGTTGTGAGTCTAACCTTTTGATATTCCCTCACAAAATCTGACAATCCAGTGCCACATATTGGCTTCGGAGACTGATCAGGTAGTGCTGTGCACTGGTAAACAGTAGTGGCTCGTTGTTCCAGCTACATGTATGTGAAAAATGGTATACAAGCCACTGAGGGTAAGACGTGTGTCTGTGGACACACTTGGCAAAATTGGAATCACTTAAGAGTGAGGCAAGGATCTCAAAGTCTGTCTTGACTCCATGGCAGATGATCATCTGTCTCAATCAGGACCGAAACTCACTGAATGCAATGCAAGTCACAGCATCCAATAGCCATTGGCCTCTCATTCACACACTGAACAGTGTCTGTACCATTCCTCATCCAATGCACACATCAGTTATGATTCCCTTGGTTCACTGTTAGTGGTGCTGGAAGTACAAATTTCTGTACAAATGCATGTGTGTGACTCAACTCCCCAGTTGTCATGAAGAAACTACAACTCACAGAATGCACTCTGCCCTGTACAGTCAATGTGCTACAGTGAGCCTTTTGCTTCATGATGACTGCTGCATAGACACTGAATAGGTGAATGGAGGCATGGGACACACAATCGTACACTTCACTCACATCATACTTCCATACACATACTGCATATAATGCACTTACCAGGTCTCCGCTGCTCATGCTCCTCCACCTGAGCATGGAGCGTCGGCCAAGCTGCACCCAGGACCCTCCTGTACAGTGGCGAGAGGCGGGGACGATGCACATGGTGCTGGGAAGACTGGCCCAGTAGCTTCTCGGCCTTGTGCCGGGCCCAGCGTTTTAGGTCCTCCCAGCGCTTGCGGCATGCCCTCGCCTTCCTGGTGTAAACGCCCACTGTACTGGAGCGCTCACCAATGTTGGCCCATAGTGTGGCCCGCACTGCATTACTCAGCTAGTAGTCTGGCCCCCCATATAGCTGAGGATATTTGGACAGCACCCCCTCAGCTAAAATGTCTAATTCCCTTTCAGTGAAAGGGGGTGCTTTCTCCTCAAAGCCATTTTGGGGGAAATAAGGTTGAAAAGAGCAGCCGGATGGCAGAGGATCTAATCTGTGAGAGAGGATGACTCAGAATGAACACAAAATGGCTGTCAACAACTTCCTGTGATGTATGTCCCGTCTACCACTTCCTGTATATCATTTCCTGTATGATATAATGGGTTCCGGTTCAATTTCGGAGATTGCAGCCCGAAAATGTAATTTACGGTTCCAGAGCATCAGGTCCGCATGTGAGGCACACGCTCCGGAACCGAAAATTACGTTTTTGGGACGTAATCCCTGAAATTGAACCGGAACCCATTATTTCATACAGGAAATTATATAAAGGAAGTGGGAGACAGGAAATACATCACAGGAAGTAGTTGACAGCCTTTTTGTATTCATTCTGATTTATCCACAATCACAGATCAAATCCACTGCCATCCTGTTGTTCTGTAGTGGAGAAACTTGAAATGAGAGTGCAAGAGAAAATCATAGACCTGTAACAAAAGGGGGAACAGACCATTTAATGACATTTGACCTAGGACAAGGGGGGGCTGACACAACATCAAACCCCAGTTTAGTTTTCTCCTCCTTTGCATTATGGTACATGCAGTCCATATTTAGTGCTCAACACAAGAGTTGTCTGTTGTGTTACGGAAAATTGGGGGGAAGCAGTGCTGTGTATCCCAGACACATGGTGCCAGATTGACCCATAACATCGTCACTCACGTTGTGGGCCCATCATGTGTGTGTGGGGGGTCAAATATGTTGGGGGCAACAACTCTGATAATGCAATAGTTAAGCCCTTTTGTGATTCAGAAACCCATCCTCATAAGGCCCGGGAAGGTCTCTCAGAACATGTACATCTTTTCCTCTGAGTCAATAGATTCCTTAGGGACATCCACTACACTGACATGGGCACATGACCTGATGCACGGTCAATCTTTTGACTCATGTCAACAGCTGTGATTTACATGCAGTTAGTGTGGCTTGCAAAGTAGTCTCAGGATGGAATTTTTGAACAGTCATAATTTTCCAACTTTTATCATTGACAACAGACTGCAAACCACATTTTGTCCATGCCACAACAGGTTGCTCATGTGAAAACCGTGGCAACCAGCTGATCACGGACTTGCATTCCCTAACCTCTGTTATGTGCAATGGCCCGGTTTCCCGGATTCAGAGCTATCCGAGGTGCAAGAGGTATGTGTAAGCCATGCGTTAAAGCTATATAGTGCAAAACACAACAGGCTAATATGATCTTGCACACAACTTCAGGGGAGTACATCAGCACACCCCCTGTACGGTCAAGACATCTGAATCGCGACTTCAACAGACCAAAAATGCGCTCTATGATGGCTCGAGGTCGTATGTGTGCCCTATTGTGCCTATGCTGCGGTACAGTGGTTGGATGTCTGTAAGGTGTGAGGAGTTGTGGGGAGAGTGCATATCCAGCATCGCCTGAGGAGGGAAGAAAGGGCAATTGGTTACATTTCCCTCTTTAATTTACACAGAACATGATCTATACTTTGGTACATGCAGTGTCTGTTGAGACCGTGTATGTTGCTTGATGATTCTTATTGTACAATGGTTGTTAATGTAAGGTGGCATTCATACATTTCATTTACACATATCACTCATTTTTAGTGCTTGGTACTCACCCAGTAGCCACATGTTGCCAAATTCCCCCGCAGCCATCCGCCAGGCAAGAGGTGACATGCGGAATACAAAGCTGTCCCGGGTACTGCCTGGAAACACTGCAAGCACATCAATTAATCTTTCACTGGCATCACAGACAGCCTGCACATTGATGGAATGCCATCGGTGTCTTTTGCAGAAGATGTGTGCAATGGGGCGGGGTGGCTGAAGGGCCACATGGGTACAATCAATTGCACCAAGCACATGTGGGAAGCGAGCAATGAGATAGAAATCTCTAGCTGCCCTTTGTCTCATGGCCAGTGTATGGGGCATTTGTATGTGGTGGTGGGCTCTTGCAGTGATGCAGCTCAGTACCTGATGCAAGCACCGCGACTGGCTTGCCTGGGAGATGCCCACAAGGTCACTGGAGACCCTTTGGAATGACCCAGTCGCAAAGAAATGGAGATCAGAAAGGATCTTGAGATAGGCTGGAATGGCATGGGAGCTGCAGGTCAGAGTCAAGTTCCTGCTTCCACTTACATACCATCTCCAAGATGACTTCTGGAGGAAAACGGTATCTGGCCCTGACATCTTGGCTGGACATCCCAAATAGGTTGATCCTTTGAAGATCCTCTCTACTCTCCTCCTCCCTCGCCTCCTCCTCAAGTCTTCTTGCCGCATGGCATGGGGCAGAGCAACAAACTCATTCAACGACATGTTGAAAGAGTTTGTGTGTGTCTGCTCTTCTTTCATACATGCTGCAGGGCTGGGATTGGCTGTTGGGCTGCAGTGTGTCAGGTGATGCATGGTGGGGGATGGTAGGCACTTGGACAGGTGTTTAGCCTTGAGGAAAATGTTCAACGCCAAGGGTGCGGATATTCCGGCCCGAGTGCAAAAATTTCGGCCCGGGAGCGGAAATTCCGGCACAAGTGCGTGATTTCTGCTCCGGGTGTGGAAATTCCGACCCGAGTGTGGAAATTCCGGCCTGAGTGAGGACGTAAAGTTAGGAGTCGTAAGTGATTTCTGTGAATATCATAAATCGTAAGTGTCTTCTGTGAATACCAAAAGTAGTAAGTTTAGGATTTTATCTCAGATTAGTTCTGTGAATCGGTCACATTATTTTTGGATGTGTTGGTGGTCATTGAATGTCTGCTTTTTCCGTTTTCGTGACGTATCCACCGGGATTGCAACGTTGTTGCGAAGATGCACAAAAAAAAAAAAAAAAACCTTTAGAAAAAAACTTCACAATCTTTCAGGTTCTAGTGTGGTTGTGTGTATATGGCTGCTACACATAAGACCAGAAGCAGAGTTTCAGGTTACTTAGAAACACCCTGTTGCCTTCATCTGCAAAGTGCACTCCATCATTTCTATAAATTCCATGCATGTCAAAACGCAGATTGTTGTTATAGATACTGCCCATGAGATGGTCTCTGAGGAATACAGAAACAGTTTTAGTAACATGTTTCCTGGCTTTGTCTATCTGTGGACAGAATTGATTGGACTACTTCCATTTCTGTCTTTGGCATATGTTAGAGTACACCAAGATAGTGTGAGGGAGAAGCATCATCAATTCAGCAAAGGTATCCTTCATTAGGATTTCCAGTCCAACTCGAATTAATGTGCCTAGGTCATTGGCATGACAGTGCAAAATCGTGAGGAAGGTTACAGAGACGTTTCAATTAGAAACTAGAATTAAAACCCTGTGAGTTATTGTGAGAGTGGCTGTATGGGTGAGTGTGTGCTTATGTCACTGACAGTATAGGTGAGTGAGTACGTGTTAGAATCTGTATGAATAAGTGTGTGGCTGTGTGTATAACTGTATAGGTGATTAAGTGTCTGTGTGTTTGACTCTATTGGTGACTGAGTAGTTGTGTGAGTAGCTGTATGGGTGACTGACAGTGTGTGAGTGGCTGTATGGGTATATGAGTGATGTATCAGTGGCTGTATTGGTGAGTAAGTTGGTCTATGAGTGGCTGTGTGGGTGACTGAGTGGATATAAAGAAGACAAGCAGGTCTGTGGGTTTTTGAATATTTCAATGACTGGATGGAACATGAAGGGGGCTTGCGAAAGGAACTTGGGGGCACATTCATCAAGCATATTTGTCTTCGCAAATGGGCTGATTCGCAGAATCGGCCCGTTTGCTACTGCAAAAAATGCTTTTCAGATGAGGCAAACCCTATTTTTCCATTCGGTAACCTGAGATTCGCTATTAGGAAGGGGCGTCTTTAGGGCATCCCTTCCTAATACTGAATTGCATAGGTATGCATGAATGTTTTGTGACTGAAATGCGGTCGCAAAACATTTGCATTTCACCACCTATTTCAAGTAGGTGGTAACCCATTCGCAAATGGGAAGGGGTCTCCAAGGGACCCCTTCCCCTTTGTTAATGTTTGTAAAAGCACGGACCACTGCCTGCTCTTAAAACATGAAAGGAAAACTTTTCATTTTTATTTTGGTTAAGCATCCTGTTTTCCTTTAAGGAAAACGGGCTGCTTTACACAAAAAAGATTGCTTTATTTAAAAGCAATCATGGACATGGTGGTCTGCTGACCCCAGCAGGCCACTATCACTGTGAATTTTGCGATTCCTAAGGGGTCGCAAATTGCGACCTACCTCATTAATATTCATGAGGTAGGTCATTTGAGATCCCCTAGGAATCGCAGAAAGTGTTCAACACACTTTACTGCATGCCGTTTTGCGATTTCCTAATTGCGACTCACTATGTTTTGCAATTAGGGAATCACAAAATGATGTGTTGAAGCATCTGGCCCTTGGTGTCTAGCTTTTAGCCCACTGGGGCAATGGAAATGTTTTCTATTAATTCGCAAGTGCGACACCGACATGGAATAGTATGTTTTTGATCAATACAATGGTATTATCATTAATGACATCTCAAATGATATCACTGATGACATCACCGATGGCATCGCCCTTTAGTGTAAGAATTTCATAAACGTTCCTGAGACTTTAGGATATATATCAAGCTACAGCATAAGTTAAATTACTATTCTTCCTGTACTACTAATTAGCCATACTATTTCTAACATATCTCATCTGAGTGCTGTGTGATTGTCTGTAGCAGTGTGTGAGTGGATGTCCGAGTGGCTTTATGAGTGTTTGAGTGGGTGTGTGAGTGGCTGTATGGATGTGTTAGTGAGTATGTGATTAACTGTATGGGTGAGTGAGTGACTGAATTGGAGAGTGAGTGGATGTGTATGTCACGACTCGCTCCCTGCGTTCTCGTGTCCACCACCAGGGGGCTGAACTGTGGGACTCTCCAGTGTTCTACTAAGCTTCCAGACCCTTCCCTTCATGTACATACTGACTTCCAGCCATTTGGAAATGGCCATCTATTCCCAATCCATGTCGGGTTTTCTGGGAGCCAGCCTGCTCTTGTCGGAAACTCCATTACCTAGAATTCCCTGCTCACTGCTTTGTCTCCACCACCTGCAGGCCAAGGATGGGTGGAGGAATTCAGCTCACCTGTGGCTGGCTGCTGCTAGCCTGCTCACACCTGATACATGTGATTACTGTGAGCTCTTTTAAGCCCCAGCTCCTTCAAGCCAAGGTCGGTCATTGTAGCTGTGTACCGGTGAGACCGGTCCTTGTTTCCAGAGCTTTTTGATATCCTTGTTTCCAGTGTTTCCTGAGCTTTTGATATCTTTGTTTCAAGTCTTTCCTGAGCTTTTAGTTATTCCTTGTTCCTGAGCTGATACTGTTTTCCTTGTTCCTGAATTAGCACTGCCTGCAGTGCTACCTTGACTCCTGAGCCATACTATTCCTTGTTCCTGAGCTGCAGCAGTTACCCTTGTTCCTGAATTAGCACTGCCTGCAGTGCTACCTTGATTCCTGAGCTTTAGCTCAATTCTAGTTCCTGCTCCTGAGCCTTAGCATTCCTTGTTCCTGAGCTACAGCAGTTTCCCTTGTTCCTGAACTAGCACTGCCTGCAGTGCTACCTTGGCTTTTTAGCTTTTGCTAAATTCTTGTCTTGCTCCAGCACAGCCTTCAGTGCTACTTTGTTTTCTTGACTCCTGATCCAGCACTATTCTAGTATACCCTTGTAGCCTCCCCTTCTGTATATCCTTTTCCAGTCCCTGCCTTTTTTCCATTTCCTTGGTTTCAGTTCATAGTTTGCTGTCTTTCTATTCTGCTGTCTTGCTTCTGTTAGCTTGTGTGTTTGTTACATGCTTTCTGCCAAGTGTGCTCTGTGATTTCTTTACTTTCCTGTTAAGCACTCCTCCTTGCTAGCTCCTTGTCTATTGTGCTTGTGTTTAGTTCTACCCCCTTGCTGTTACTGCCTTGCGTGTTCCTGTTTGATCGCCAGGATCCGTGGGCACAGCTGACTACCTAGGTGGTGTTTCTTGTTCACTGTGAGTATTGTCTTTGAGTTGCATTTATAACATAACCATTGGTATAAGCTCCACAGACCCTGCCTTTGCATGCATATCCTATATGTGGGTATTTGCAGTAGGTATCTGTAACAGCAATTGTGGGTGAGGAACTTACTTAGCTTCAGTCTTACCGTGTGGAGCTGCCTGGTGCTTTACCCCACATTCCATTTATTGTTAATGTTGTTTTATATATAAGCGTACTGCACATCTGTCCTGTAGTGATTCTGAAAGCTGAGCCGCCTCATGAGTGCCTGTCCTCTCTGAGTCTCACCCATCTTATTCACTTGTACAGGCTTCCCCTTTGGATCCCCTTTTCTCCTCTGACTTCCTGTGTGATCCTGGGCAGCACTGTACTACTCTTTCTGTGTACGTTTTCTACCCAGTTCCCATTCCTTGCCCAAGTCCCTGACTGTGTTCCAGACATAGTCCTGGACAGTCCCTGACAGTGTAAATGGCAGTATGGGTGAGTTCGTGGCTGCATAGGTGTGTGAGTGAGTGTGTGAGTGGTTGCATGGGTGACTGAGTGGCTGTGAGAGTGGCTCTATGGGTGAGGGAGTGGGTGTGTGAGTGACTGTATGGATGAGTGATTAGCTGTTTGAGTGTGCATATAGGTAAATGAGAGGGTGTGAGTGGCTGTATTAGAGAGTGAATGTCTGTGTGAGTGGCTGTAAGGGTGAATGAGTGGGTGTATGAGTGGCTGTATAAAACTATGAATGGGTATGTAAGTGGTTCTGTGGGTGTGTGTGTGAGTAGTTATATGGGTGAGTGAGTGGCTGTGAGAAACTGGGTGTCTATTGCAGTACCCCCAATTTTTTTGCCTAGTTTTTGATGCAACTTTGACTGAAGTGTACTGGGTTCCTGGCGTCCAGGCTCCCAGTACCAGTGTTCTTTCCCTAAAAATTTACCATGATTGGCATACTTTAGCAACCCCTATAAGTCACTAGTAAATGGTACACCTGGCACTTAGGGCTTTGGAACTGAAGAGGGTCATCTGAGGTTGCAGCACCAATTGTGCCTCCCCAGGGTCCCCTCACCAAAACTATGCAAACTGCCATTGCAGGTGGTGTGTCTTGGTGCAGAGAAAAATGAAGAGTTGGCATGGTACACATCCCTGTGTGCCATACACTCATTCACTGCATGAGGTATAGGTAAGTCACAGCTACTGCAGGACTTACAGCAGTAAGGCAGGGTGCACTATATCCCATGTGTGGACATATCTGCATCAGCAGATATGACTCTACAATATCAAGTCTATTCTTGGGTATGGTAAGTTCATAGGGAAGCTATGGGGAGCCATGGGCTAAATACTTGTCATTACAAGTTTCCTAGCTCCAAGATGATGGCTTCACTGTAACCTAAGATGTTTGGTACCAAACATCTCATCTTAATAAATTCTCACTGCTGCTAGTGTTGGATTCATTAATAAATGCACATAGGAGACCCTTTAGATGGACCCCTGAAAACCTACCAAGCACTGGTGTGGTCTCTGTCTAGTTTCAACCAGTCTGCCACCACCAGACATGTTTCCGACCCCCTGGGGTGAGGGCCAGCACCCACAGAGGCCAGGAACAAAGCCTGTTTTGGGCACAGGTGCTTCACACCTCTCCGAGGACAGGGTGGCCTTCTGAAATGGGAAGCCACCTTTGAAATGCAACCTAAGCATCTCCAGATAGTGGAAGATGCCAGCTCCCATTCCTGCTCTACCTTTGGTGGGACTAAAGGTGGGAAAATGAGTTAGATAAGTGTGTGTTTGTGTCAGTGACTGTGTAGGTGAGTATGTGTTTGTATCTGCATGAATAAGTGAGTGAGTGTGTATAACTATAAAGGTGAGAAAATGGCTGTGTGAGTGACTCTCTAGGTGAGTGAGTAGGTGTGTGAGTAGCTGTATGAGTGACTGACAGTGTGTGAGTGGCTGTATGGGTGCATGAGTGGATGTGTGTGTACACCTTTGAATCAGAGAGTGGGTGTGTAAGTACTGGTATGGGTGTGTCAATGGTTTTGAGAATGGTAGTGTGGAAGTTGGAGTGGGTGTATGAAAGGTTATAAAGGGATATGAGTGGGTGGGTCAGATATTCTGTGGATGATTCCATCTGTGATGTCATCAGTGATGTCACTGACCATGTCATGAGTGATGTAATATGTGAGGTGACTGACAGTGTGTGGGTGGCTGTATGGGTGTATGAGTAGATATATCAGTGGCTGTATTAGTGGGCAAGTGTGTGTATGAGTGGCCGTATGGGTGACTGTGTGGATGTGTGGGTAGACCTTCAAATCATAGAGTGGTGTGTAAGTAATGGTATGGGTGTGTCAATGGTTTTGAGAATGGTAGTGTTGAAGTTGGAGTGGGTGTATGAAAGTTTATATGGGGGTGTGAGTTAGTGGGTCAGAGAATCTGTGGATGATGCCTCAGTGATGTCATTTGAGATGTCATCAGTGATGTCACTGGCCATGTCATGAGTGATGTAATATGTGAGGTCATAAACAGTGCATTGCGGGGGCGCAAGTTATAGTTAGCTCAGCAAACTATAACTGCTGAATTTCTCTGGTTTTGTATGAGTGAAATGTCAGCCTAACTATAACATCCTTGTAACTTTTGTTATTTTCACTGAATTTCTAAGGTTTTTTTAATTCTATTTCCTAGCTATAATGCCCCTGTAATCTTTGGTCTTTTCAATGAATTTCCAAGGTTTTTTAAATCCTAAATCCTCACTATAACATCCATGTAACCTTTGTATTTTTTCAGTGAATGTCTAAGGTTTTCCAAATTTGATATCCTAACTATAATGTCCATGTGACCAATTAAGTTTTTAAATTGTATTTTCTATCTAAAATGGCTCTATAAGGGGTATTTTTATAAGTTTGTGGTTTTCTTCAGTTGATTAATAAGCGTTGTTTTTTTCTTTACATATTTTTATATTCGTATATGATTTTGAGGAAGTCTTAAACATATATATAGACAGACTTTAGTTAATAGCAGACACTAGTTTATTAATGTAGAGTTTATATTTGAGTTTGTGTGATGGTTTTGTGAAAAAACATGTTCAATGTGATGTTTTATATATTCGCTGTGACTCTATGGACCGCTGCGTCGTTGGTAGTCGTGAAGTGCACATGTTTTTTCAGAACTCGGGGACACATAGTTAGACATATTTTAATTACTATTTGACCCAAGTTGTTTATTGATATACTCTTTAAACCTAACTTTTTGAAGAATTTTTCTATTAAAATCCTTTTATTTGATGTTTTGTTTGATCGCAGCGCTGCCAGACATCGCAATGACATTGCTAACTGTGAGGAACATGTGTTTTTGGTCAAGTGTTTAACACATATTTATACATATTATATTGTACGATACTAATTTGGGGTTTAATCTTAGTCCATTAACACTTATATCTGACTACTTATTTTCAAACAAAATATTATTCTGTTCAATATCTGGTCTTCGTGATGACGCCGATCATCGTGAAGATCATGTGATTGGGAAACAAAGAAATATGATTAGATGATACACTTTTCAACTATAACAATGGGAAGAACACACCCATACACGTTTCTGCTTCATTCTCTGAGAGCACTTCAGTAAGAGAAGGTGTCTGGAATTTTCTGGTGAAATTCAAGCAACTTTATAAAAGGAGTGGCAACTCAAACAACAGAACAAGAACAGCAGGAACTGTATTCTGAAAACTCTAAAGGTGAGTGGCCTCCACAGAAAAAAAAGCAGCATCGCATAGAAGTTCTTCACAATTCCTTCTGGAGAATCCAAAAATGCAGCAAAAATTGTGCAATGCACAATTTGTGAGAAGAAGTTGTTGATAGGTAAAAATAAAAATACTCTTGTGGAACAACTTCAATGCTCTACCATCTGAAAACTTTCCACAACAACTGATTAAAAGCTATGAAGAGACAACGTGAGGCAGAACGTCAACGACAAAGAGTGCCTTCTGAAGTTCAACAACAGTCTCAGGACTTTGCACCTGACTGCAGCCGGATGGCTACTTATTGTATGGACTGTGGAGTTGTAGTTAGTGCTGGTGAGCAGAGTAAACAGCTTTATGCAACAGTTGCAAGACTCACAAATGTTGATTTTGTCTTTGTTTCCTTGCAGTATTCTCATATTTTTGAGAGCTTCTTCAAGTTATTCAACTGCCATTTGCAGTAAATTTTTGCTTAAAAAATAAGTTTAAATGTCCTAATGAATAAATATTTTAAAGTTATAAAAAAAAAACGGAATGCATAAATGTATGTGTAAGTATGTGTATAATGTTTGCAATTGTGAATGACTGGATGAGTGGCGTATTGAAGAATGAATGAATGAATGCAAGAGTGGTACATGGATAATGGAATGAGTGCATGGGTAGTGCCTGAGTGAATAGATAAGTGCATGGGTAATGTCTCAGTGAAATGGGTGACTAAATGAGTAGTACCTGAGTGAATGGATGAAAGCATGTGTAGTGTAGGGGCTGAGTGATTGGATATGTGCATGGTTAGTGTAAGGGTAATTGCATAGTGCATGGCTAGTGCCTGAGTGAATGGATGGGTGCATGGCTAGTGCCTGGGTAAATATTTGAGTGCAAAGGTGGTGCCTGGGAGATTGGATATCTGGATGGTTAGTGCCTGGGTGAATGGATGAGTGCATGGGTAGTGCATGAGTGAATGTATGAGATCATGGTTGTGGCTGGGTAATTGAATGAGTGCATGGGTAGTGCCTGAGTGAATGGATGAGCGCATATGTAGTGCCTGAGTGAATTGATAAGTGCATGGGTAGTGCCTTAGTGAATGGATGAGTGCAAGGGTAGTGCCTGGGTGATTGTGTGAGTGCATAGAGAGTGCCTGGGTGATTGGATAAGTGGATGGGTAGTGCCTGAGTGATTGAATGAGTGCATAGGTACTGCCTTGGTGACTGGACGAGTGCAAGACTAGTGCCTGGGTGATTGGATGAGTACATGGGTACTGCCTCATTGGATGGATGAGTATAAGGGTAGTGCCTGGGTGATTGGATGAGTGCATGGATAGAGCATCAGTGATTGGATGCGTGCATGGAAAGTGCCTGGGTGATTGGATGTGTGCATGTGTAGTACCTTAGTGAATGGATGAGTACAAGGGTAGTGTCTGAGTGAGTGGATGAGTGCCTGGGTAGCGCCTGGGTGATTGGGTGAGTGCATGGGTTGTGCCTGGGACATTGGATGAGTGCATGGGGACTGCCTGAATGAATGGATGAGGGCATGGTTAGTGGCTGGGTGAATGGATGAGTGAAAAAGTAGTGCCTGGGTAATTACATATGTGCATGGTTAGTTTTTGGGTGAATGGATGAGCACATATGTAGTACCTGAGTGAATGAATGAGTGCATGGGTAGTGCCTTAGTGAATGGATGAGTGCAAGGGTAGTACCTGGGTGATTGTGTGAGTGCACGGAGAGTGCCTGGGTGATTGGATGAGTGCATGGGTACCACCTCATTGAATGGATGAGTGTAAGGGTAGTGCCTGGGTGATTGGATGTTTGCATAGGTAGTGCCTTAGTGAATAGATGAGTGCATGGGTAGTGGT